>CM052078.1:23819197-24371697 GCA_020010945.3 Muscidifurax raptorellus
ATGATTGAAATTTAATACCCATCTGTTTGAAATATTCATAAACGTACAGGTGAACGTTTCCGAGTTGTCATAATCATAGAAACGTGATAAATCTACGGATACTTCGTAGTTTACACTTGGAAATCCTGTGTTAAACGCTTGGATATCACGTACCCACTTTATTCAATGGACTTAAACTTACGGGTGAACGTTTCCTAGTTACAATAATCATTGAAACGTGATAAATCTATGGATTCTAGGTAGGTGGGACGTGGAAACGACTTCCATAGCTAAATCAACGTTACCCATAGGGTTAGCAAGGTCGAAATTAAATACCCATCTGTTTGAAATGATCATAAACTTACAGGTGAACGTTACCTAGTTGCAATGAACATAAAACCGTGGTAATTCTATGCATACCAGGTAGGAAACACGTTGAAACGATTTCCATGAATCATGCAACGACACCCATAGGCTTAGAAAGATTGAAATTAAATACCCATCTGTTTGAAATGATCATAAACTTACAGGTGAACGTTTCCGAGTTGTCATAATCATAGAAACGTGATGAATCTGTGGATTTCAGGTAGGTAACACGTGGGAACGATTACCATGGATAAATCCACGATACCCATAGGGTTAGCAAGGTCGAAATTAAATACCCATCTGTTTGACATGATCATAAACTTACAGGTGAACGTTCCCTAGTTGCAATGAAAATAAAATCGTGGTAATTCTGTGCATACCAGGTAGGAAATACGTTGAAACGATTTCCATGGATCAAGCAACGACACCCATAGGCTTAGAAAGATTGAAATTAAATACCCATCTGTTTGAAATAATCATAAACTTACAGGTGAACGTTCCCGAGTTGTCATAATCATAGAGATGTGATAAATCTACGGTTACTACGTAGGTTACACTTGGAATTCCTGTGCTATACGCTTGGATATCAAGTACCCACTTTATTCAATGAACTTAGACCTACAGGTGAACGTTTCCTAGTTACAATAATCATTGAAACGTGATAAATCTATGGATTCCATTGTAGGTGGGGCGTGGAAATGACTTCCATAGCTAAATCAACGATACGCATAGGGTTAGCAAGGTCGAAATTAAAGACCCATCGGTTTGCAATGATCATAAACGTACAGGTGACCGTTTCCTGAATGTCATAATCATAGAACCGTGATAAATCGACGGATACTACGTAGGTTACAGTTGGAAATCCTGTGCTAAACGCTTGGATATCAAGTACCCACTTTATTCAATGAACTTAGACCTACAGGTGAACGTTTCCTAGTTACAATAATCATTCAAACGTGATAAATCTGTGGATTTCAGGTAGGTAACACGTGGGAACGATTACCATGGATAAATCAACGATACCCATAGGGTTAGCAACGTCGAAATTAAATACATATCTGTTTGAAGTGATCATAAACTTACAGGTGAACGTTTCCTAGTTGAAATAAACATAAAATCGTGCTAATTCTATGCATACCAGGTAGAAAATACGTCGAACCGATTTCCATGGATCAAGCAACGACACCCATAGGCTTACAAATATTGAAATTAAATACCCATCTATTTGAAATAATCATAAACGTACAGGTGTACGTTTCCGAGTAGTCATAATCATAGAAATGTGATAAATCTACGTATACTTCGTAGTTTACACTTGGAAATCCTGTGCTAAACGCTTGGAAACGACTTCCATAGCTAAATCAACGATAGCCCATAGGCTTAGAATGATTGAAATTTAATACCCATCTGTTTGAAATATTCATAAACGTACAGGTGAACGTTTCCGAGTTGTCATAATCATAGAAACGTGATAAATCTACGGATACTTCGTAGTTTACACTTGGAAATCCTGTGTTAAACGCTTGGATATCACGTACCCACTTTATTCAATGGACTTAAACTTACGGGTGAACGTTTCCTAGTTACATTAATCATTGACACGTGCTAAATCTATGGATTCCAGGTAGGTGGGACGTGGAAACGACTTCCATAGCTAAATCAACGTTACCCATAGGGTTAGCAAGTGTCGAAATTAAATACCCATCTGTTTGAAATGATCATAAACTTACAGGTGAACGTTCCCTAGTTACAATAATCATTGAAACGCGATAAATCTGTGGATTCCAGGTATGTAAGTCGTGGGAACAATTGCCATGGATACATCAACGATACCCATAGGGTTAGCAACGTCGAAATTAAATACATATTTGTTAGAAGTGATCATAAACTTACAGGTGAACGTTCCCTAGTTGCAATGAAAATAAAATCGTGGTAATTCTATGCATACCAGGTAGGAAATACGTTGAAACGATTTCCATGGATCAAGCAACGACACCCATAGGCTTAGAAAGATTGAAATTAAATACCCATCTGTTTGAAATGACCATAAACTTACAGGTGAACGTTTCCGAGTTGTCATAATCATAGAAATATGATAAATCTGCGGTTACTACGTAGGTTACACTTGAAATTCCTGTGCTATACGCTTGGATATCACGTACCCACTTTATTCAATGAACTTAGACCTACAAGTGAACGTTTCCTTGTTACAATAATCATTGAAACGTGATAAATCTGTGGATTCCAGATAGGTAAGACGTGGGAACAATTGCCATGGATAAATCAACGATACCCATAGGGTTAGCAACGTCGAAATTAAATACATATCTGTTTGAAGTGATCATAAACGTAGAGGTGAACGTTATTGAGTTGTCATAATCATAGAAACGTGATAAATCTACGGATTCTACGTAGGTTACAGTTGGAAATCCTGTGCTAAACGCTTGGAAACGACTTCCATAGCTAAATCAACGATACCCATAGAGTTAGCAAGGTCGAAATTAAATACCCATCTGTTTGAAATGATCATAAACTTACAGGCGAACGTTACCTAGTTGCAATGAACATAAAATCGTGGTAATTCTATGCATACCAGGTAGGAAACACGTTGAAACGATTTCCATGGATCAAGCAACGACACCCATAGGCTTAGAAAGATTGAAATTCAATACCCATCTGTTTGAAAAGATCATGAACGTAGAGGTGAACGTTACCGAGTTGTCATAGTCATAGAAACGTGATAAATCTACGGATACTTCGTAGTTTACACTTGGAAATCCTGTGTTAAACGCTTCGATATCAAGTACCCACTTTATTCAATAGACTTAAAACTACAGGTGAACGTTTCCTAGTTACAATAATCACTAAAACGTGATAAATCTGTGGATTCCAGGTAGGTAAGACGGGGGAACAATTGCCATGGATAAATGAAAGATACCCATAGGGTTAGCAAGGTCGAAATTAAATACCCATCTGTTTGAAATGATCATGAACTTACAGGTGAACGTTTCCAAGTTGTCTTAACCTTGTTAAGTTGACTTAAACCTACAGGTGAACGTTTCCTAGTTACAATAATCATTGAAACGTGATTAATCTATGGATTCCATTGTAGGTGGGGCGTGGAAACGACTTCCATAGCTAAATCAACGATACCCATAGGGTTAGCAAGGTCGAAATTAAATACCCATCTGTTTGAAATGATCATAAACTTACAGGTGAACGTTCCCTAGTTGCAATGAACATAAAATTGTGGTTATTCTATGCATACCAGGTAGGAAATACGTTGATACGATTTCCATGGATCAAGCAACGGCACCTATAGGCTTCGAAAGATTGAAATTAATTACCCATCTGTTTGAAATGATCATAAACGTACAGGTGAACGTTTCCGAGTTGTCATAATCATAGAAAAGTGTTAAATCTACGTATACTCCGTAGGTTGCACTTGGAAATCCTGTGCTATACGCTTGGATATCAATTACCCACTTTATTCAATGAACTTAGACCTACAGGTGAACGTTTCCTAGTTACAATAATCATTGAAACGTGATAAATCTGTGGATTCCAGGTAGGTAAGACGTGGGAACAATTGCCATGGATAAATGCACGATACCCATAGGGTTAGCAAGTGTCGAAATTAAATACCCATCTGTTTGAAATGATCATAAACTTACAGGTGAACGTTCCCTAGTTACAATAATCATTGAAACGTGATAAATCTGTGGATTCCAGGTATGTAAGACGTGGGAACAATTGCCATGGATACATCAACGATACCCATAGGGTTAGCAACGTCGAAATTAAATACATATTTGTTAGAAGTGATCATAAACTTACAGGTGAACGTTCCCTAGTTGCAATGAAAATAAAATCGTGGTAATTCTATTCATACCAGGTAGGAAATACGTTGAAACGATTTCCATGGATCAAGCAACGACACCCATAGGCTTAGAAAGATTGAAATTAAATACCCATCTGTTTGAAATGATCATAAACTTACAGGTGAACGTTTCCGAGTTGTCATAATCATAGAAATATGATAAATCTGCGGTTACTACGTAGGTTACACTTGAAATTCCTGTGCTATACGCTTGGATATCACGTACCCACTTTATTCAATGAACTTAGACCTACAAGTGAACGTTTCCTTGTTACAATAATCATTGAAACGTGATAAATCTGTGGATTCCAGGTAGGTAACACGTGGGAACGATTGCCATGGATAAATCAACGATACCCATAGGGTTAACAACGTCGAAATTAAATACATATTTGTTTGAAGTGATCATAAACTTACAGGTGAACGTTCCCTAGTTGCAATGAAAATAAAATCGTGGTAATTCTATGCATACCAGGTAGTAAATACGTTGAAACGATTTACATGGATCAAGCAGCTACACCCATAGGCTTGGAAAGATTAAAATTTAATACCCATCTATTTGAAATAATCATAAACGTACAGGTGTACGTTTCCGAGTTGTCATAATCATAGTAACGTGATAAATCTTCGGATACTTCGTAGGTTACACTTGGAAATCCTGTGCTACACGCTTGGATATCAAATACCCACTTTATTCAATAGACTTAAAACTACAGGTGAACGTTCCCTAGTTACAATAATCATTGAAACGTGATAAATCTGTGGATTCCAGGTATGTAAGACGTGGGAACAATTGCCATGGATACATCAACGATACCCATAGGGTTAGCAACGTCAAAATTAAATACATATTTGTTTGAAGTGATCATAAACTTACAGTTGAACGTTCCCTAGTTGCAATGAAAATAAAATCGTGGTAATTCTATGCATACCAGGTAGGAAATACGTTGAAACGATTTCCATGGATCAAGCAACGACACCCATAGGCTTAGAAAGATTGAAATTAAATACCCATCTGTTTGAAATGATCATAAACTTACAGGTGAACGTTTCCGAGTTGTCATAATCATAGAAATATGATAAATCTACGGTTACTACGTAGGTTACACTTGGAATTCCTGTGCTATACGCTTGGATATCACGTACCCACTTTATTCAATGAACTTAGACCTACAGGTGAACGTTTCCTTGTTACAATAATCATTGAAACGTGATAAATCTGTGGATTCCAGGTATGTAAGACGTGGGAACAATTGCCATGGATACATCAACGATACCCATAGGGTTAGCAACGTCGAAATTAAATACATATTTGTTAGAAGTGATCATAAACTTACAGGTGAACGTTCCCTAGTTGCAATGAAAATAAAATCGTGGTAATTCTATGCATACCAGGTAGGAAATACGTGGAAACGATTTCCATGGATCAAGCAACGACACCCATAGGCTTAGAAAGATTGAAATTAAATACCCATCTGTTTGAAATGATCATAAACTTACAGGTGAACGTTTCCGAGTTGTCATAATCATAGAAATATGATAAATCTACGGTTACTACGTAGGTTACACTTGGAATTCCTGTGCTATACGCTTGGATATCACGTACCCACTTTATTCAATGAACTTAGACCTACAGGTGAACGTTTCCTTGTTACAATAATCATTGAAACGTGATAAATCTGTGGATTCCAGGTAGGTAACACGTGGAAACGACTTCCATAGCTAAATCAACGATACCCATAGGGTTAACAACGTCCAAATTAAATACATATTTGTTTGAAGTGATCATAAACTTACAGGTGAACGTTCCCTAGTTGCAATGAAAATAAAATCGTGGTAATTCTATGCATACCAGGTAGGAAATACGTTGAAACGATTTCCATGGATCAAGCAACGACACCCATAGGCTTAGAAAGATTGAAATTAAATACCCATCTGTTTGAAATGATCATAAACTTACAGGTGAACGTTTCCGAGTTGTCATAATCATAGAAATATGATAAATCTGCGGTTACTACGTAGGTTACACTTGAAATTCCTGTGCTATACGCTTGGATATCACGTACCCACTTTATTCAATGAACTTAGACCTACAAGTGAACGTTTCCTTGTTACAATAATCATTGAAACGTGATAAATCTGTGGATTCCAGATAGGTAAGACGTGGGAACAATTGCCATGGATAAATCAACGATACCCATAGGGTTAGCAACGTCGAAATTAAATACATATCTGTTTGAAGTGATCATAAACGTAGAGGTGAACGTTATTGAGTTGTCATAATCATAGAAACGTGATAAATCTACGGATTCTACGTAGGTTACGGTTGGAAATCCTGTGCTAAACGCTTGGAAACGACTTCCATAGCTAAATCAACGATACCCATAGGGTTAGCAAGGTCGAAATTAAATACCCATCTGTTTGAAATGATCATAAACTTACAGGCGAACGTTACCTAGTTGCAATGAACATAAAATCGTGGTAATTCTATGCATACCAGGTAGGAAACACGTTGAAACGATTTCCATGGATCAAGCAACGACACCCATAGGCTTAGAAAGATTGAAATTCAATACCCATCTGTTTGAAAAGATCATGAACGTAGAGGTGAACGTTACCGAGTTGTCATAGTCATAGAAACGTGATAAATCTACGGATACTTCGTAGTTTACACTTGGAAATCCTGTGTTAAACGCTTCGATATCAAGTACCCACTTTATTCAATAGACTTAAAACTACAGGTGAACGTTTCCTAGTTACAATAATCACTAAAACGTGATAAATCTGTGGATTCCAGGTAGGTAAGACGGGGGAACAATTGCCATGGATAAATGAAAGATACCCATAGGGTTAGCAAGGTCGAAATTAAATACCCATCTGTTTGAAATGATCATGAACTTACAGGTGAACGTTTCCAAGTTGTCTTAACCTTGTTAGGTTGACTTAAACCTACAGGTGAACGTTTCCTAGTTACAATAATCATTGAAACGTGATTAATCTATGGATTCCATTGTAGGTGGGGCGTGGAAACGACTTCCATAGCTAAATCAACGATACCCATAGGGTTAGCAAGGTCGAAATTAAATACCCATCTGTTTGAAATGATCATAAACTTACAGGTGAACGTTCCCTAGTTGCAATGAAAATAAAATCGTGGCAATTCTATGCATACCAGGTAGGAAATACGTGGAAACGATTTCCATGGATCAAGCAACGACACCCATAGGCTTAGAAAGATTGAAATTAAATACCCATCTGTTTGAAATGATCATAAACTTACAGGTGAACGTTTCCGAGTTGTCATAATCATAGTAACGTGATAAATCTTCGGATACTTCGTAGGTTACACTTGGAAATCCTGTGCTACACGCTTGGATATCAAATACCCACTTTATTCAATGAACTTAGACCTACAGGTGAACGTTTCCTTGTTACAATAATCATTGAAACGTGATAAATCTGTGGATTCCAGGTAGGTAACACGTGGAAACGACTTCCATAGCTAAATCAACGATACCCATAGGGTTAACAACGTCGAAATTAAATACATATTTGTTTGAAGTGATCATAAACTTACAGGTGAACGTTCCCTAGTTGCAATGAAAATAAAATCGTGGTAATTCTATGCATACCAGGTAGGAAATACGTTGAAACGATTTCCATGGATCAAGCAACGACACCCATAGGCTTAGAAAGATTGAAATTAAATACCCATCTGTTTGAAATGATCATAAACTTACAGGTGAACGTTTCCGAGTTGTCATAATCATAGAAATATGATAAATCTACGGTTACTACGTAGGTTACACTTGGAATTCCTGTGCTATACGCTTGGATATCACGTACCCACTTTATTCAATGAACTTAGACCTACAGGTGAACGTTTCCTTGTTACAATAATCATTGAAACGTGATAAATCTGTGGATTCCAGGTATGTAAGACGTGGGAACAATTGCCATGGATACATCAACGATACCCATAGGGTTAGCAACGTCGAAATTAAATACATATTTGTTAGAAGTGATCATAAACTTACAGGTGAACGTTCCCTAGTTGCAATGAAAATAAAATCGTGGCAATTCTATGCATACCAGGTAGGAAATACGTGGAAACGATTTCCATGGATCAAGCAACGACACCCATAGGCTTAGAAAGATTGAAATTAAATACCCATCTGTTTGAAATGATCATAAACTTACAGGTGAACGTTTCCGAGTTGTCATAATCATAGTAACGTGATAAATCTTCGGATACTTCGTAGGTTACACTTGGAAATCCTGTGCTACACGCTTGGATATCAAATACCCACTTTATTCAATGAACTTAGACCTACAGGTGAACGTTTCCTTGTTACAATAATCATTGAAACGTGATAAATCTGTGGATTCCAGGTAGGTAACACGTGGAAACGACTTCCATAGCTAAATCAACGATACCCATAGGGTTAACAACGTCGAAATTAAATACATATTTGTTTGAAGTGATCATAAACTTACAGGTGAACGTTCCCTAGTTGCAATGAAAATAAAATCATGGTAATTCTATGCATACCAGGTAGTAAATACGTTGAAACGATTTGCATGGATCAAGCAGCTACACCCATAGGCTTGGAAAGATTAAAATTTAATACCCATCTATTTGAAATAATCATAAACGTACAGGTGTACGTTTCCGAGTAGTCATAATCATAGAAATGTGATAAATCTACGTATACTTCGTAGTTTACACTTGGAAATCCTGTGCTAAACGCTTGGAAACGACTTCCATAGCTAAATCAACGATAGCCCATAGGCTTAGAATGATTGAAATTTAATACCCATCTGTTTGAAATATTCATAAACGTACAGGTGAACGTTTCCGAGTTGTCATAATCATAGAAACGTGATAAATCTACGGATACTTCGTAGTTTACACTTGGAAATCCTGTGTTAAACGCTTGGATATCACGTACCCACTTTATTCAATGGACTTAAACTTACGGGTGAACGTTTCCTAGTTACAATAATCATTGAAACGTGATAAATCTATGGATTCCAGGTAGGTGGGACGTGGAAACGACTTCCATAGCTAAATCAACGTTACCCATAGGGTTAGCAAGGTCGAAATTAAATACCCATCTGTTTGAAATGATCATAAACTTACAGGTGAACGTTACCTAGTTGCAATGAACATAAAACCGTGGTAATTCTATGCATACCAGGTAGGAAACACGTTGAAACGATTTCCATGAATCATGCAACGACACCCATAGGCTTAGAAAGATTGAAATTAAGTACCCATCTGTTTGAAATGATCATAAACTTACAGGTGAACGTTTCCAAGTTGTCTTAACCTTGTTAAGTTGACTTAAACCTACAGGTGAACGTTTCCTAGTTACAATAATCATTGAAACGTGATTAATCTATGGATTCCATTGTAGGTGGGGCGTGGAAACGACTTCCATAGCTAAATCAACGATACCCATAGGGTTAGCAAGGTCGAAATTAAATACCCATCTGTTTGAAATGATCATAAACTTACAGGTGAACGTTCCCTAGTTGCAATGAACATAAAATTGTGGTTATTCTATGCATACCAGGTAGGAAATACGTTGATACGATTTCCATGGATCAAGCAACGGCACCTATAGGCTTCGAAAGATTGAAATTAATTACCCATCTGTTTGAAATGATCATAAACGTACAGGTGAACGTTTCCGAGTTGTCATAATCATAGAAAAGTGTTAAATCTACGTATAGTCCGTAGGTTGCACTTGGAAATCCTGTGCTATACGCTTGGATATCAATTACCTACTTTATTCAATGAACTAAGACCTACAGGTGAACGTTTCCTAGTTACAATAATCATTGAAACGTGATAAATCTGTGGATTCCAGGTAGGTAAGACGTGGGAACAATTGCCATGGATAAATGCACGATACCCATAGGGTTAGCAAGTGTCGAAATTAAATACCCATCTGTTTGAAATGATCATAAACTTACAGGTGAACGTTCCCTAGTTACAATAATCATTGAAACGTGATAAATCTGTGGATTCCAGGTATGTAAGACGTGGGAACAATTGCCATGGATACATCAACGATACCCATAGGGTTAGCAACGTCGAAATTAAATACATATTTGTTAGAAGTGATCATAAACTTACAGGTGAACGTTCCCTAGTTGCAATGAAAATAAAATCGTGGTAATTCTATGCATACCAGGTAGGAAATACGTTGAAACGATTTCCATGGATCAAGCAACGACACCCATAGGCTTAGAAAGATTGAAATTAAATACCCATCTGTTTGAAATGATCATAAACTTACAGGTGAACGTTTCCGAGTTGTCATAATCATAGAAATATGATAAATCTGCGGTTACTACGTAGGTTACACTTGAAATTCCTGTGCTATACGCTTGGATATCACGTACCCACTTTATTCAATGAACTTAGACCTACAAGTGAACGTTTCCTTGTTACAATAATCATTGAAACGTGATAAATCTGTGGATTCCAGATAGGTAAGACGTGGGAACAATTGCCATGGATAAATCAACGATACCCATAGGGTTAGCAACGTCGAAATTAAATACATATCTGTTTGAAGTGATCATAAACGTAGAGGTGAACGTTATTGAGTTGTCATAATCATAGAAACGTGATAAATCTACGGATTCTATTTAGGTTACAGTTGGAAATCCTGTGCTAAACGCTTGGAAACGACTTCCATAGCTAAATCAACGATACCCATAGGGTTAGCAAGGTCGAAATTAAATACCCATCTGTTTGAAATGATCATAAACTTACAGGCGAACGTTACCTAGTTGCAATGAACATAAAATCGTGGTAATTCTATGCATACCAGGTAGGAAACACGTTGAAACGATTTCCATGGATCAAGCAACGACACCCATAGGCTTAGAAAGATTGAAATTCAATACCCATCTGTTTGAAAAGATCATGAACGTAGAGGTGAACGTTACCGAGTTGTCATAGTCATAGAAACGTGATAAATCTACGGATACTTCGTAGTTTACACTTGGAAATCCTGTGTTAAACGCTTCGATATCAAGTACCCACTTTATTCAATAGACTTAAAACTACAGGTGAACGTTTCCTAGTTACAATAATCACTAAAACGTGATAAATCTGTGGATTCCAGGTAGGTAAGACGGGGGAACAATTGCCATGGATAAATGAAAGATACCCATAGGGTTAGCAAGGTCGAAATTAAATACCCATCTGTTTGAAATGATCATGAACTTACAGGTGAACGTTTCCAAGTTGTCTTAACCTTGTTAAGTTGACTTAAACCTACAGGTGAACGTTTCCTAGTTACAATAATCATTGAAACGTGATTAATCTATGGATTCCATTGTAGGTGGGGCGTGGAAACGACTTCCATAGCTAAATCAACGATACCCATAGGGTTAGCAAGGTCGAAATTAAATACCCATCTGTTTGAAATGATCATAAACTTACAGGTGAACGTTCCCTAGTTGCAATGAACATAAAATTGTGGTTATTCTATGCATACCAGGTAGGAAATACGTTGATACGATTTCCATGGATCAAGCAACGGCACCTATAGGCTTCGAAAGATTGAAATTAATTACCCATCTGTTTGAAATGATCATAAACGTACAGGTGAACGTTTCCGAGTTGTCATAATCATAGAAAAGTGTTAAATCTACGTATACTCCGTAGGTTGCACTTGGAAATCCTGTGCTATACGCTTGGATATCAATTACCCACTTTATTCAATGAACTTAGACCTACAGGTGAACGTTTCCTAGTTACAATAATCATTGAAACGTGATAAATCTGTGGATTCCAGGTAGGTAAGACGTGGGAACAATTGCCATGGATAAATGCACGATACCCATAGGGTTAGCAAGTGTCGAAATTAAATACCCATCTGTTTGAAATGATCATAAACTTACAGGTGAACGTTCCCTAGTTACAATAATCATTGAAACGTGATAAATCTGTGGATTCCAGGTATGTAAGACGTGGGAACAATTGCCATGGATACATCAACGATACCCATAGGGTTAGCAACGTCGAAATTAAATACATATTTGTTAGAAGTGATCATAAACTTACAGGTGAACGTTCCCTAGTTGCAATGAAAATAAAATCGTGGTAATTCTATGCATACCAGGTAGGAAACACGTTGAAACGATTTCCATGAATCATGCAACGACACCCATAGGCTTAGAAAGATTGAAATTAAGTACCCATCTGTTTGAAATGATCATAAACTTACAGGTGAACGTTCCCGATTTGTCATAATCATAGAAATGTGATAAATCTACGGTTACTACGTAGGTTACACTTGGAATTCCTGTGCTATACGCTTGGATATCACGTACCCACTTTATTCAATGAACTTAGACCTACAGGTGAACGTTTCCTTGTTACAATAATCATTGAAACGTGATAAATCTATGGATTCCAGGTAGGAAATACGTTGAAACGATTTCCATGGATCAAGCAACTACACCCATAGGCTTGGAAAGATTGAAATTTAATACCCATCTGTTTGAAATAATCATAATCGTACAGGTGAACGTTTCCGAGTTGTCATAATCGTAGAAACGAGATAAATCTACTGATACTTCGTAGGTTACACTTGGAAGTCCTGTGCTATACGCTTGGATATCAAGTACCCACTTTATTCAATGAATAAAGTGGGTACTTGTTATGCTTGAACACTTGGAAATCCTGTGCTATACGCTTGGATATCAAGTACCCACTTTATTCAATGAATAAAGTGGGTACTTGATATCCTTGAACACTTGGAAATCCTGTGCTATACGCTTGGATATCAAGTACCCACTTTATTCAATGAACTTAGACCTACAGGTGAACGTTTCCTTGTTACAATAATCATTGAAACGTGATAAATCTGTGGATTCCAGGTAGGTAACACGTGGAAACGACTTCCATAGCTAAATCAACGATACCCATAGGGTTAACAACGTCGAAATTAAATACATATTTGTTCGAAGTGATCATAAACTTACAGGTGAACGTTCCCTAGTTGCAATGAAAATAAAATCATGGTAATTCTATGCATACCAGGTAGTAAATACGTTGAAACGATTTGCATGGATCAAGCAGCTACACCCATAGGCTTGGAAAGATTAAAATTTAATACCCATCTATTTGAAATAATCATAAACGTACAGGTGTACGTTTCCGAGTAGTCATAATCATAGAAATGTGATAAATCTACGTATACTTCATAGTTTACACTTGGAAATCCTGTGCTAAACGCTTGGAAACGACTTCCATAGCTAAATCAACGATAGCCCATAGGCTTAGAATGATTGAAATTTAATACCCATCTGTTTGAAATATTCATAAACGTACAGGTGTACGTTTCCGAGTAGTCATAATCATAGAAATGTGATAAATCTACGTATACTTCATAGTTTACACTTGGAAATCCTGTGCTAAACGCTTGGAAACGACTTCCATAGCTAAATCAACGATAGCCCATAGGCTTAGAATGATTGAAATTTAATACCCATCTGTTTGAAATATTCATAAACGTACAGGTGTACGTTTCCGAGTAGTCATAATCATAGAAATGTGATAAATCTACGTATACTTCGTAGTTTACACTTGGAAATCCTGTGTTAAACGCTTGGATATCACGTACCCACTTTATTCAATGGACTTAAACTTACGGGTGAACGTTTCCTAGTTACAATAATCATTGAAACGTGATAAATCTATGGATTCCAGGTAGGTGGGACGTGGAAACGACTTCCATAGCTAAATCAACGTTACCCATAGGGTTAGCAAGGTCGAAATTAAATACCCATCTGTTTGAAATGATCATAAACTTACAGGTGATCGTTACCTAGTTGCAATGATCATAAAACCGTGGTAATTCTATGCATACCAGGTAGGAAACACGTTGAAACGATTTCCATGAATCATGCAACGACACCCATAGGCTTAGAAAGTTTGAAATTAAGTACCCATCTGTTTGAAATGATCATAAACTTACAGGTGAACGTTTCCGAGTTGTCATAATCATAGAAACGTGATGAATCTGTGGATTTCAGGTAGGTAACACGTGGGAACGATTACCATTGATAAATCCACGATACCCATAGGGTTAGCAAGGTCGAAATTAAATACCCATCTGTTTGACATGATCATAAACTTACAGGTGAACGTTCCCTAGTTGCAATGAAAATAAAATCGTGGTAATTCTGTGCATACCAGGTAGGAAATACGTTGAAACGATTTCCATGGATGAAGCAACGACACCCATAGGCTTAGAAAGATTGAAATTAAATACCCATCTGTTTGAAATGATCATAAACTTACAGGTGAACGTTCCCGAGTTGTCGAAATCATAGAAATGTGATAAATCTACGGTTACTACGTAGGTTATACTTGGAAATCCTGTGTTAAACGCGTGGATATCAAGTAACCACTTTATTCAATGGACATAAACCTATATGTGAACGTTTCCTAGTTACAATAATCATTGAAACGTGATAAATCTATGGATTCCAGGTAGGAAATACGTTGAATCGATTTCTATGGATCAAGCAACTACACCCATAGGCTTGGAAAGATTGAAATTTAATACCCATCTGTTTGAAATAATCATAACCGTACAGGTGAACGTTTCCGAGTTGTCATAATCATAGAGATGTGATAAATCTACGGTTACTACGTAGGTTACACTTGGAATTCCTGTGCTATACGCTTGGATATCAAGTACCCACTTTATTCAATGAATAAAGTGGGTACTTGCTATGCTTGAACACTTGGAAATCCTGTGCTATACGCTTGGATATCAAGTACCCACTTTGTTCAATGAATAAAGTGGGTACTTGATATCCTTGAACACTTGGAAATCCTGTGCTATACGCTTGGTTATCAAGTACCCACTTTATTCAATGAACTTAGACCTACAGGTGAACGTTTCCTTGTTACAATAATCATTGAAACGTGATAAATCTGTGGATTCCAGGTAGGTAAGACGTGGGAACAATTGCCATGGATAAATCAACGATTCCCATAGGGTTAGCAAGGTCGAAATTAAATACCCATCTGTTTGAAATGATCATAAACTTACAGGTGAACGTTCCCTCGTTACAATAATCTTTGAAACGTGATAAATCTGTGGGTTCCAGGTAGGTAAGACGTGGGAACAATTGCCATGGATAAATCAACGATACCCATAGGGTTAGCAAGGTCGAAATTAAATACCCATCTGTTTGAAATGATCATAAACTTACAGGTGAACGTTCCCTAGTTGCAATGAAAATAAAATCGTGGTAATTCTGTGCATACCAGGTAGGAAATACGTTGAAACGATTTCCATGGATCAAGCAACGACACCCATAGGCTTAGAAAGATTGAAATTAAATACCCATCTGTTTGAAATAATCATAAACTTACAGGTGAACGTTCCCGAGTTGTCATAATCATAGAGATGTGATAAATCTACGGTTACTACGTAGGTTACACTTGGAATTCCTGTGCTATACGCTTGGATATCAAGTACCCACTTTATTCAATGAACTTAGACCTACAGGTGAACGTTTCCTAGTTACAATAATCATTGAAACGTGATAAATCTATGGATTCCATTGTAGGTGGGGCGTGGAAACGACTTCCATAGCTAAATCAACGATACGCATAGGGTTAGCAAGGTCGAAATTAAAGACCCATCGGTTTGCAATGATCATAAACGTACAGGTGACCGTTTCCTGAATGTCATAATCATAGAACCGTGATAAATCGACGGATACTACGTAGGTTACAGTTGGAAATCCTGTGCTAAACGCTTGGATATCAAGTACCCACTTTATTCAATGAACTTAGACCTACAGGTGAACGTTTCCTAGTTACAATAATCATTCAAACGTGATAAATCTGTGGATTTCAGGTAGGTAACACGTGGGAACGATTACCATGGTTAAATCAACGATACCCATAGGGTTAGCAACGTCGAAATTAAATACATATCTGTTTGAAGTGATCATAAACTTACAGGTGAACGTTACCTAGTTGCAATGATCATAAAACCGTGGTAATTCTATGCATACCAGGTAGGAAACACGTTGAAACGATTTCCATGAATCATGCAACGACACCCATAGGCTTAGAAAGTTTGAAATTAAGTACCCATCTGTTTGAAATGATCATAAACTTACAGGTGAACGTTTCCGAGTTGTCATAATCATAGAAACGTGATGAATCTGTGGATTTCAGGTAGGTAACACGTGGGAACGATTACCATTGATAAATCCACGATACCCATAGGGTTAGCAAGGTCGAAATTAAATACCCATCTGTTTGACATGATCATAAACTTACAGGTGAACGTTCCCTAGTTGCAATGAAAATAAAATCGTGGTAATTCTGTGCATACCAGGTAGGAAATACGTTGAAACGATTTCCATGGATGAAGCAACGACACCCATAGGCTTAGAAAGATTGAAATTAAATACCCATCTGTTTGAAATGATCATAAACTTACAGGTGAACGTTCCCGAGTTGTCGAAATCATAGAAATGTGATAAATCTACGGTTACTACGTAGGTTACACTTGGAAATCCTGTGTTAAACGCGTGGATATCAAGTAACCACTTTATTCAATGGACTTAAACCTATATGTGAACGTTTCCTAGTTACAATAATCATTGAAACGTGATAAATCTATGGATTCCATTGTAGGTGGGGCGTGGAAACGACTTCCATAGCTAAATCAACGATACGCATAGGGTTAGCAAGGTCGAAATTAAAGACCCATCGGTTTGCAATGATCATAAACGTACAGGTGACCGTTTCCTGAATGTCATAATCATAGAACCGTGATAAATCGACGGATACTACGTAGGTTACAGTTGGAAATCCTGTGCTAAACGCTTGGATATCAAGTACCCACTTTATTCAATGAACTTAGACCTACAGGTGAACGTTTCCTAGTTACAATAATCATTCAAACGTGATAAATCTGTGGATTTCAGGTAGGTAACACGTGGGAACGATTACCATGGTTAAATCAACGATACCCATAGGGTTAGCAACGTCGAAATTAAATACATATCTGTTTGAAGTGATCATAAACTTACAGGTGAACGTTTCCTAGTTGAAATAAACATAAAATCGTGCTAATTCTATGCATACCAGGTAGAAAATACGTCGAACCGATTTCCATGGATCAAGCAACGACACCCATAGGCTTACAAATATTGAAATTAAATACCCATCTATTTGAAATAATCATAAACGTACAGGTGTACGTTTCCGAGTAGTCATAATCATAGAAATGTGATAAATCTACGTATACTTCGTAGTTTACACTTGGAAATCCTGTGCTAAACGCTTGGAAACGACTTCCATAGCTAAATCAACGATAGCCCATAGGCTTAGAATGATTGAAATTTAATACCCATCTGTTTGAAATATTCATAAACGTACAGGTGAACGTTTCCGAGTTGTCATAATCATAGAAACGTGATAAATCTACGGATACTTCGTAGTTTACACTTGGAAATCCTGTGTTAAACGCTTGGATATCACGTACCCACTTTATTCAATGGACTTAAACTTACGGGTGAACGTTTCCTAGTTACAATAATCATTGAAACGTGATAAATCTATGGATTCCAGGTAGGTGGGACGTGGAAACGACTTCCATAGCTAAATCAACGTTACCCATAGGGTTAGCAATGTCGAAATTAAATACCCATCTGTTTGAAATGATCATAAACTTATAGGTGAACGTTACCTAGTTGCAATGAACATAAAACCGTGGTAATTCTATGCATACCAGGTAGAAAAAAAGTTGAAACGATTTCCATGAATCATGCAACGACACCCATAGGCTTAGGAAAGATTGAAATTAAGTACCCATCTGTTTGAAATGATCATAAACTTACAGGTGAACGTTTCCGAGTTGTCATAATCATAGAAACGTGATGAATCTGTGGATTTCAGGTAGGTAACACGTGGGAACGATTACCATGGATAAATCCACGATACCCATAGGGTTAGCAAGGTCGAAATTAAATACCCATCTGTTTGACATGATCATAAACTTACAGGTGAACGTTACCTAGTTGCAATGAAAATAAAATCGTGGTAATTCTGTGCATACCAGGTAGGAAATACGTTGAAATGATTTCCATGGATCAAGCAACGACACCCATAGGCTTAGAAAGATTGAAATTAAATACCCATCTGTTTGAAATGATCATAAACTTACAGGTGAACGTTCCCGATTTGTCATAATCATAGAAATGTGATAAATCTACGGTTACTACGTAGGTTACACTTGGAATTCCTGTGCTATACGCTTGGATATCACGTACCCACTTTATTCAATGAACTTAGACCTACAGGTGAACGTTTCCTTGTTACAATAATCATTGAAACGTGATAAATCTATGGATTCCAGGTAGGAAATACGTTGAATCGATTTCCATGGATCAAGCAACTACACCCATAGGCTTGGAAAGATTGAAATTTAATACCCATCTGTTTGAAATAATCATAACCGTACAGGTGAACGTTTCCGAGTTGTCATAAACGTAGAAACGAGATAAATCTACTGATACTTCGTAGGTTACACTTGGAAGTCCTGTGCTATACGCTTGGATATCAAGTACCCACTTTATTCAATGAATAAAGTGGGTACTTGCTATGCTTGAACACTTGGAAATCCTGTGCTATACGCTTGGATATCAAGTACCCACTTTATTCAATGAATAAAGTGGGTACTTGATATCCTTGAACACTTGGAAATCCTGTGCTATACGCTTGGATATCAAGTACCCACTTTATTCAATGAACTTAGACCTACAGGTGAACGTTTCCTTGTTACAATAATCATTGAAACGTGATAAATCTGTGGATTCCAGGTAGGTAAGACGTGGGAACAATTGCCATGGATAAATCAACGATTCCCATAGGGTTAGCAAGGTCGAAATTAAATACCCATCTGTTTGAAATGATCATAAACTTACAGGTGAACGTTCCCTCGTTACAATAATCTTTGAAACGTGATAAATCTGTGGGTTCCAGGTAGGTAAGACGTGGGAACAATTGCCATGGATAAATCAACGATACCCATAGGGTTAGCAACGTCGAAATTAAATACATATTTGTTTGAAGTGATCATAAACTTACAGGTGAACGTTTCCTAGTTGCAATAAACATAAAATCGGGGTGATTCTATGCATACCAGGTAGTAAATACGTTGAAACGATTTCCATGGATCAAGCAACGACACCCATAGGCTTAGAAAGATTGAAATTAAATACCCTTCGGTTTGAAATGATCATAAACGTACAGGTGAACGATTCAGAGTTGTCATAATCATAGAAACGTGATGAATCTGTGGATTTCAGGTAGGTAACACGTGGGAACGATTACCATGGATAAATCCACGATACCCATAGGGTTAGCAAGGTCGAAATTAAATACCCATCTGTTTGAAATGATCATAAACTTACAGGTGAACGATTCCTAGTTGCAATAAACATAAAATCTTGCTAATTCTATGCATACCACGTAAGAAATACGTTGAAACGATTTCCATGGATCAAGCAACGACACCCATAGGCTTAGAAAGATTGAAATTCAATACCCTTCTATTTGAAATGATCATAAACGTACAGGTGAACGTTTCCGAGTTGTCATAATCATAGAAACGTGATAAATCTACGGCTACCTCGTAGGTTACACTTGGAAATCCTGTGCTATACGCTTGGATATCAAGTACCCACTTTATTCAATGAACTTAGACCTACAGGTGAACGTTTCCTAGTTACAATAATCATTGAAACGTGATAAATCTGTGGATTCCAGATAGGTAAGACGTGGGAACAATTGCCATGGATAAATCAACGATACCCATAGGGTTAGCAAGGTCGAAATTAAATACCCATCTGTTTGAAATGATCATAAACTTACAGGCGAACGTTACCTAGTTGCAATGAACATAAAATCGTGGTAATTCTATGCATACCAGGTAGGAAACACGTTGAAACGATTTCCATGGATCAAGCAACGACACCCATAGGCTTAGAAAGATTGAAATTCAATACCCATCTGTTTGAAATAATCATAAACTTACAGGTGAACGTTCCCGAGTTGTCATAATCATAGAGATGTGATAAATCTACGGTTACTACGTAGGTTACACTTGGAATTCCTGTGCTATACGCTTGGATATCAAGTACCCACTTTATTCAATGAACTTAGACCTACAGGTGAACGTTTCCTAGTTACAATAATCATTGAAACGTGATAAATCTATGGATTCCATTGTAGGTGGGGCGTGGAAACGACTTCCATAGCTAAATCAACGATACGCATAGGGTTAGCAAGGTCGAAATTAAAGACCCATCGGTTTGCAATGATCATAAACGTACAGGTGACCGTTTCCTGAATGTCATAAACATAGAACCGTGATAAATCGACGGATACTACGTAGGTTACAGTTGGAAATCCTGTGCTAAACGCTTGGATATCAAGTACCCACTTTATTCAATGAACTTAGACCTACAGGTGAACGTTTCCTAGTTACAATAATCATTCAAACGTGATAAATCTGTGGATTTCAGGTAGGTAACACGTGGGAACGATTACCATGGATAAATCAACGATACCCATAGGGTTAGCAACGTCGAAATTAAATACATATCTGTTTGAAGTGATCATAAACTTACAGGTGAACGTTTCCTAGTTGAAATAAACATAAAATCGTGCTAATTCTATGCATACCAGGTAGAAAATACGTCGAACCGATTTCCATGGATCAAGCAACGACACCCATAGGCTTACAAATATTGAAATTAAATACCCATCTATTTGAAATAATCATAAACGTACAGGTGTACGTTTCCGAGTAGTCATAATCATAGAAATGTGATAAATCTACGTATACTTCGTAGTTTACACTTGGAAATCCTGTGCTAAACGCTTGGAAACGACTTCCATAGCTAAATCAACGATAGCCCATAGGCTTAGAATGATTGAAATTTAATACCCATCTGTTTGAAATATTCATAAACGTACAGGTGAACGTTTCCGAGTTGTCATAATCATAGAAACGTGATAAATCTACGGATACTTCGTAGTTTACACTTGGAAATCCTGTGTTAAACGCTTGGATATCACGTACCCACTTTATTCAATGGACTTAAACTTACGGGTGAACGTTTCCTAGTTACATTAATCATTGAAACGTGATAAATCTATGGATTCCAGGTAGGTGGGACGTGGAAACGACTTCCATAGCTAAATCAACGTTACCCATAGGGTTAGCAAGGTCGAAATTAAATACCCATCTGTTTGAAATGATCATAAACTTACAGGTGAACGATTCCTAGTTGCAATAAACATAAAATCTTGCTAATTCTATGCATACCACGTAAGAAATACGTTGAAACGATTTCCATGGATCAAGCAACGACACCCATAGGCTTAGAAAGATTGAAATTCAATACCCTTCTATTTGAAATGATCATAAACGTACAGGTGAACGTTTCCGAGTTGTCATAATCATAGAAACGTGATAAATCTACGGCTACCTCGTAGGTTACACTTGGAAATCCTGTGCTATACGCTTGGATATCAAGTACCCACTTTATTCAATGAACTTAGACCTACAGGTGAACGTTTCCTAGTTACAATAATCATTGAAACGTGATAAATCTGTGGATTCCAGATAGGTAAGACGTGGGAACAATTGCCATGGATAAATCAACGATACCCATAGGGTTAGCAAGGTCGAAATTAAATACCCATCTGTTTGAAATGATCATAAACTTACAGGCGAACGTTACCTAGTTGCAATGAACATAAAATCGTGGTAATTCTATGCATACCAGGTAGGAAACACGTTGAAACGATTTCCATGGATCAAGCAACGACACCCATAGGCTTAGAAAGATTGAAATTCAATACCCATCTGTTTGAAAAGATCATGAACGTAGAGGTGAACGTTACCGAGTTGTCATAGTCATAGAAACGTGATAAATCTACGGATACTTCGTAGTTTACACTTGGAAATCCTGTGTTAAACGCTTCGATATCAAGTACCCACTTTATTCAATAGACTTAAAACTACAGGTGAACGTTTCCTAGTTACAATAATCACTAAAACGTGATAAATCTGTGGATTCCAGGTAGGTAAGACGGGGGAACAATTGCCATGGATAAATGAAAGATACCCATAGGGTTAGCAAGGTCGAAATTAAATACCCATCTGTTTGAAATGATCATGAACTTACAGGTGAACGTTTCCAAGTTGTCTTAACCTTGTTAAGTTGACTTAAACCTACAGGTGAACGTTTCCTAGTTACAATAATCATTGAAACGTGATTAATCTATGGATTCCATTGTAGGTGGGGCGTGGAAACGACTTCCATAGCTAAATCAACGATACCCATAGGGTTAGCAAGGTCGAAATTAAATACCCATCTGTTTGAAATGATCATAAACTTACAGGTGAACGTTCCCTAGTTGCAATGAACATAAAATTGTGGTTATTCTATGCATACCAGGTAGGAAATACGTTGATACGATTTCCATGGATCAAGCAACGGCACCTATAGGCTTCGAAAGATTGAAATTAATTACCCATCTGTTTGAAATGATCATAAACGTACAGGTGAACGTTTCCGAGTTGTCATAATCATAGAAAAGTGTTAAATCTACGTATACTCCGTAGGTTGCACTTGGAAATCCTGTGCTATACGCTTGGATATCAATTACCCACTTTATTCAATGAACTTAGACCTACAGGTAAACGTCTCCTAGTTACAATAATCATTGAAACGTGATAAATCTGTGGATTCCAGGTAGGTAAGACGTGGGAACAATTGCCATGGATAAATGCACGATACCCATAGGGTTAGCAAGTGTCGAAATTAAATACCCATCTGTTTGAAATGATCATAAACTTACAGGTGAACGTTCCCTAGTTACAATAATCATTGAAACGTGATAAATCTGTGGATTCCAGGTATGTAAGACGTGGGAACAATTGCCATGGATACATCAACGATACCCATAGGGTTAGCAACGTCAAAATTAAATACATATTTGTTTGAAGTGATCATAAACTTACAGGTGAACGTTCCCTAGTTGCAATGAAAATAAAATCGTGGTAATTCTATGCATACCAGGTAGGAAATACGTTGAAACGATTTCCATGGATCAAGCAACGACACCCATAGGCTTAGAAAGATTGAAATTAAATACCCATCTGTTTGAAATGATCATAAACTTACAGGTGAACGTTTCCGAGTTGTCATAATCATAGAAATATGATAAATCTACGGTTACTACTTAGGTTACACTTGGAATTCCTGTGCTATACGCTTGGATATCACGTACCCACTTTATTCAATGAACTTAGACCTACAGGTGAACGTTTCCTTGTTACAATAATCATTGAAACGTGATAAATCTGTGGATTCCAGGTATGTAAGACGTGGGAACAATTGCCATGGATACATCAACGATACCCATAGGGTTAGCAACGTCGAAATTAAATACATATTTGTTAGAAGTGATCATAAACTTACAGGTGAACGTTCCCTAGTTGCAATGAAAATAAAATCGTGGTAATTCTATGCATACCAGGTAGGAAATACGTGGAAACGATTTCCATGGATCAAGCAACGACACCCATAGGCTTAGAAAGATTGAAATTAAATACCCATCTGTTTGAAATGATCATAAACTTACAGGTGAACGTTTCCGAGTTGTCATAATCATAGAAATATGATAAATCTACGGTTACTACGTAGGTTACACTTGGAATTCCTGTGCTATACGCTTGGATATCACGTACCCACTTTATTCAATGAACTTAGACCTACAGGTGAACGTTTCCTTGTTACAATAATCATTGAAACGTGATAAATCTGTGGATTCCAGGTAGGTAACACGTGGAAACGACTTCCATAGCTAAATCAACGATACCCATAGGGTTAACAACGTCGAAATTAAATACATATTTGTTTGAAGTGATCATAAACTTACAGGTGAACGTTACCTAGTTGCAATGAACATAAAACCGTGGTAATTCTATGCATACCAGGTAGGAAACACGTTGAAACGATTTCCATGAATCATGCAACGACACCCATAGGCTTAGAAAGATTGAAATTAAGTACCCATCTGTTTGAAATGATCATAAACTTACAGGTGAACGTTTCCGAGTTGTCATAATCATAGAAACGTGATGAATCTGTGGATTTCAGGTAGGTAACACGTGGGAACGATTACCATGGATAAATCCACGATACCCATAGGGTTAGCAAGGTCGAAATTAAATACCCATCTGTTTGACATGATCATAAACTTACAGGTGAACGTTCCCTAGTTGCAATGAAAATAAAATCGTGGTAATTCTGTGCATACCAGGTAGGAAATACGTTGAAACGATTTCCATAGATCAAGCAACGACACCCATAGGCTTAGAAAGATTGAAATTAAATACCCATCTGTTTGAAATGATCATAAACTTACAGGTGAACGTTCCCGAGTTGTCATAATCATAGAAATGTGATAAATCTACGGTTAGTACGTAGGTTACACTTGGAAATCCTGTGTTAAACGCGTGGATATCAAGTAACCACTTTATTCAATGGACTTAAACCTATATGTGAACGTTTCCTAGTTACAATAATCATTGAAACGTGATAAATCTATGGATTCCAGGTAGAAAATACGTTGAATCGATTTCCATGGATCAAGCAACTACACCCATAGGCTTGGAAAGATTGAAATTTAATACCCATCTGTTTGAAATAATCATAATCGTACAGGTGAAAGTTTCCGAGTTGTCATAATCGTAGAAACGAGATAAATCTACTGATACTTCGTAGGTTACACTTGGAAGTCCTGTGCTATACGCTTGGATATCAAGTACCCACTTTATTCAATGAATAAAGTGGGTACTTGCTATGCTTGAACACTTGGAAATCCTGTGCTATACGCTTGGATATCAAGTACCCACTTTATTCAATGAATAAAGTGGGTACTTGATATCCTTGAACACTTGGAAATCCTGTGCTATACGCTTGGATATCAAGTACCCACTTTATTCAATGAACTTAGACCTACAGGTGAACGTTTCCTTGTTACAATAATCATTGAAACGTGATAAATCTGTGGATTCCAGGTAGGTAAGACGTGGGAACAATTGCCATGGATAAATCAACGATACCCATAGGGTTAGCAACGTCGAAATTAAATACATATCTGTTTGAAGTGATCATAAACTTACAGGTGAACGTTTCCTAGTTGAAATAAACATAAAATCGTGCTAATTCTATGCATACGAGGTAGAAAATACGTCGAACCGATTTCCATGGATCAAGCAACGACACCCATAGGCTTACAAATATTGAAATTAAATACCCATCTATTTGAAATAATCATAAACGTACAGGTGTACGTTTCCGAGTAGTCATAATCATAGAAATGTGATAAATCTACGTATACTTCGTAGTTTACACTTGGAAATCCTGTGCTAAACGCTTGGAAACGACTTCCATAGCTAAATCAACGATAGCCCATAGGCTTAGAATGATTGAAATTTAATACCCATCTGTTTGAAATATTCATAAACGTACAGGTGAACGTTTCCGAGTTGTCATAATCATAGAAACGTGATAAATCTACGGATACTTCGTAGTTTACACTTGGAAATCCTGTGTTAAACGCTTGGATATCACGTACCCACTTTATTCAATGGACTTAAACTTACGGGTGAACGTTTCCTAGTTACAATAATCATTGAAACGTGATAAATCTATGGATTCCAGGTAGGTGGGACGTGGAAACGACTTCCATAGCTAAATCAACGTTACCCATAGGGTTAGCAAGGTCGAAATAAAATACATATTTGTTTGAAATGATCATAAACTTACAGGTGAACGTTCCCTAGTTGCAATGAAAATAAAATCGTGGTAATTCTGTGCATACCAGGTAGGAAATACGTTGAAACGATTTCCATGGATCAAGCAACGACACCCATAGGCTTAGAAAGATTGAAATTAAATACCCATCTGTTTGAAATAATCATAAACTTACAGGTGAACGTTCCCGAGTTGTCATAATCATAGAAATGTGATAAATCTACGATTACTACGTAGGTTACACTTGGAATTCCTGTGCTATACGCTTGGATATCAAATACCCACTTTATTCAATGAACTTAGACCTACAGGTGAACGTTTTCTAGTTACAATAATCATTGAAACGTGATAAATCTATGGATTCCAGGTAGGTGGGACGTTGAATCGATTTCCATGGATCAAGCAACGACACCCATAGGCTTAGAAAGATTGAAATTAAATACCCATCTGTTTGAAATGATCATAAACTTACAGGTGAACGTTTCCTAGTTGCAATAAACATAAAATCGCGGTAATTCTATGCATACCAGGTAGTAAATACGTTGAAACGATTTGCATGGATCAAGCAACTACACCCATAGGCTTGGAAAGATTAAAATTTAATACCCATCTGTTTGAAATAATCATAAACGTACAGGTGTACGTTTCCGAGTTGTCATAATCATAGAAACGTGATAAATCTGTGGATTCCAGGTATGTAAGACGTGGGAACAATTGCCATGGATACATCAACGATACCCATAGGCTTAGAAAGATTGAAATTAAATACCCATCTGTTTGAAATGATCATAAACTTACAGGTGAACGTTTCCGAGTTGTCATAATCATAGAAATGTGATAAATCTACGGATAATACGTAGGTTACACTTGGAAATCCTGTGTTAAACGCTTGGATATCAAGCACCCACTTTATTCAATGGACTTAAACCTACAGGTGAACGTTTCCTAGTTACAATAATCATTGAAACGTGATAAATCTATGGATTCCATTGTAGGTGGGGCGTGGAAACGACTTCCAAAGCTAAATAAACGATACCCATAGGTTTAGAAAGGTTGAAATTAAATATCCATCTGTTTGAAATGATCATAAACTTACAGGTGCACTTTTCCTAGATGTCATAATCATAGAAACGTGATAAATCTACGGATACTATGTAGGTTACACTTGGAAATCCTGTGTTAAACGCTTGGATATCAAGTACCCACTTTATTCAATGGACTTAAACCTACAGATGAACGTTTCCTAGTTACAATAATCATTGAAACGTGATAAATCTATGGATTCCAGGTAGGTGGGACGTTGAATCGATTTCCATTGATCAAGCAACGACACCCATAGGCTTAGAAAGATTGAAATTAAATACCCATCTGTTTAAAATGATCATAAACTTACAGGTGAACGTTTCCTAAATGTTATAATCATAGAACCGTGATAAATCGACGGATACTACGTAGGTTACAGTTGGAAATCCTGTGCTAAACGCTTGGATATCAAGTACCCACTTTATTCAATGAACTTAGACCTACAGGTGAACGTTTCCTAGTTACAATAATCATTGTAACGTGATAAATCTATGGATTCCAGGTAGGTGGGACGTTGAATCGATTTCCATGGATCAAGCAACGACACCCATAGGCTTAGAAAGATTGAAATTAAATACCCATCTGTTTGAAATGATCATAAACTTACAGGTGAACGTTTCCTAAATGTCATAATCATAGAACCGTGATAAATGGACGGATACTACGTAGGTTACAGTTGGAAATCCTGTGCTAAACGCTTGGATATCAAGTACCCACTTTATTCAATGAACTTAGACCTACAGGTGAACGTTTCCTAGTTACAATAATCATTCAAACGTGATAAATCTGTGGATTCCAGGTAGGTAACACGTGGGAACGATTGCCATGGATAAATCAACGATACCCATAGGGTTAGCAAGGTCGAAATTAAATACCCATCTGTTTGAAATGATCATAAACTTACAGGTGAACGTTCCCTAGTTGCAATGAACATAAAATCGTGGTAATTCTATGCATACCAGGTAGGAAATACGTTCAAACAATTTCCATGGATCAAGCAACGACACCCATAGGCTTAGAAAGGTTGAAATTAAATATCCATCTGTTTGAAATGATCATAAACTTACAGGTGAACGTTTCCTAGTTGCAATGAACATAAAATCGTGGTATTTCTATGCATACCAGGTAGGAAATACGTTGAAACGATATCCATGGATCAAGCAACGTCACCCATAGGCTTAGAAAGATTGAAATTAAATACCCATCTGTTTGAAATGATCATAAACTTACAGGTGAACGTTTCCGAGTTGTCATAATCGTAGAAATGTGATAAATCTACGGATACTACGTAGGTTACAGTTGGAAATCCTGTGCTAAACGATTGGATATCAAATACCCACTCTATTCAATAGACTTAAAACTACAGGTGAACGTTTCCTAGTTACAATAATCATTGAAACGTGATAATTCAGTGGATTCCAGGTAGGTAACACTTGGGAACGATTACCATTGATAAATCCACGATACCCATAGGGTTAGCAAGGTCGAAATTACATACCCATCTGTTTGAAATGATCATAAACTTACAAGTGTACGGTTCCGAGTTGTCATAATCATAGAAACGTGATAAATCTACGGATACTTCGTAGGTTACACTAGGAAATCCTGTGCTATACGCTTGGATATCAAGTACCCACTTTATTCAATGGACTTAAACCTACAGGTGAACGTTTCCTAGTTACGATAATCATTGAAACGTGATAAAACTATGGATTCCAGGTAGGTGGGACGTTGAAACGATTTCCATGGATCCAGCAACGACACCCATAGGCTTAGTAAGATTGAAATTAAATACCCATCTGTTTGAAATGATCATAAACGTAGAGGTGAACGTTACCGAGTTGTCATAATCATAGAAAAGTGATAAATCTACGTATACTTCGTAGGTTACACTTGGAAATCCTGTGCTATAAGCTTGGATATCAATTACCCGCTTTATTCAATGAACTTAGACCTACAGGTGAACGTTTCCTTGTTACAATTCTCATTGAAACGTGATAAATCAGTGGTTTCCAGGTAGGTAACACGTGAAAACGACTTCCATAGCTAAATCAACGATACCCATAGGGTTAGCAAGGTCGAAATTAAATACCCATCTGTTTGAAATGATCATAAACGTAGAGGTGACCGTTTCCGAGTTGTCATAATCATAGAAACGTGATAAATCTACGGATTCTACGTAGGTTACACTTGGAATTCCTGTGTTACACGCTTGGATATCAAGTAACAACTTTATTCAATGGACTTAAACCTACAGGTGAACGTTTCCTAGTTACGATAATCATTGGAACGTGATAAATCTATGGATTCCAGGTAGGTGGGACGTTGAAACGATTTCCATGGATCAAGCAACGACACCCATAGGCTTAGAAAGATTGAAATTAAATACCCTTCTGTTTGAAATGATCATAAACGTACAGGTGAACGTTACCGAGTTGTCATAATCATAGAAAAGTGATAAATCTACGTATACTTCGTAGGTTACACTTGGAAATCCTGTGCTATACGCTTGGATATCAATTACCCGCTTTATTCAATGAACTTAGACCTACAGGTGAACGTTTCCTAGTTACAATAATCATTGAAACGTGATAAATCTATGGATTCCAGGTAGGTGGGACGTTGAAACGACTTCCATAGCTAAATCAACGATACCCATAGGGTTAGCAAGGTCGAAATTAAATACCCATCTGTTTGAAATGATCATAAACGTAGAGGTGACCGTTTCCGAGTTGTCATAATCATAGAAACGTGATAAATTTACGGATACTACGTAGGTTACAGTTGGAAATCCTGTGCTAAACGCTTGGATATCAAGTACCCACTTTATTCAATGGACTTAAACCTACAGGTGAACGTTTCCTAGTTACAATAATCATTGAAACGTGATAAATCTATGGATTCCAGGTAGGTGGGACGTTGAAACGATTTCCATGGATCAAGCAACGACACCCATAGGCTTAGAAAGATTGAAATTAAATACCCATCTGTTTGAAATGATCATAAACTTACAGGTGAACGTTTCCTAAATGTCATAATCATAGAACCGTGATAAATCGACGGATACTACGTAGGTTACAGTTGGAAATCCTGTGCTAAACGCTTGGATATCAAGTACCCACTTTATTCAATGAACTTAGACCTACAGGTTAACGTTTCCTTGTTACAATAATCATTGAAACGTGATAAATCAGTGGATTCCATGTAGGTAACACGTGGGAACGATTGCCATGGATAAATCAACGATACCCATAGGGTTAGCAACGTCGAAATTAAATACATATTTGTTTGAAGTGATCATAAACTTACAGGTGGACGTTTCCTAGTTACAATAAACATAAAATCGGTGTGATTCTATGCATACCAGGTAGTAAATACGTTGAAACGATTTCCATGGATCAAGCAACGACACCCATAGGCTTAGAAAGATTGAAATTAAATACCCATCTGTTTGAAATGATCATAAACTTACATGTGAACGTTTCCTAAATGTCATAATCATAGAACCGTGATAAATCGACGGATACTACGTAGGTTACAGTTGGAAATCCTGTGCTAAACGCTTGGATATCAAGTACCCACTTTATTCAATGAACTTAGACCTACAGGTGAACGTTTCCTAGTTACAATAATCATTCAAACATGATAAATCTGTGGATTTCAGGTAGGTAACACGTGGGAACGATTACCATGGATAAATCAACGATACCCATAGGGTTAGCAAGGTCGAAATTAAATACCCATCTGTTTGAAATGATCATAAACGTAGAAGTGACCGTTTCCGAGTTGTCATAATCATAGAAACGTGATAAATCTACGGATTCTACGTAGGTTACACTTGGAATTCCTGTGTTACACGCTTGGATATCAAGTAACCACTTTATTCAATGGACTTAAACCTACAGGTGAACGTTTCCTAGTTACGATAATCATTGAAACGTGATAAATCAGTGGATTCCATGTAGGTAACACGTGGGAACGATTGCCATGGATAAATCAACGATACCCATAGGGTTAGCAACGTCGAAATTAAATACATATTTGTTTGAAGTGATCATAAACTTACAGGTGGACGTTTCCTAGTTACAATAAACATAAAATCGGTGTGATTCTATGCATACCAGGTAGTAAATACGTTGAAACGATTTCCATGGATCAAGCAACGACACCCATAGGCTTAGAAAGATTGAAATTAAATACCCATCTGTTTGAAATGATCATAAACTTACATGTGAACGTTTCCTAAATGTCATAATCATAGAACCGTGATAAATCGACGGATACTACGTAGGTTACAGTTGGAAATCCTGTGCTAAACGCTTGGATATCAAGTACCCACTTTATTCAATGAACTTAGACCTACAGGTGAACGTTTCCTAGTTACAATAATCATTCAAACATGATAAATCTGTGGATTTCAGGTAGGTAACACGTGGGAACGATTACCATGGATAAATCAACGATACCCATAGGGTTAGCAAGGTCGAAATTAAATACCCATCTGTTTGAAATGATCATAAACGTAGAAGTGACCGTTTCCGAGTTGTCATAATCATAGAAACGTGATAAATCTACGGATTCTACGTAGGTTACACTTGGAATTCCTGTGTTACACGCTTGGATATCAAGTAACCACTTTATTCAATGGACTTAAACCTACAGGTGAACGTTTCCTAGTTACGATAATCATTGAAACGTGATAAAACTATGGATTCCAGGTAGGTGGGACGTTGAAACGATTTCCATGGATCCAGCAACGACACCCATAGGCTTAGAAAGATTGAAATTAAATACCCTTCTGTTTGAAATGATCATAAACGTACAGGTGAACGTTTCCGAGTTGTCATAATCATAGAAACGTGATAAATCTACGGATACTTCGTAGGTTACACTAGGAAATCCTGTGCTATACGCTTGGATATCAAGTACCCACTTTATTCAATGGACTTAAACCTACAGGTGAACGTTTCCTAGCTACAATAATCATTGAAACGTCATAAATCTATGGATTCCAGGTAGGTGGGACGTGGAAACGACTTCCATAGCTAAATCAACGATACCCATAGGGTTAGCAAGGTCGAAATTAAATACCCATCTGTTTGAAATGATCATAAACTTACAGGTGAACGTTTCCTAAATGTCATAATCATAGAACCGTGATAAATCGACGGATACTACGTAGGTTACAGTTGGAAATCCTGTGCTAAACGCTTGGATATCAAGTACCCACTTTATTCAATGAACTTAGACCTACAGGTTAACGTTTCCTTGTTACAATAATCATTGAAACGTGATAAATCAGTGGATTCCATGTAGGTAACACGTGGGAACGATTGCCATGGATAAATCAACGATACCCATAGGGTTAGCAACGTCGAAATTAAATACATATTTGTTTGAAGTGATCATAAACTTACAGGTGGATGTTTCCTAGTTACAATAAACATAAAATCGGGGTGATTCTATGCATACCAGGTAGTAAATACGTTGAAACGATTTCCATGGATCAAGCAACGACACCCATAGGCTTAGAAAGATTGAAATTAAATACCCATCTGTTTGAAATGATCATAAACTTACAGGTGAACGTTTCCTAAATGTCATAATCATAGAACCGTGATAAATCGACGGATACTACGTAGGTTACAGTTGGAAATCCTGTGCTAAACGCTTGGATATCAAGTACCCACTTTATTCAATGAACTTAGACCTACAGGTGAACGTTTCCTAGTTACAATAATCATTCAAACATGATAAATCTGTGGATTTCAGGTAGGTAACACGTGGGAACGATTACCATGGATAAATCAACGATACCCATAGGGTTAGCAAGGTCGAAATTAAATACCCATCTGTTTGAAATGATCATAAACGTAGAGGTGACCGTTTCCGAGTTGTCATAATCATAGAAACGTGATAAATCTACGGATTCTACGTAGGTTACACTTGGAATTCCTGTGTTACACGCTTGGATATCAAGTAACCACTTTATTCAATAGACTTAAACCTACAGGTGAACGTTTCCTAGTTACGATAATCATTGAAACGTGATAAATCTATGGATTCCAGGTAGGTTGGACGTTGAAACGATTTCCATGGATCAAGCAACGACACCCATAGGCTTAGAAAGATTGAAATTAAATACCCATCTGTTTGAAATGATCATAAACTTACAGGTGAACGTTTCCTAAATGTCATAATCATAGAACCGTGATAAATCGACGGATACTACGTAGGCTACAGTTGGAAATCCTGTACTAAACGCTTGGATATCAAGTACCCACTTTATTCAATGAACTTAGACCTACAGGTGACCGTTTCCTAGCTACAATAATCATTGAAACGTGATAAATCTATGGATTCCAGGTAGGTGGAACGTGGAAACGACTTCCATAGCTAAATCAACGATACCCATAGGGTTAGCAAGGTCGAAATTAAATACCCATCTGTTTGAAATGATCATAAACTTACAGGTGAACGTTCCCTAGTTGCAATGAACATAAAATCGTGGTAATTCTATGCATACTAGGTAGGAAATACGTTGAAATGATTTCCATGGATCAAGCAACGACACCTATAGGCTTAGTAAGATTGAAATTAAATACCCATCTGTTTGAAATGATCATAAACGTAGAGGTGAACGTTACCGAGTTGTCATAATCATAGAAAAGTGATAAATCTACGTATACTTCGTAGGTTACACTTGGAAATCCTGTGCGATACGCTTGGATATCAATTACCCGCTTTATTCAATGAACTTAGACCTACAGGTGAACGTTTCCTAGTTACAATAATCATTGAAACGTGATAAATCTATGGATTCCAGGTAGGTGGGACGTTGAAACGACTTCCATAGCTAAATCAACGATACCCATAGGGTTAGCAAGGTCGAAATTAAATACCCATCTGTTTGAAATGATCATAAACGTAGAGGTGACCGTTTCCGAGTTGTCATAATCATAGAAACGTGATAAATCTACGGATTCTACGTAGGTTACACTTGGAATTCCTGTGTTACACGCTTGGATATCAAGTAACCACTTTATTCAATGGACTTAAACCTACAGGTGAACGTTTCCTAGTTACGATAATCATTGAAACGTGATAAAACTATGGATTCCAGGTAGGTGGGACGTTGAAACGATTTCCATGAATCAAGCAACGACACCCATAGGCTTAGAAAGATTGAAATTAAATACCCATCTGTTTGAAATGATCATAAACTTACAGGTGAACGTTTCCTAAATGTCATAATCATAGAACCGTGATAAATCGACGGATACTACGTAGGTTACAGTTGGAAATCCTGTGCTAAACGCTTGGATATCAAGTACCCACTTTATTCAATGAACTTAGACCTACAGGTTAACGTTTCCTTGTTACAATAATCATTAAAACGTGATAAATCAGTGGATTCCATGTAGGTAACACGTGGGAACGATTGCCATGGATAAATCAACGATACCCATAGGGTTAGCAACGTCGAAATTAAATACATATTTGTTTGAAGTAATCATAAACTTACAGGTGGACGTTTCCTAGTTACAATAAACATAAAATCGGTGTGATTCTATGCATACCAGGTAGTAAATACGTTGAAACGATTTCCATGGATCAAGCAACGACACCCATAGGCTTAGAAAGATTGAAATTAAATACCCATCTCTTTGAAATGATCATAAACTTACAGGTGAACGTTTCCTAAATGTCATAATCATAGAACCGTGATAAATCGACGGATACTACGTAGGTTACAGTTGGAAATCCTGTGCTAAACGCTTGGATATCAAGTACCCACTTTATTCAATGAACTTAGACCTACAGGTGAACGTTTCCTAGTTACAATAATCATTCAAACATGATAAATCTGTGGATTTCAGGTAGGTAACACGTGGGAACGATTACCATGGATAAATCAACGATACCCATAGGGTTAGCAAGGTCGAAATTAAATACCCATCTGTTTGAAATGATCATAAACGTAGAGGTGACCGTTTCCGAGTTGTCATAATCATAGAAACGTGATAAATCTACGGATTCTACGTAGGTTACACTTGGAATTCCTGTGTTACACGCTTGGATATCAAGTAACCACTTTATTCAATGGACTTAAACCTACAGGTGAACGTTTCCTAGTTACGATAATCATTGAAACGTGATAAAACTATGGATTCCAGGTAGGTGGGACGTTGAAACGATTTCCATGGATCCAGCAACGATACCCATAGGGTTAGCAAGGTCGAAATTAAATACCCATCTGTTTGAAATGATCATAAACGTAGAGGTGACCGTTTCCGAGTTGTCATAATCATAGAAACGTGATAAATCTACGGATTCTACGTAGGTTACACTTGGAATTCCTGTGTTACACGCTTGGATATCAAGTAACCACTTTATTCAATGGACTTAAACCTACAGGTGAACGTTTCCTAGTTACGATAATCATTGAAACGTGATAAAACTATGGATTCCAGGTAGGTGGGACGTTGAAACGATTTCCATGGATCCAGCAACGATACCCATAGGCTTAGAAAGATTGAAATTAAATACCCTTCTGTTTGAAATGATCATAAACGTACAGGTGAACGATTCCGAGTTGTCATAATCATAGAAACGTGATAAATCTACGGATACTTCGTAGGTTACACTAGGAAATCCTGTGCTATACGCTTGGATATCAAGTACCCACTTTATTCAATGGACTTAAACCTACAGGTGAACGTTTCCTAGCTACAATAATCATTGAAACGTCATAAATCTATGGATTCCAGGTAGGTGGGACGTGGAAACGACTTCCATAGCTAAATCAACGATACCCATAGGGTTAGCAAGGTCGAAATTAAATACCCATCTGTTTGAAATGATCATAAACTTACAGGTGAACGTTCCCTAGTTGCAATGAACATAAAATCGTGGTAATTCTATGCATACTAGGTAGGAAATACGTTGAAATGATTTCCATGGATCAAGCAACGACACCTATAGGCTTAGTAAGATTGAAATAAAATACCCATCTGTTTGAAATGATCATAAACGTAGAGGTGAACGTTACCGAGTTGTCATAATCATAGAAACGTGATAAATCTACGTATACTACGTAGGTTACACTTGGAAATCCTGTGTTAAACGCTTGGATATCAAGTACCCACTTTATTCAATGGTCTTAAACCTACAGGTGAACGTTTCCTTGTTACAATTCTCATTGAAACGTGATAAATCAGTGGTTTCCAGGTAGGTAACACGTGAAAACGACTTCCATAGCTAAATCCACGATACACATAGGGTTAGCAAGGTCGAAATTAAATTCCCATCTGTTTGAAATGATCATAAACGTAGAGGTGACCGTTTCCGAGTTGTCATAATCATAGAAACGTGATAAATCTACGGATACTACGTAGTTTACACTTGGAATTCCTGTGTTAAACTCTTGGATATCAAGTACCCACTTTATTCAATGGACTTAAACCTACAGGTGAACGTTTCCTAGTTACAATAATCATTGAAACGTGATAAATCTATGGATTCCAGGTAGGTGGGACGTTGAAACGACTTCCATAGCTAAATCAACGATACCCATAGGGTTAGCAAGTCCGAAATTAAATACCCATCTGTTTGAAATGATCATAAACGTAGAGGTGACCGTTTCCGAGTTGTCATAATCATAGAAACGTGATAAATTTACGGATACTACGTAGGTTACAGTTGGAAATCCTGTGCTAAACGCTTGGATATCAAGTACCCACTTTATTCAATGGACTTAAACCTACAGGTGAACGTTTCCTAGTTACAATAATCATTGAAACGTGATAAATCTATGGATTCCAGGTAGGTGGGACGTTGAAACGATTTCCATGGATCAAGCAACGACACCCATAGGCTTAGAAAGATTGAAATTAAATACCCATCTGTTTGAAATGATCATAAACTTACAGGTGAACGTTTCCTAAATGTCATAATCATAGAACCGTGATAAAGCGACGGATACTACGTAGGTTACAGTTGGAAATCCTGTGCTAAACGCTTTGATATCAAGTACCCACTTTATTCAATGAACTTAGACCTACAGGTTAACGTTTCCTTGTTACAATAATCATTGAAACGTGATAAATCAGTGGATTCCATGTAGGTAACACGTGGGAACGATTGCCATGCATAAATCAACGATACCCATAGGGTTAGCAACGTCGAAATTAAATACATATTTGTTTGAAGTGATCATAAACTTACAGGTGGACGTTTCCTAGTTACAATAAACATAAAATCCGGGTGATTCTATGCATACCAGGTAGTAAATACGTTGAAACGATTTCCATGGATCAAGCAACGACACCCATAGGCTTAGAAAGATTGAAATTAAATACCCATCTGTTTGAAATGATAATAAACTTACAGGTGAACGTTTCCTAAATGTCATAATCATAGATCCGTGATAAATCGACGGATACTACGTAGGTTACAGTTGGAAATCCTGTGCTAAACGCTTGGATATCAAGTACCCACTTTATTCAATGAACTTAGACCTACAGGTGAACGTTTCCTAGTTACAATAATCATTCAAACATGATAAATCTGTGGATTTCAGGTAGGTAACACGTGGGAACGATTACCATGGATAAATCAACGATACCCATAGGGTTAGCAAGGTCGAAATTAAATACCCATCTGTTTGAAATGATCATAAACGTAGAGGTGACCGTTTCCGAGTTGTCATAATCATAGAAACGTGATAAATCTACGGATTCTACGTAGGTTACACTTGGAATTCCTGTGTTACACGCTTGGATATCAAGTAACCACTTTATTCAATGGACTTAAACCTACAGGTGAACGTTTCCTAGTTACGATAATCATTGAAACGTGATAAATCTATGGATTCCAGGTAGGTGGGACGTTGAAACGATTTCCATGGATCCAGCAACGACACCCATAGGCTTAGAAAGATTGAAATTAAATACCCTTCTGTTTGAAATGATCATAAACGTACAGGTGAACGTTTCCGAGTTGTCATAATCATAGAAACGTGATAAATCTACGGATACTTCGTAGGTTACACTAGGAAATCCTGTGCTATACGCTCGGATATCAAGTACCCACTTTATTCAATGGACTTAAACCTACAGGTGAACGTTTCCTAGCTACAATAATCATTGAAACGTCATAAATCTATGGATTCCAGGTAGGTGGGACGTGGAAACGACTTCCATAGCTAAATCAACGATACCCATAGGATTAGCAACGTCGAAATGAAATACATATCTGTTTGAAATGATCATAAACGTAGAGGTGAACGTTTCCTAAATGTCATAATCATAGAACCGTGATAAATCGATGGATACTACGTAGGTTACAGTTGGAAATCCTGTGCTAAACGCTTGGATATCAAGTACCCACTTTATTCAATGAACTTAGACCTACAGGTTAACGTTTCCTTGTTACAATAATCATTGAAACGTGATAAATCAGTGGATTCCATGTAGGTAACACGTGGGAACGATTGCCATGGATAAATCAACGATACCCATAGGGTTAGCAACGTCGAAATTAAATACATATTTGTTTGAAGTGATCATAAACTTACAGGTGGACGTTTCCTAGTTACAATAAACATAAAATCGGGGTGATTCTATGCATACCAGGTAGTAAATACGTTGAAACGATTTCCATGGATCAAGCAACGACACCCATAGGCTTAGAAAGATTGAAATTAAATACCCATCTGTTTGAAATGATCATAAAATTACAGGTGAACGTTTCCTAAATGTCATAATCATAGAACCGTGATAAATCGACGGATACTACGTAGGTTACAGTTGGAAATCCTGTGCTAAACGCTTGGATATCAAGTACCCACTTTATTCAATGAACTTAGACCTACAGGTGAACGTTTCCTAGTTACAATAATCATTCAATCATGATAAATCTGTGGATTTCAGGTAGGTAACACGTGGGAACGATTACCATGGATAAATCAACGATACCCACAGAGGTTAGCAAGGTCGAAATTAAATACCCATCTGTTTGAAATGATCATAAACGTAGAGGTGACCGTTTCCGAGTTGTCATAATCATAGAAACGTGATCAATTTACGGATACTACGTAGGTTACACTTGGAATTCCTGTGCTAAACGCTTTGATATCAAGTACCCACTTTATTCAATGGACTTAAACCTACAGGTGAACGTTTCCTAGTTACAATAATCATTGAAACGTGATAAATCTATGGATTCCAGGTAGGTGGGACGTTGAAACGATTTCCATGGATCAAGCAACGACACCCATAGGCTTAGAAAGATTGAAATTAAATACCCATCTGTTTGAAATGATCATAAACTTACAGGTGAACGTTTCCTAAATGTCATAATCATAGAACCGTGATAAATCGACGGATACTACGTAGGTTACAGTTGGAAATCCTGTGCTAAACGCTTGGATATCAAGTACCCACTTTATTCAATGAACTTAGACCTACAGGTTAACGTTTCCTTGTTACAATAATCATTAAAACGTGATAAATCAGTGGATTCCATGTAGGTAACACGTGGGAACGATTGCCATGGATAAATCAACGATACCCATAGGGTTAGCAACGTCGAAATTAAATACATATTTGTTTGAAGTGATCATAAACTTATAGGTGGACGTTTCCTAGTTACAATAAACATAAAATCGGTGTGATTCTATGCATACCAGGTAGTAAATACGTTGAAACGATTTCCATGGATCAAGCAACGACACCCATAGGCTTAGAAAGATTGAAATTAAATACCCATCTGTTTGAAATGATCATAAACTTACAGGTGAACGTTTCCTAAATGTCATAATCATAGAACCGTGATAAATCGACGGATACTACGTAGGTTACAGTTGGAAATCCTGTGCTAAATGCTTGGATATCAAGTACCCACTTTATTCAATGAACTTAGACCTGGTTGGTCAGATTGGTTGGAATGATTATTGTAACTAGGAAACAGGTGAACGTTTCCTAGTTACAATAATCATTCAAACATGATAAATCTGTGGATTTCAGGTAGGTAACACGTGGGAACGATTACCATGGATAAATCAACGATACCCATAGGGTTAGCAAGGTCGAAATTAAATACCCATCTGTTTGAAATGATCATAAACGTAGAGGTGACCGTTTCCGAGTTGTCATAATCATAGAAACGTGATAAATCTACGGATTCTACGTAGTTTACACTTGGAATTCCTGTGTTACACGCTTGGATATCAAGTAACCACTTTATTCAATGGACTTAAACCTACAGGTGAACGTTTCCTAGTTACGATAATCATTGAAACGTGATAAAACTATGGATTCCAGGTAGGTGGGACGTTGAAACGATTTCCATGGATCCAGCAACGATACCCATAGGCTTAGAAAGATTGAAATTAAATACCCTTCTGTTTGAAATGATCATAAACGTACAGGTGAACGATTCCGAGTTGTCATAATCATAGAAACGTGATAAATCTACGGATACTTCGTAGGTTACACTAGGAAATCCTGTGCTATACGCTTGGATATCAAGTACCCACTTTATTCAATGGACTTAAACCTACAGGTGAACGTTTCCTAGCTACAATAATCATTGAAACGTCATAAATCTATGGATTCCAGGTAGGTGGGATGTGGAAACGACTTCCTTAGCTAAATCAACGATACCCATAGGGTTAGCAAGGTCGAAATTAAATACCCATCTGTTTGAAATGATCATAAACTTACAGGTGAACGTTCCCTAGTTGCAATGAACATAAAATCGTGGTAATTCTATGCATACTAGGTAGGAAATACGTTGAAATGATTTCCATGGATCAAGCAACGACACCTATAGGCTTAGTAAGATTGAAATAAAATACCCATCTGTTTGAAATGATCATAAACGTAGAGGTGAACGTTACCGAGTTGTCATAATCATAGAAACGTGATAAATCTACGTATACTTCGTAGGTTACACTTGGAAATCCTGTGCTATACGCTTGGATATCAATTACCCGCTTTATTCAATGAACTTAGACCTACAGGTGAACGTTTCCTTGTTACAATTCTCATTGAAACGTGATAAATCAGTGGTTTCCAGGTAGGTAACACGTGAAAACGACTTCCATAGCTAAATCCACGATACACATAGGGTTAGCAAGGTCGAAATTAAATTCCCATCTGTTTGAAATGATCATAAACGTAGAGGTGACCGTTTCCGAGTTGTCATAATCATAGAAACGTGATAAATCTACGGATACTACGTAGTTTACACTTGGAATTCCTGTGTTAAACTCTTGGATATCAAGTACCCACTTTATTCAATGGACTTAAACCTACAGGTGAACGTTTCCTAGTTACAATAATCATTGAAACGTGATAAATCTATGGATTCCAGGTAGGTGGACCGTTGAAACGACTTCCATAGCTAAATCAACGATACCCATAGGGTTAGCAAGTCCGAAATTAAATACCCATCTGTTTGAAATGATCATAAACGTAGAGGTGACCGTTTCCGAGTTGTCATAATCATAGAAACGTGATAAATTTACGGATACTACGTAGGTTACAGTTGGAAATCCTGTGCTAAACGCTTGGATATCAAGTACCCACTTTATTCAATGGACTTAAACCTACAGGTGAACGTTTCCTAGTTACAATAATCATTGAAACGTGATAAATCTATGGATTCCAGGTAGGTGGGACGTTGAAACGATTTCCATGGATCAAGCAACGACACCCATAGGCTTAGAAAGATTGAAATTAAATACCCATCTGTTTGAAATGATCATAAACTTACAGGTGAACGTTTCCTAAATGTCATAATCATAGAACCGTGATAAAGCGACGGATACTACGTAGGTTACAGTTGGAAATCCTGTGCTAAACGCTTGGATATCAAGTACCCACTTTATTCAATGAACTTAGACCTACAGGTTAACGTTTCCTTGTTACAATAATCATTGAAACGTGATAAATCAGTGGATTCCATGTAGGTAACACGTGGGAACGATTGCCATGCATAAATCAACGATACCCATAGGGTTAGCAACGTCGAAATTAAATACATATTTGTTTGAAGTGATCATAAACTTACAGGTGGACGTTTCCTAGTTACAATAAACATAAAATCCGGGTGATTCTATGCATACCAGGTAGTAAATACGTTGAAACGATTTCCATGGATCAAGCAACGACACCCATAGGCTTAGAAAGATTGAAATTAAATACCCATCTGTTTGAAATGATAATAAACTTACAGGTGAACGTTTCCTAAATGTCATAATCATAGATCCGTGATAAATCGACGGATACTACGTAGGTTACAGTTGGAAATCCTGTGCTAAACGCTTGGATATCAAGTACCCACTTTATTCAATGAACTTAGACCTACAGGTGAACGTTTCCTAGTTACAATAATCATTCAAACATGATAAATCTGTGGATTTCAGGTAGGTAACACGTGGGAACGATTACCATGGATAAATCAACGATACCCATAGGGTTAGCAAGGTCGAAATTAAATACCCATCTGTTTGAAATGATCATAAACGTAGAGGTGACCGTTTCCGAGTTGTCATAATCATAGAAACGTGATAAATCTACGGATTCTACGTAGGTTACACTTGGAATTCCTGTGTTACACGCTTGGATATCAAGTAACCACTTTATTCAATGGACTTAAACCTACAGGTGAACGTTTCCTAGTTACGATAATCATTGAAACGTGATAAATCTATGGATTCCAGGTAGGTGGGACGTTGAAACGATTTCCATGGATCCAGCAACGACACCCATAGGCTTAGAAAGATTGAAATTAAATACCCTTCTGTTTGAAATGATCATAAACGTACAGGTGAACGTTTCCGAGTTGTCATAATCATAGAAACGTGATAAATCTACGGATACTTCGTAGGTTACACTAGGAAATCCTGTGCTATACGCTCGGATATCAAGTACCCACTTTATTCAATGGACTTAAACCTACAGGTGAACGTTTCCTAGCTACAATAATCATTGAAACGTCATAAATCTATGGATTCCAGGTAGGTGGGACGTGGAAACGACTTCCATAGCTAAATCAACGATACCCATAGGATTAGCAACGTCGAAATGAAATACATATCTGTTTGAAATGATCATAAACGTAGAGGTGAACGTTTCCTAAATGTCATAATCATAGAACCGTGATAAATCGATGGATACTACGTAGGTTACAGTTGGAAATCCTGTGCTAAACGCTTGGATATCAAGTACCCACTTCATTCAATGAACTTAGACCTACAGGTTAACGTTTCCTTGTTACAATAATCATTGAAACGTGATAAATCAGTGGATTCCATGTAGGTAACACGTGGGAACGATTGCCATGGATAAATCAACGATACCCATAGGGTTAGCAACGTCGAAATTAAATACATATTTGTTTGAAGTGATCATAAACTTACAGGTGGACGTTTCCTAGTTACAATAAACATAAAATCGGGGTGATTCTATGCATACCAGGTAGTAAATACGTTGAAACGATTTCCATGGATCAAGCAACGACACCCATAGGCTTAGAAAGATTGAAATTAAATACCCATCTGTTTGAAATGATCATAAAATTACAGGTGAACGTTTCCTAAATGTCATAATCATAGAACCGTGATAAATCGACGGATACTACGTAGGTTACAGTTGGAAATCCTGTGCTAAACGCTTGGATATCAAGTACCCACTTTATTCAATGAACTTAGACCTACAGGTGAACGTTTCCTAGTTACAATAATCATTCAATCATGATAAATCTGTGGATTTCAGGTAGGTAACACGTGGGAACGATTACCATGGATAAATCAACGATACCCACAGAGGTTAGCAAGGTCGAAATTAAATACCCATCTGTTTGAAATGATCATAAACGTAGAGGTGACCGTTTCCGAGTTGTCATAATCATAGAAACGTGATCAATTTACGGATACTACGTAGGTTACACTTGGAATTCCTGTGCTAAACGCTTTGATATCAAGTACCCACTTTATTCAATGGACTTAAACCTACAGGTGAACGTTTCCTAGTTACAATAATCATTGAAACGTGATAAATCTATGGATTCCAGGTAGGTGGGACGTTGAAACGATTTCCATGGATCAAGCAACGACACCCATAGGCTTAGAAAGATTGAAATTAAATACCCATCTGTTTGAAATGATCATAAACTTACAGGTGAACGTTTCCTAAATGTCATAATCATAGAACCGTGATAAATCGACGGATACTACGTAGGTTACAGTTGGAAATCCTGTGCTAAACGCTTGGATATCAAGTACCCACTTTATTCAATGAACTTAGACCTACAGGTTAACGTTTCCTTGTTACAATAATCATTAAAACGTGATAAATCAGTGGATTCCATGTAGGTAACACGTGGGAACGATTGCCATGGATAAATCAACGATACCCATAGGGTTAGCAACGTCGAAATTAAATACATATTTGTTTGAAGTGATCATAAACTTATAGGTGGACGTTTCCTAGTTACAATAAACATAAAATCGGTGTGATTCTATGCATACCAGGTAGTAAATACGTTGAAACGATTTCCATGGATCAAGCAACGACACCCATAGGCTTAGAAAGATTGAAATTAAATACCCATCTGTTTGAAATGATCATAAACTTACAGGTGAACGTTTCCTAAATGTCATAATCATAGAACCGTGATAAATCGACGGATACTACGTAGGTTACAGTTGGAAATCCTGTGCTAAATGCTTGGATATCAAGTACCCACTTTATTCAATGAACTTAGACCTGGTTGGTCAGATTGGTTGGAATGATTATTGTAACTAGGAAACAGGTGAACGTTTCCTAGTTACAATAATCATTCAAACATGATAAATCTGTGGATTTCAGGTAGGTAACACGTGGGAACGATTACCATGGATAAATCAACGATACCCATAGGGTTAGCAAGGTCGAAATTAAATACCCATCTGTTTGAAATGATCATAAACGTAGAGGTGACCGTTTCCGAGTTGTCATAATCATAGAAACGTGATAAATCTACGGATTCTACGTAGGTTACACTTGGAATTCCTGTGTTACACGCTTGGATATCAAGTAACCACTTTATTCAATGGACTTAAACCTACAGGTGAACGTTTCCTAGTTACGATAATCATTGAAACGTGATAAAACTATGGATTCCAGGTAGGTGGGACGTTGAAACGATTTCCATGGATCCAGCAACGATACCCATAGGCTTAGAAAGATTGAAATTAAATACCCTTCTGTTTGAAATGATCATAAACGTACAGGTGAACGATTCCGAGTTGTCATAATCATAGAAACGTGATAAATCTACGGATACTTCGTAGGTTACACTAGGAAATCCTGTGCTATACGCTTGGATATCAAGTACCCACTTTATTCAATGGACTTAAACCTACAGGTGAACGTTTCCTAGCTACAATAATCATTGAAACGTCATAAATCTATGGATTCCAGGTAGGTGGGATGTGGAAACGACTTCCTTAGCTAAATCAACGATACCCATAGGGTTAGCAAGGTCGAAATTAAATACCCATCTGTTTGAAATGATCATAAACTTACAGGTGAACGTTCCCTAGTTGCAATGAACATAAAATCGTGGTAATTCTATGCATACTAGGTAGGAAATACGTTAAAATGATTTCCATGGATCAAGCAACGACACCTATAGGCTTAGTAAGATTGAAATAAAATACCCATCTGTTTGAAATGATCATAAACGTAGAGGTGAACGTTACCGAGTTGTCATAATCATAGAAACGTGATAAATCTACGTATACTACGTAGGTTACACTTGGAAATCCTGTGTTAAACGCTTGGATATCAAGTACCCACTTTATTCAATGGTCTTAAACCTACAGGTGAACGTTTCCTAGTTACAATAATCATTGAAACGTGATAAATCTATGGATTCCAGGTAGGTGGGACGTTGAAACGACTTCCATAGCTAAATCAACGATACCCATAGGGTTAGCATGGTCGAAATTAAATACCCATCTGTTTGAAATGATCATAAACGTAGAGGTGACCGTTTCCGTGTTGTCATAATCATAGAAACGTTATAAATCTACGGATTCTACGTAGGTTACACTTGGAATTCCTGTGTTACACGCTTGGATATCAAGTAACAACTTTATTCAATGGACTTAAACCTACAGGTGAACGTTTCCTAGTTACGATAATCATTGGAACGTGATAAATCTATGGATTCCAGGTAGGTGGGACGTTGAAACGATTTCCATGGATCAAGCAACGACACCCATAGGCTTAGAAAGATTGAAATTAAATACCCTTCTGTTTTAAATGATCATAAACGTACAGGTGAACGTTTCCGAGTTGTCATAATCATAGAAACGTGATAAATCTACGGATACTTCGTAGGTTACACTAGGAAATCCTGTGCTATACGCTTGGATATCAAGTACCCACTTTATTCAATGGACTTAAACCTACAGGTGAACGTTTCCTAGCTACAATAATCATTGAAACGTGATAAATCTATGGATTCCAGGTAGGTGGGACGTGGAAACGACTTCCATAGCTAAATCAACGATACCCATAGGGTTAGCAAGGTCGAAATTAAATACCCATCTGTTTGAAATGATCATAAACTTACAGGTGAACGTTCCCTAGTTGCAATGAACATAAAATCGTGGTAATTCTATGCATACTAGTTAGGAAATACGTTGAAATGATTTCCATGGATCAAGCAACGACACCTATAGGCTTAGTAAGATTGAAATTAAATACCCATCTGTTTGAAATGATCATAAACGTAGAGGTGAACGTTACCGAGTTGTCATAATCATAGAAAAGTGATAAATCTACGTATACTTCGTAGGTTACACTTGGAAATCCTGTGCTATACGCTTGGATATCAATTACCCGCTTTATTCAATGAACTTAGACCTACAGGTGAACGTTTCCTTGTTACAATTCTCATTGAAACGTGATAAATCAGTGGTTTCCAGGTAGGTAACACGTGAAAACGACTTCCATAGCTAAATCCACGATACACATAGGGTTAGCAAGGTCGAAATTAAATTCCCATCTGTTTGAAATGATCATAAACGTAGAGGTGACCGTTTCCGAGTTGTCATAATCATAGAAACGTGATAAATCTACGGATACTACGTAGGTTACACTTGGAATTCCTGTGTTAAACTCTTGGATATCAAGTACCCACTTTATTCAATGGACTTAAACCTACAGGTGAACGTTTCCTAGTTACAATAATCATTGAAACGTGATAAATCTATGGATTCCAGGTAGGTGGGACGTTGAAACGACTTCCATAGCTAAATCAACGATACCCATAGGGTTAGCAAGTCCGAAATTAAATACCCATCTGTTTGAAATGATCATAAACGTAGAGGTGACCGTTTCCGAGTTGTCATAATCATAGAAACGTGATAAATTTACGGATACTACGTAGGTTACAGTTGGAAATCCTGTGCTAAACGCTTGGATATCAAGTACCCACTTTATTCAATGGACTTAAACCTACAGGTGAACGTTTCCTAGTTACAATAATCATTGAAACGTGATAAATCTATGGATTCCAGGTAGGTGGGACGTTGAAACGATTTCCATGGATCAAGCAACGACACCCATAGGCTTAGAAAGATTGAAATTAAATACCCATCTGTTTGAAATGATCATAAACTTACAGGTGAACGTTTCCTAAATGTCATAATCATAGAACCGTGATAAATCGACGGATACTACGTAGGTTACAGTTGGAAATCCTGTGCTAAACGCTTGGATATCAAGTACCCACTTTATTCAATGAACTTAGACCTACAGGTTAACGTTTCCTTGTTACAATAATCATTGAAACGTGATAAATCAGTGGATTCCATGTAGGTAACACGTGGGAACGATTGCCATGGATAAATCAACGATACCCATAGGGTTAGCAAGGTCGAAATTAAATACATATTTGTTTGAAGTGATCATAAACTTACAGGTGAACGTTCCCTAGTTGCAATGAACATAAAATCGTGGTAATTCTATGCATACCAGGTAGAAACTACGTTGAAACGGTTTCCATGGATCAAGCAACGACACCCAAAGGCTTACAAAGATTGAAATTAAATACCCTTCTGTTTTAAATGATCATAAACGTACAGGTGAACGTTTCCGAGTTGTCATAATCATAGAAACGTGATAAATCTACGGATACTTCGTAGGTTACACTAGGAAATCCTGTGCTATACGCTTGGATATCAAGTACCCACTTTATTCAATGGACTTAAACCTACAGGTGAACGTTTCCTAGTTACAATAATCATTGAAACGTGATAAATCTATGGATTCCAGGTAGGTAGGACGTTGAAACGATTTCCATGGATCAAGCAACGACACCCATAGGCTTAGAAAGATTGAAATTACATACCCATCTGTTTGAAATGATCATAAACTTACAGGTGAACGTTTCCTAGTTGCAATAAACATAAAATCGCGGTAATTCTATGCATACCAGGTAGTAAATACGTTGAAACGATTTGCATGGATCAAGCAACTACACCCATAGGCTTGGAAAGATTAAAATTTAATACCCATCTGTTTGAAATAATCATAAAAGTACAGGTGTACGTTTCCGAGTTGTCATAATCATAGAACCGTGATAAATCGACGGATACTACGTAGGTTACAGTTGGAAATCCTGTGCTAAACGCTTGGATATCAAGTACCCACTTTATTCAATGAACTTAGACCTACAGGTGAACGTTTCCTAGTTACAATAATCATTCAAACATGATAAATCTGTGGATTTCAGGTAGGTAACACGTGGGAACGATTACCATGGATAAATCAACGATACCCATAGGGTTAGCAAGGTCGAAATTAAATACCCATCTGTTTGAAATGATCATAAACGTAGAGGTGACCGTTTCCGAGTTGTCATAATCATAGAAACGTGATAAATCTACGGATTCTACGTAGGTTACACTTGGAATTCCTGTGTTACACGCTTGGATATCAAGTAACCACTTTATTCAATGGACTTAAACCTACAGGTGAACGTTTCCTAGTTACGATAATCATTGAAACGTGATAAATCTATGGATTCCAGGTAGGTGGGACGTTGAAACGATTTCCATGGATCCAGCAACGACACCCATAGGCTTAGAAAGATTGAAATTAAATACCCTTCTGTTTGAAATGATCATAAACGTACAGGTGAACGTTTCCGAGTTGTCATAATCATAGAAACGTGATAAATCTACGGATACTTCGTAGGTTACACTAGGAAATCCTGTGCTATACGCTTGGATATCAAGTACCCACTTTATTCAATGGACTTAAACCTACAGGTGAACGTTTCCTAGCTACAATAATCATTGAAACGTCATAAATCTATGGATTCCAGGTAGGTGGGACGTGGAAACGACTTCCATAGCTAAATCAACGATACCCATAGGATTAGCAGCGTCGAAATGAAATACATATCTGTTTGAAATGATCATAAACGTAGAGGTGAACGTTTCCTAAATGTCATAATCATAGAACCGTGATAAATCGACGGATACTACGTAGGTTACAGTTGGAAATCCTGTGCTAAACGCTTGGATATCAAGTACCCACTTTATTCAATGAACTTAGACCTACAGGTTAACGTTTCCTTGTTACAATAATCATTGAAACGTGATAAATCAGTGGATTCCATGTAGGTAACACGTGGGAACGATTGCCATGGATAAATCAACGATACCCATAGGGTTAGCAACGTCGAAATTAAATACATATTTGTTTGAAGTGATCATAAACTTACAGGTGGACGTTTCCTAGTTACAATAAACATAAAATCGGGGTGATTCTATGCATACCAGGTAGTAAATACGTTGAAACGATTTCCATGGATCAAGCAACGACACCCATAGGCTTAGAAAGATTGAAATTAAATACCCATCTGTTTGAAATGATCATAAACTTACAGGTGAACGTTTCCTAAATGTCATAATCATAGAACCGTGATAAATCGACGGATACTACGTAGGTTACAGTTGGAAATCCTGTGCTAAACGCTTGGATATCAAGTACCCACTTTATTCAATGAACTTAGACCTACAGGTGAACGTTTCCTAGTTACAATAATCATTCAATCATGATAAATCTGTGGATTTCAGGTAGGTAACACGTGGGAACGATTACCATGGATAAATCAACGATACCCACAGAGGTTAGCAAGGTCGAAATTAAATACCCATCTGTTTGAAATGATCATAAACGTAGAGGTGACCGTTTCCGAGTTGTCATAATCATAGAAACGTGATAAATCTACGGATTCTACGTAGGTTACACTTGGAATTCCTGTGTTACACGCTTGGATATCAAGTAACCACTTTATTCAATGGACTTAAACCTACAGGTGAACGTTTCCTAGTTACGATAATCATTGAAACGTGATAAATCTATGGATTCCAGTTAGGTGGGACGTTGAAACGATTTCCATGGATCCAGCAACGTCACCCATAGGCTTAGAAAGATTGAAATTAAATACCCTTCTGTTTGAAATGATCATAAACGTACAGGTGAACGTTTCCGAGTTGTCATAATCATAGAAACGTGATAAATCTACGGATACTTCGTAAGTTACCCTAGGAAATCCTGTGCTATACGCTTGGATATCAAGTACCCACTTTATTCAATGGACTTAAACCTACAGGTGAACGTTTCCTAGCTACAATAATCATTGAAACGTCATAAATCTATGGATTCCAGGTAGGTGGGACGTGGAAATGACTTCCATAGCTAAATCAACGATACCCATAGGGTTAGCAAGGTCGAAATTAAATACCCATCTGTTTGAAATGATCATAAACTTACAGGTGAACGTTCCCTAGTTGCAATGAACATAAAATCGTGGTAATTCTATGCATACTAGGTAGGAAATACGTTGAAATGATTTCCATGGATCAAGCAACGACACCTATAGGCTTAGTAAGATTGAAATAAAATACCCATCTGTTTGAAATGATCATCAACGTAGAGGTGAACGTTACCGAGTTGTCATAATCATAGAAACGTGATAAATCTACGTATACTACGTAGGTTACACTTGGAAATCCTGTGTTAAACGCTTGGATATCAAGTACCCACTTTATTCAATGGTCTTAAACCTACAGGTGAACGTTTCCTAGTTACAATAATCATTGAAACGTGATAAATCTATGGATTCCAGGTAGGTGGGACGTTGAAACGATTTCCATGGATCAAGCAACGATACCCATAGGCTTAGAAAGATTGAAATTAAATACCCTTCTGTTTTAAATGATCATAAACGTACAGGTGACCGTTTCCGAGTTGTCATAATCATAGAAACGTGATAAATCTACGGATACTACGTAGGTTACACTAGGAAATCCTGTGCTATACGCTTGGATATCAAGTACCCACTTTATTCAATGGACTTAAACCTACAGGTGAACGTTTCCTAGCTACAATAATCATTGAAACGTCATAAATCTATGGATTCCAGGTAGGTGGGACGTGGAAACGACTTCCATAGCTAAATCAACGATACCCATAGGGTTAGCAAGGTCGAAATTAAATACCCATCTGTTTGAAATGATCATAAACTTACAGGTGAACGTTCCCTAGTTGCAATGAACATAAAATCGTGGTAATTCTATGCATACTAGTTAGGAAATACGTTGAAATGATTTCCATGGATCAAGCAACGACACCTATAGGCTTAGTAAGATTGAAATTAAATACCCATCTGTTTGAAATGATCATAAACGTAGAGGTGAACGTTACCGAGTTGTCATAATCATAGAAAAGTGATAAATCTACGTATACTTCGTAGGTTACACTTGGAAATCCTGTGCTATACGCTTGGATATCAATTACCCGCTTTATTCAATGAACTTAGACCTACAGGTGAACGTTTCCTTGTTACAATTCTCATTGAAACGTGATAAATCAGTGGTTTCCAGGTAGGTAACACGTGAAAACGACTTCCATAGCTAAATCCACGATACACATAGGGTTAGCAAGGTCGAAATTAAATTCCCATCTGTTTGAAATGATCATAAACGTAGAGGTGACCGTTTCCGAGTTGTCATAATCATAGAAACGTGATAAATCTACGGATACTACGTAGGTTACACTTGGAATTCCTGTGTTAAACTCTTGGATATCAAGTACCCACTTTATTCAATGGACTTAAACCTACAGGTGAACGTTTCCTAGTTACAATAATCATTGAAACGTGATAAATCTATGGATTCCAGGTAGGTGGGACGTTGAAACGACTTCCATAGCTAAATCAACGATACCCATAGGGTTAGCAAGTCCGAAATTAAATACCCATCTGTTTGAAATGATCATAAACGTAGAGGTGACCGTTTCCGAGTTGTCATAATCATAGAAACGTGATAAATTTACGGATACTACGTAGGTTACAGTTGGAAATCCTGTGCTAAACGCTTGGATATCAAGTACCCACTTTATTCAATGGACTTAAACCTACAGGTGAACGTTTCCTAGTTACAATAATCATTGAAACGTGATAAATCTATGGATTCCAGGTAGGTGGGACGTTGAAACGATTTCCATGGATCAAGCAACGACACCCATAGGCTTAGAAAGATTGAAATTAAATACCCATCTGTTTGAAATGATCATAAACTTACAGGTGAACGTTTCCTAAATGTCATAATCATAGAACCGTGATAAATCGACGGATACTACGTAGGTTACAGTTGGAAATCCTGTGCTAAACGCTTGGATATCAAGTACCCACTTTATTCAATGAACTTAGACCTACAGGTTAACGTTTCCTTGTTACAATAATCATTGAAACGTGATAAATCAGTGGATTCCATGTAGGTAACACGTGGGAACGATTGCCATGGATAAATCAACGATACCCATAGGGTTAGCAAGGTCGAAATTAAATACATATTTGTTTGAAGTGATCATAAACTTACAGGTGAACGTTCCCTAGTTGCAATGAACATAAAATCGTGGTAATTCTATGCATACCAGGTAGAAACTACGTTGAAACGGTTTCCATGGATCAAGCAACGACACCCAAAGGCTTACAAAGATTGAAATTAAATACCCATCTGTTTGAAATGATCATAAACGTAGAGGTGAACGTTACCGAGTTGTCATAATCATAGAAATGTGATAAATCTACGGATACTACGTAGGTTACACTTGGAATTCCTGTGTTAAACGCTTGGATATCAAGTACCCACTTTATTCAATGGACTTAAACCTACAGGTGAACGTTTCCGAGTTATAATAATCATTGAAACGTGATAAATCTATGGATTCCAGGTAGGTAGGACGTTGAAACGATTTCCATGGATCAAGCAACGACACCCATAGGCTTAGAAAGATTGAAATTACATACCCATCTGTTTGAAATGATCATAAACTTACAGGTGAACGTTTCCTAGTTGCAATAAACATAAAATCGCGGTAATTCTATGCATACCAGGTAGTAAATACGTTGAAACGATTTGCATGGATCAAGCAACTACACCCATAGGCTTGGAAAGATTAAAATTTAATACCCATCTGTTTGAAATAATCATAAAAGTACAGGTGTACGTTTCCGAGTTGTCATAATCATAGAACCGTGATAAATCGACGGATACTACGTAGGTTACAGTTGGAAATCCTGTGCTAAACGCTTGGATATCAAGTACCCACTTTATTCAATGAACTTAGACCTACAGGTGAACGTTTCCTAGTTACAATAATCATTCAAACATGATAAATCTGTGGATTTCAGGTAGGTAACACGTGGGAACGATTACCATGGATAAATCAACGATACCCATAGGGTTAGCAAGGTCGAAATTAAATACCCATCTGTTTGAAATGATCATAAACGTAGAGGTGACCGTTTCCGAGTTGTCATAATCATAGAAACGTGATAAATCTACGGATTCTACGTAGGTTACACTTGGAATTCCTGTGTTACACGCTTGGATATCAAGTAACCACTTTATTCAATGGACTTAAACCTACAGGTGAACGTTTCCTAGTTACGATAATCATTGAAACGTGATAAATCTATGGATTCCAGGTAGGTGGGACGTTGAAACGATTTCCATGGATCCAGCAACGACACCCATAGGCTTAGAAAGATTGAAATTAAATACCCTTCTGTTTGAAATGATCATAAACGTACAGGTGAACGTTTCCGAGTTGTCATAATCATAGAAACGTGATAAATCTACGGATACTTCGTAGGTTACACTAGGAAATCCTGTGCTATACGCTTGGATATCAAGTACCCACTTTATTCAATGGACTTAAACCTACAGGTGAACGTTTCCTAGCTACAATAATCATTGAAACGTCATAAATCTATGGATTCCAGGTAGGTGGGACGTGGAAACGACTTCCATAGCTAAATCAACGATACCCATAGGATTAGCAGCGTCGAAATGAAATACATATCTGTTTGAAATGATCATAAACGTAGAGGTGAACGTTTCCTAAATGTCATAATCATAGAACCGTGATAAATCGACGGATACTACGTAGGTTACAGTTGGAAATCCTGTGCTAAACGCTTGGATATCAAGTACCCACTTTATTCAATGAACTTAGACCTACAGGTTAACGTTTCCTTGTTACAATAATCATTGAAACGTGATAAATCAGTGGATTCCATGTAGGTAACACGTGGGAACGATTGCCATGGATAAATCAACGATACCCATAGGGTTAGCAACGTCGAAATTAAATACATATTTGTTTGAAGTGATCATAAACTTACAGGTGGACGTTTCCTAGTTACAATAAACATAAAATCGGGGTGATTCTATGCATACCAGGTAGTAAATACGTTGAAACGATTTCCATGGATCAAGCAACGACACCCATAGGCTTAGAAAGATTGAAATTAAATACCCATCTGTTTGAAATGATCATAAACTTACAGGTGAACGTTTCCTAAATGTCATAATCATAGAACCGTGATAAATCGACGGATACTACGTAGGTTACAGTTGGAAATCCTGTGCTAAACGCTTGGATATCAAGTACCCACTTTATTCAATGAACTTAGACCTACAGGTGAACGTTTCCTAGTTACAATAATCATTCAATCATGATAAATCTGTGGATTTCAGGTAGGTAACACGTGGGAACGATTACCATGGATAAATCAACGATACCCACAGAGGTTAGCAAGGTCGAAATTAAATACCCATCTGTTTGAAATGATCATAAACGTAGAGGTGACCGTTTCCGAGTTGTCATAATCATAGAAACGTGATAAATCTACGGATTCTACGTAGGTTACACTTGGAATTCCTGTGTTACACGCTTGGATATCAAGTAACCACTTTATTCAATGGACTTAAACCTACAGGTGAACGTTTCCTAGTTACGATAATCATTGAAACGTGATAAATCTATGGATTCCAGTTAGGTGGGACGTTGAAACGATTTCCATGGATCCAGCAACGTCACCCATAGGCTTAGAAAGATTGAAATTAAATACCCTTCTGTTTGAAATGATCATAAACGTACAGGTGAACGTTTCCGAGTTGTCATAATCATAGAAACGTGATAAATCTACGGATACTTCGTAGGTTACCCTAGGAAATCCTGTGCTATACGCTTGGATATCAAGTACCCACTTTATTCAATGGACTTAAACCTACAGGTGAACGTTTCCTAGCTACAATAATCATTGAAACGTCATAAATCTATGGATTCCAGGTAGGTGGGACGTGGAAATGACTTCCATAGCTAAATCAACGATACCCATAGGGTTAGCAAGGTCGAAATTAAATACCCATCTGTTTGAAATGATCATAAACTTACAGGTGAACGTTCCCTAGTTGCAATGAACATAAAATCGTGGTAATTCTATGCATACTAGGTAGGAAATACGTTGAAATGATTTCCATGGATCAAGCAACGACACCTATAGGCTTAGTAAGATTGAAATAAAATACCCATCTGTTTGAAATGATCATCAACGTAGAGGTGAACGTTACCGAGTTGTCATAATCATAGAAACGTGATAAATCTACGTATACTACGTAGGTTACACTTGGAAATCCTGTGTTAAACGCTTGGATATCAAGTACCCACTTTATTCAATGGTCTTAAACCTACAGGTGAACGTTTCCTAGTTACAATAATCATTGAAACGTGATAAATCTATGGATTCCAGGTAGGTGGGACGTTGAAACGACTTCCATAGCTAAATCAACGATACCCATAGGGTTAGCATGGTCGAAATTAAATACCCATCTGTTTGAAATGATCATAAACGTAGAGGTGACCGTTTCCGAGTTGTCATAATCATAGAAACGTGATAAATCTACGGATACTACGTAGGTTACACTAGGAAATCCTGTGCTATACGCTTGGATATCAAGTACCCACTTTATTCAATGGACTTAAACCTACAGGTGAACGTTTCCTAGCTACAATAATCATTGAAACGTCATAAATCTATGGATTCCAGGTAGGTGGGACGTGGAAACGACTTCCATAGCTAAATCAACGATACCCATAGGGTTAGCAAGGTCGAAATTAAATACCCATCTGTTTGAAATGATCATAAACTTACAGGTGAACGTTCCCTAGTTGCAATGAACATAAAATCGTGGTAATTCTATGCATACTAGGTAGGAAATACGTTGAAATGATTTCCATGGATCAAGCAACGACACCTATAGGCTTAGTAAGATTGAAATTAAATACCCATCTGTTTGAAATGATCATAAACGTAGAGGTGAACGTTACCGAGTTGTCATAATCATAGAAAAGTGATAAATCTACGTATACTTCGTAGGTTACACTTGGAAATCCTGTGCTATACACTTGGATATCAATTACCCGCTTTATTCAATGAACTTAGACCTACAGGTGAACGTTTCCTTGTTACAATTCTCATTGAAACGTGATAAATCAGTGGTTTCCAGGTAGGTAACACGTGAAAACGACTTCCATAGCTAAATCCACGATACACATAGGGTTAGCAAGGTCGAAATTAAATACCCATCTGTTTGAAATGATCATAAACGTAGAGGTGACCGTTTCCGAGTTGTCATAATCATAGAAACGTGATAAATCTACGGATACTACGTAGGTTACACTTGGAATTCCTGTGTTAAACTCTTGGATATCAAGTACCCACTTTATTCAATGGACTTAAACCTACAGGTGAACGTTTCCTAGTTACAATAATCATTGAAACGTGATAAATCTATGGATTCCAGGTAGGTGGGACGTTGAAACGACTTCCATAGCTAAATCAACGATACCCATAGGGTTAGCATGGTCGAAATTAAATACCCATCTGTTTGAAATGATCATAAACGTAGAGGTGACCGTTTCCGAGTTGTCATAATCATAGAAACGTGATAAATTTACGGATACTGCGTAGGTTACAGTTGGAAATCCTGTGCTAAACGCTTGGATATCAAGTACCCACTTTATTCAATGGACTTAAACCTACAGGTGAACGTTTCCTAGTTACAATAATCATTGAAACGTGATAAATCTATGGATTCCAGGTAGGTGGGACGTTGAAACGATTTCCATGGATCAAGCAACGACACCCATAGGCTTAGAAAGATTGAAATTAAATACCCATCTGTTTGAAATGATCATAAACTTACAGGTGAACGTTTCCTAAATGTCATAATCATAGAACCGTGATAAATCGACGGATACTACGTAGGTTACAGTTGGAAATCCTGTGCTAAACGCTTGGATATCAAGTACCCACTTTATTCAATGAACTTAGACCTACAGATGACCGTTTCCTAGTTACAATAATCATTCAAACATGATAAATCTGTGGATTTCAGGTAGGTAACACGTGGGAACGATTACCATGGATAAATCAACGATACCCATAGGGTTAGCAAGGTCGAAATTAAATACCCATCTGTTTGAAATGATCATAAACGTAGAGGTGACCGTTTCCGAGTTGTCATAATCATAGAAACGTGATAAATCTACGGATTCTACGTAGGTTACACTTGGAATTCCTGTGTTACACGCTTGGATATCAAGTAACAACTTTATTCAATGGACTTAAACCTACAGGTGAACGTTTCCTAGTTACGATAATCATTGGAACGTGATAAATCTATAGATTCCAGGTAGGTGGGACGTTGAAACGATTTCCATGGATCAAGCAACGACACCCATAGGCTTAGAAAGATTGAAATTAAATACCCTTCTGTTTGAAATGATCATAAACGTACAGGTGAACGTTTCCGAGTTGTCATAATCATAGAAACGTGATAAATCTACGGATACTTCGTAGGTTACACTAGGAAATCCTGTGCTATACGCTTGGATATCAAGTACCCACTTTATTCAATGGACTTAAACCTACAGGTGAACGTTTCCTAGCTACAATAATCATTGAAACGTGATAAATCTATGGATTCCAGGTAGGTGGGACGTTGAAACGATTTCCATGGATCAAGCAACGACACCCATAGGCTTAGAAAGATTGAAATTAAATACCCATCTGTTTGAAATGATCATAAACTTACAGGTGAACGTTTCCTAAATTTCATAATCATAGAACCGTGATAAATCGACGGATACTACGTAGGTTACAGTTGGAAATCCTGTGCTAAACGCTTGGATATCAAGTACACACTTTATTCAATGAACTTAGACCTACAGGTGAACGTTTCCTAGTTACAATAATCATTCAAACATGATAAATCTGTGGATTTCAGGTAGGTAACACGTGGGAACGATTACCATGGATAAATCAACGATACCCATAGGGTTAGCAACGTCGAAATTAAATACATATCTGTTTGAAGTGATCATAAACTTACAGGTGAACGTTTCCTAGTTGCAATAAACATAAAATCGTGGTAATTCTATGCATACCAGGTAGGAAATACGTTAAAACGATTTGCATGAATCAAGCATCTACACCCATAGGATTGGAAAGATTGAAATTTAATACACATCTGTTTGAAATGATCATAAACTTACAGGTGAACGTTTCCGAGTTGTCATAATCATAGAAATGTGATAAATCTACGGATACTACGTAGGTTACAGTTGGAAATCCTGTGCTATACGCTTGGATATCAAGTACCCACTTTATTCAATGAACTTAGACCTACAGGTGAACGTTTCCTTGTTACAATAACCATTGAAACGTGATAAATCAGTGGATTCCAGGTAGGTGACACGTGGGAACGATTGCCATGGATAAATCAACGATACCTATAGGGTTAGCAACGTCGAAATCAAATACATATTTGTTTGAAGTGATCATAAACTTACAGGTCAACGATTCCTAGTTGCAATAAACATAAAATCGGGGTAATTCTATGCATACCAGGTAGTAAATACGTTGAAACGATTTGCATGGATCAAGAAACTACACCCATAGGCTTGGAAAGATTAAAATTTAATACCCATCTGTTTGAAATAGTCATAAACGTACAGGTGTACGTTTCCGAGTTGTCATAATCATAGAAACGTGATAAATCTTCGGAATCTTCGTAGGTTACAGTTGGAAATCCTGTGATAAATGCTTGGAAACGACTTCCATAGCTAAACCAACGATACCCATAGACTTAGAAAGGTCGAAATTATATACCCATCTGTTTGAAATGATCATAAACGTAGAGGTGAACGTTACCGAGTTGTTATAATCATAGAAACGTGATAAATCTACGGATACTTCGTAGGTTACACTTGGAAATCCTGTGCTATACGCTTGGATATCAAGTACCCACTTTATTCAATGAACTTAGGCCTACAGGTGAACGTTTCCTTGTTACAATAATCATTGCAACGTGATAAATCAGTGGATTCCAGGTAGGTAACACGTGGGAACTATTGCCATGGATAAATCAACGATACCCATAGGGTTAGCAACGTCGAAATTAAATACATATTTGTTTGAAGTGATCATAAACTTACAGGTGAACGTTTCCTAGTTGCAATGAACATAAAATCGTTGTATTTCTATGCATACCAGGTAGGAAATACGTTGAAACGATATCCATGGATCAAGCAACGACACCCATAGGCTTGGAAAGATTGAGATTTAATACCCATCTGTTTGAAATGATCATAAACTTACAAGTGAACGTTTCCTCGTTGCAATGAACATAAAATCGTGGTAATTCTATGCATACCAGGTAGGAAATACGTTGAAACAATTTCCATGGATCAAGCAACGACACCCATAGGCTTAGAAAGGTTGAAATTAAATATCCATCTGTTTGAAATGATCATAAACTTACAAGTGTACGTTTCCGAGTTGTCATAATCATAGAAACGTGATAAATCTACTGATACTTCGTAGGTTACAGTTGGAAATCCTGTGCTAAACGCTTGGAAACGACTTCCATAGCTAAACCAACGATACCCATAGACTTAGAAAGGTCGAAATTATATACCCATCTGTTTGAAATGATCATAAACGTAGAGGTGAACGTTACCGAGTTGTTATAATCATAGAAACGTGATAAATCTACGGATACTTCGTAGGTTACACTTGGAAATCCTGTGCTATACGCTTGGATATCAAGTACCCACTTTATTCAAAGAACTTAGGCCTACAGGTGAACGTTTGCTTGTTACAATAATCATTGCAACGTGATAAATCAGTGGATTCCAGGTAGGTAACACGTGGGAACGATTGCCATGGATAAATCAACGATACCCATAGGGTTAGCAACGTCGAAATTAAATACATATTTGTTTGAAGTGATCATAAATTTACAGGTGAACGTTTCCTAGTTGCAATAAACATAAAATCGGGGTAATTCTATGCATACCAGGTAGTAAATACGTTGAAACGATTTGCATGGATCAAGAAACTACACCCATAGGCTTGGAAAGATTAAAATTTAATACCCATCTGTTTGAAATAGTCATAAACGTACATGTGTACGTTTCCGAGTTGTCATAATCATAGAAACGTGATAAATCTTCGGATACTTCGTAGGTTACACTTGGAAATCCTGTGCTATACGCTTGGATATCAAGTACCCACTTTATTCAATGAACTTAGACCTACAGGTGAACGTTTCCTTGTTACAATAATCATTGAAACGTGATATATCAGTGGATTCCAGGTAGGTAACACGTGGGAACGATTACCATGGATAAATCCACGATACCCATAGGGTTAGCAAGGTCGAAATTAAATACATATTTGTTTGAAGTGATCATAAACTTACAGGTGAACGTTTCCTAGTTGCAATAAACATAAAATCGGGGTAATTCTATGCATACCAGGTAGTAAATACGTTGGAACGATTTGCATGGATCAAGCAACGACACCCATAGGCTTAGAAAGGTTGAAATTAAATATCCATCTGTTTGAAATGATCATAAACTTACAAGTGTACGTTTCCGAGTTGTCATAATCATAGAAACGTGATAAATCTACGGATACTTCGTAGGTTACAGTTGGAAATCCTGTGCTAAACGCTTGGAAACGACTTCCATAGCTAAACCAACGATACCCATAGACTTAGAAAGGTCGAAATTATATACCCATCTGTTTGAAATGATCATAAACGTAGAGGTGAACGTTACCGAGTTGTCATAATCATAGAAACGTGATAAATCTACGGATACTATGTAGGTTACTCTTGGAAATCCTGTGTTAAACGCTTGGATATCAAGTACCCACTTTATTCAACAAACTTAGGCCTACAGGTGAACGTTTCCTTGTCACAATAATTATTGAAATGTGATAAATCAGTGGATTCCAGGTAGGTGACACGTGGGAACGATTGCCATGGATAAATCAACGATACCCATAGGGTTAGCAACGTCGAAATTAAATACATATTTGTTTGAAGTGATCATAAAAGTAGAGGTCAACGTTTCCTAGTTGCAATAAACATAAAATCGGGGTAATTCTATGCATACCAGGTAGTAAATACGTTGAAACGATTTGCATGGATCAAGCAACTACAACCATAGGCTTGGAAAGATTAAAAGTTAATACCCATCTGTTTGAAATAATCATAAACGTACAGGTGTACGTTTCCGAGTTGTCATAATCATGGAAACGTGATGAATCTTCGGATACTTCGTAGGTTACACTTGGAAATCCTGTGCTATACGCTTGGATATCAAGTACCCACTTTATTCAATGAACTTAGACCTACAGGTGAACGTTTCCTTGTTACAATAATCATTGAAACGTGATATATCAGTGGATTCCAGGTAGGTAACACGTGGGAACGATGACCATGGATAAATCCACGATACCCATAGGGTTAGCAAGGTCGAAATTAAATACATATTTGTTTGAAGTGATCATAAACTTACATGTGAACGTTTCCTAGTTGCAATAAACATAAAATCGGGGTAATTCTATGCATACCAGGTAGTAAATACGTTGAAACGATTTGCATGAATCAAGCAACTACACCCATAGGCTTGGAATGATTGAGATTTAATACCCATCTCTTTCAATTGATCATAATCTTACAGGTGAACGTTTCCTAGTTGCAATGAACATAAAATCGTTGTATTTCTATGCATACCAGGTAGGAAATACGTTGAAACGATATCCATGGATCAAGCAACGACACCCATAGGCTTGGAAAGATTGAGATTTAATACCCATCTGTTTGAAATGATCATAAACTTACAGGTGAACGTTCCCTAGTTGCAATGAACATAAAATCGTGGTAATTCTATGCATACCAGGTAGGAAATACGTTGAAACAATTTCCATGGATCAAGCAACGACACCCATAGGCTTAGAAAGGTTGAAATTAAATATCCATCTGTTTGAAATGATCATAAACTTACAAGTGTACGTTTCCGAGTTGTCATAATCATAGAAATGTGATAAATCTACGGATACTTCGTAGGTTACAGTTGGAAATCCTGTGCTAAACGCTTGGAAAAGACTTCCATAGCTAAATCAACGATACCCATAGACTTAGAAAGGTCGAAATTATATACCCATCTGTTTGAAATGATCATAAACGTAGAGGTGAACGTTACCGAGTTGTTATAATCATAGAAACGTGATAAATCTACGGGTACTTCGTAGGTTACACTTGGAAATCCTGTGCTATACGCTTGGATATCAAGTACCCACTTTATTCAACAAACTTAGGCCTACAGGTGAACGTTTCCTTGTTACAATAATTATTGAAATGTGATAAATCAGTGGATTCCAGGTAGGTGACACGTGGGAACGATTGCCATGGATAAATCAACGATACCCATAGGGTTAGCAACGTCGAAATTAAATACATATTTGTTTGAAGTGATCATAAAAGTAGAGGTCAACGTTTCCTAGTTGCAATAAACATAAAATCGGGGTAATTCTATGCATACCAGGTAGTAAATACGTTGAAACGATTTGCATGGATCAAGCAACTACAACCATAGGCTTGGAAAGATTAAAAGTTAATACCCATCTGTTTGAAATAATCATAAACGTACAGGTGTACGTTTCCGAGTTGTCATAATCATAGAAACGTGATAAATCTTCGGATACTTCGTAGGTTACACTTGGAAATCCTGTGCTATACGCTTGGATATCAAGTACCCACTTTATTCAATGAACTTAGACCTACAGGTGAACGTTTCCTTGTTACAATAATCATTGAAACGTGATAAATCAGTGGATTCCAGGTAGGTAACACGTGGGAATGATTACCATGGATAAATCCACGATACCCATAGGGTTAGCAAGGTCGAAATTAAATACCCATGTGTTTGAAATGATCATAAACGTAGAGGTGAACGTTACCGAGTTGTCATAATCATAGAAACGTGATAAATCTACGGATACTGCGTAGGTTACACTTGGCAATCCTGTGTTAAACGCTTGGATATCAAAGAACCACTTTATTCAATAGAATTAAAACTACAGGAGAACGTTTCCTAGTTACAATAATCATTGAAACGTGATAAATCTGTGGATTCCAGGTAGGTAAGACGTGGGAACAATTGCCATGGATAAATCAACGATACCCATAGGATTAGCAACGTCGAAATTAAATACATATCTGTTTGAAATGATCATAAACGTAGAGGTGAACGTTCCCTAGTTGCAATGAACATAAAATCGTGGTAATTCTATGCATACCAGGTAGGAAATACGTTGAAACGACTTCCATAGCTAAATCAACGATACCCATAGACTTAGAAAGGTCGAAATTATATACCCATCGGTTTGAAATGATCATAAACGTAGAGGTGAACGTTACCGAGTTGTTATAATCATAGAAACGTGATAAATCTACGGATACTTCGTAGGTTACACTTGGAAATCCTGTGCAATACGCTTGGATATCAAGTACCTACTTTATTCAATGAACTTAGGCCTACAGGTGAACGTTTCCTTGTTACAATAATTATTGAAATGTGATAAATCAGTGGATTCCAGGTAGGTGGGACGTTGAAACGATTTCCATGGATCAAGCAACGACACCCATAGGCTTAGAAAGATTGAAATTAAATACCCATCTGTTTGAAATGATCATAAACTTACAGGTGAACGTTTCCTAAATGTCATAATCATAGAACCGTGATAAATCGACGGATACTACGTAGGTTACAGTTGGAAATCCTGTGCTAAACGCTTGGATATCAAGTACCCACTTTATTCAATGAACTTAGACCTACAGATGACCGTTTCCTAGTTACAATAATCATTCAAACATGATAAATCTGTGGATTTCAGGTAGGTAACACGTGGGAACGATTACCATGGATAAATCAACGATACCCATAGGGTTAGCAAGGTCGAAATTAAATACCCATCTGTTTGAAATGATCATAAACGTAGAGGTGACCGTTTCCGAGTTGTCATAATCATAGAAACGTGATAAATCTACGGATTCTACGTAGGTTACACTTGGAATTCCTGTGTTACACGCTTGGATATCAAGTAACAACTTTATTCAATGGACTTAAACCTACAGGTGAACGTTTCCTAGTTACGATAATCATTGGAACGTGATAAATCTATGGATTCCAGGTAGGTGGGACGTTGAAACGATTTCCATGGATCAAGCAACGACACCCATAGGCTTAGAAAGATTGAAATTAAATACCCTTCTGTTTGAAATGATCATAAACGTACAGGTGAACGTTTCCGAGTTGTCATAATCATAGAAACGTGATAAATCTACGGATACTTCGTAGGTTACACTAGGAAATCCTGTGCTATACGCTTGGATATCAAGTACCCACTTTATTCAATGGACTTAAACCTACAGGTGAACGTTTCCTAGCTACAATAATCATTGAAACGTGATAAATCTATGGATTCCAGGTAGGTGGGACGTTGAAACGATTTCCATGGATCAAGCAACGACACCCATAGGCTTAGAAAGATTGAAATTAAATACCCATCTGTTTGAAATGATCATAAACTTACAGGTGAACGTTTCCTAAATTTCATAATCATAGAACCGTGATAAATCGACGGATACTACGTAGGTTACAGTTGGAAATCCTGTGCTAAACGCTTGGATATCAAGTACCCACTTTATTCAATGAACTTAGACCTACAGGTGAACGTTTCCTAGTTACAATAATCATTCAAACATGATAAATCTGTGGATTTCAGGTAGGTAACACGTGGGAACGATTACCATGGATAAATCAACGATACCCATAGGGTTAGCAACGTCGAAATTAAATACATATCTGTTTGAAGTGATCATAAACTTACAGGTGAACGTTTCCTAGTTGCAATAAACATAAAATCGTGGTAATTCTATGCATACCAGGTAGGAAATACGTTAAAACGATTTGCATGAATCAAGCATCTACACCCATAGGATTGGAAAGATTGAAATTTAATACACATCTGTTTGAAATGATCATAAACTTACAGGTGAACGTTTCCGAGTTGTCATAATCATAGAAATGTGATAAATCTACGGATACTACGTAGGTTACAGTTGGAAATCCTGTGCTATACGCTTGGATATCAAGTACCCACTTTATTCAATGAACTTAGACCTACAGGTGAACGTTTCCTTGTTACAATAACCATTGAAACGTGATAAATCAGTGGATTCCAGGTAGGTGACACGTGGGAACGATTGCCATGGATAAATCAACGATACCTATAGGGTTAGCAACGTCGAAATCAAATACATATTTGTTTGAAGTGATCATAAACTTACAGGTCAACGATTCCTAGTTGCAATAAACATAAAATCGGGGTAATTCTATGCATACCAGGTAGTAAATACGTTGAAACGATTTGCATGGATCAAGAAACTACACCCATAGGCTTGGAAAGATTAAAATTTAATACCCATCTGTTTGAAATAGTCATAAACGTACAGGTGTACGTTTCCGAGTTGTCATAATCATAGAAACGTGATAAATCTTCGGAATCTTCGTAGGTTACAGTTGGAAATCCTGTGATAAATGCTTGGAAACGACTTCCATAGCTAAACCAACGATACCCATAGACTTAGAAAGGTCGAAATTATATACCCATCTGTTTGAAATGATCATAAACGTAGAGGTGAACGTTACCGAGTTGTTATAATCATAGAAACGTGATAAATCTACGGATACTTCGTAGGTTACACTTGGAAATCCTGTGCTATACGCTTGGATATCAAGTACCCACTTTATTCAATGAACTTAGGCCTACAGGTGAACGTTTCCTTGTTACAATAATCATTGCAACGTGATAAATCAGTGGATTCCAGGTAGGTAACACGTGGGAACTATTGCCATGGATAAATCAACGATACCCATAGGGTTAGCAACGTCGAAATTAAATACATATTTGTTTGAAGTGATCATAAACTTACAGGTGAACGTTTCCTAGTTGCAATGAACATAAAATCGTTGTATTTCTATGCATACCAGGTAGGAAATACGTTGAAACGATATCCATGGATCAAGCAACGATACCCATAGGGTTAGCAAGGTCGAAATTAAATACATATTTGTTTGAAGTGATCATAAACTTACAGGTGAACGTTTCCTAGTTGCAATAAACATAAAATCGGGGTAATTCTATGCATACCAGGTAGTAAATACGTTGGAACGATTTGCATGGATCAAGCAACGACACCCATAGGCTTAGAAAGGTTGAAATTAAATATCCATCTGTTTGAAATGATCATAAACTTACAAGTGTACGTTTCCGAGTTGTCATAATCATAGAAACGTGATAAATCTACGGATACTTCGTAGGTTACAGTTGGAAATCCTGTGCTAAACGCTTGGAAACGACTTCCATAGCTAAACCAACGATACCCATAGACTTAGAAAGGTCGAAATTATATACCCATCTGTTTGAAATGATCATAAACGTAGAGGTGAACGTTACCGAGTTGTCATAATCATAGAAACGTGATAAATCTACGGATACTATGTAGGTTACTCTTGGAAATCCTGTGTTAAACGCTTGGATATCAAGTACCCACTTTATTCAACAAACTTAGGCCTACAGGTGAACGTTTCCTTGTCACAATAATTATTGAAATGTGATAAATCAGTGGATTCCAGGTAGGTGACACGTGGGAACGATTGCCATGGATAAATCAACGATACCCATAGGGTTAGCAACGTCGAAATTAAATACATATTTGTTTGAAGTGATCATAAAAGTAGAGGTCAACGTTTCCTAGTTGCAATAAACATAAAATCGGGGTAATTCTATGCATACCAGGTAGTAAATACGTTGAAACGATTTGCATGGATCAAGCAACTACAACCATAGGCTTGGAAAGATTAAAAGTTAATACCCATCTGTTTGAAATAATCATAAACGTACAGGTGTACGTTTCCGAGTTGTCATAATCATGGAAACGTGATGAATCTTCGGATACTTCGTAGGTTACACTTGGAAATCCTGTGCTATACGCTTGGATATCAAGTACCCACTTTATTCAATGAACTTAGACCTACAGGTGAACGTTTCCTTGTTACAATAATCATTGAAACGTGATATATCAGTGGATTCCAGGTAGGTAACACGTGGGAACGATGACCATGGATAAATCCACGATACCCATAGGGTTAGCAAGGTCGAAATTAAATACATATTTGTTTGAAGTGATCATAAACTTACATGTGAACGTTTCCTAGTTGCAATAAACATAAAATCGGGGTAATTCTATGCATACCAGGTAGTAAATACGTTGAAACGATTTGCATGGATCAAGCAACTACACCCATAGGCTTGGAATGATTGAGATTTAATACCCATCTCTTTCAATTGATCATAATCTTACAGGTGAACGTTTCCTAGTTGCAATGAACATAAAATCGTTGTATTTCTATGCATACCAGGTAGGAAATACGTTGAAACGATATCCATGGATCAAGCAACGACACCCATAGGCTTGGAAAGATTGAGATTTAATACCCATCTGTTTGAAATGATCATAAACTTACAGGTGAACGTTCCCTAGTTGCAATGAACATAAAATCGTGGTAATTCTATGCATACCAGGTAGGAAATACGTTGAAACAATTTCCATGGATCAAGCAACGACACCCATAGGCTTAGAAAGGTTGAAATTAAATATCCATCTGTTTGAAATGATCATAAACTTACAAGTGTACGTTTCCGAGTTGTCATAATCATAGAAATGTGATAAATCTACGGATACTTCGTAGGTTACAGTTGGAAATCCTGTGCTAAACGCTTGGAAAAGACTTCCATAGCTAAATCAACGATACCCATAGACTTAGAAAGGTCGAAATTATATACCCATCTGTTTGAAATGATCATAAACGTAGAGGTGAACGTTACCGAGTTGTTATAATCATAGAAACGTGATAAATCTACGGGTACTTCGTAGGTTACACTTGGAAATCCTGTGCTATACGCTTGGATATCAAGTACCCACTTTATTCAACAAACTTAGGCCTACAGGTGAACGTTTCCTTGTTACAATAATTATTGAAATGTGATAAATCAGTGGATTCCAGGTAGGTGACACGTGGGAACGATTGCCATGGATAAATCAACGATACCCATAGGGTTAGCAACGTCGAAATTAAATACATATTTGTTTGAAGTGATCATAAAAGTAGAGGTCAACGTTTCCTAGTTGCAATAAACATAAAATCGGGGTAATTCTATGCATACCAGGTAGTAAATACGTTGAAACGATTTGCATGGATCAAGCGACTACAACCATAGGCTTGGAAAGATTAAAAGTTAATACCCATCTGTTTGAAATAATCATAAACGTACAGGTGTACGTTTCCGAGTTGTCATAATCATAGAAACGTGATAAATCTTCGGATACTTCGTAGGTTACACTTGGAAATCCTGTGCTATACGCTTGGATATCAAGTACCCACTTTATTCAATGAACTTAGACCTACAGGTGAACGTTTCCTTGTTACAATAATCATTGAAACGTGATAAATCAGTGGATTCCAGGTAGGTAACACGTGGGAATGATTACCATGGATAAATCCACGATACCCATAGGGTTAGCAAGGTCGAAATTAAATACCCATGTGTTTGAAATGATCATAAACGTAGAGGTGAACGTTACCGAGTTGTCATAATCATAGAAACGTGATAAATCTACGGATACTGCGTAGGTTACACTTGGCAATCCTGTGTTAAACGCTTGGATATCAAAGAACCACTTTATTCAATAGAATTAAAACTACAGGAGAACGTTTCCTAGTTACAATAATCATTGAAACGTGATAAATCTGTGGATTCCAGGTAGGTAAGACGTGGGAACAATTGCCATGGATAAATCAACGATACCCATATGCTTAGAAAGGTCGAAATTCTATACCCATTTGTTTGAAATGATCATAAACGTAGAGGTGAACGTTCCCTAGTTGCAATGAACATAAAGTCGTGGTAATTCTATGCATACCAGGTAGGAAATACGTTGAAACGACTTCCATAGCTAAATCAACGATACCCATAGACTTAGAAAGGTCGAAATTAAATACCCATCTGTTCGAAATGATCATAAACGTAGAGGTGAACGTTACCGAGTTGTTATAATCATAGAAACGTGATAAATCTACGGATACTTCGTAGGTTACACTTGGAAATCCTGTGCTATACGCTTGGATATCAAGTACCCACTTTATTCAATGAACTTACACCTACAGTTGAACGTTTCCTTGTTACAATAATCATTGAAACGTGATAAATCAGTGGATTCCGGTAGGTAACACGTGAAAACGACTTCCATAGCTAAATCAACGATACCCATAGGATTAGCAACGTCGAAATTAAATACATATCTGTTTGAAATGATCATAAACGTAGAGGTGAACGTTCCCTAGTTGCAATGAACATAAAATCGTGGTAATTCTATGCATACCAGGTAGGAAATACGTTGAAACGACTTCCATAGCTAAATCAACGATACCCATAGACTTAGAAAGGTCGAAATTATATACCCATCGGTTTGAAATGATCATAAACGTAGAGGTGAACGTTACCGAGTTGTTATAATCATAGAAACGTGATAAATCTACGGATACTTCGTAGGTTACACTTGGAAATCCTGTGCAATACGCTTGGATATCAAGTACCTACTTTATTCAATGAACTTAGGCCTACAGGTGAACGTTTCCTTGTTACAATAATTATTGAAATGTGATAAATCAGTGGATCCCAGGTAGGTGACACGTGGGAACGATTGCCATGGATAAATCAACGATACCCATAGGGTTAGCAACGTCGAAATTAAATACATATTTGTTTGAAGTGATCATAAACTTACAGGTCAACGTTTCCTAGTTGCAATAAACATAAAATCGGGGTAATTCTATGCATACCAGGTAGTAAATACGTTGAAACGATTTGCATGGATCAAGCAACTACACCCATAGGCTTGGAAAGATTAAAATTTAATACTCATCTGTTTGAAATAATCATAAACGTACAGGTGTACGTTTCCGAGTTGTCATAATCATAGAAACATGATAAATTTTCGGATACTTCATAGGTTACACTTGGAAATCCTGTGCTATACGCTTGGATATCAAGTACCCACTTTATTCAATGAACTTAGACCTACAGGTGAACGTTTCCTTGTTACAATAATCATTGAAACGTGATAAATCAGGGGATTCCAGGTAGGTAACACGTGGGAACGATTACCATGGATAAATCCACGATACCCATAGGGTTAGCAAGGTCGAAATTAAATATCCATCTGCTTCAAATGATCATAAACTTACAGGTGAACGTTCCCTAGTTGCAATGAACATAAAATCGGGGTAATTCTATGCATACCAGGTAGTAAATACGTTGAAACGATTTGCATGGATCAAGCAACTACACCCATAGGCTTGGAAAGATTAAAATTTAATACCCATCTGTTTGAAATGATCATAAACTTACAGGAGAACGTTTCCGAGTTGTCATAATCATAGAAATATGATAAATCTACGGATACTACGTAGGTTATAGTTGGGAATCCTGTGATAAACGCTTGGATATCAAGTACCCACTTTATTCAATGGACTTTAAACTACAGGTGAACGTTTCCTTGTTACAATAATCATTGAAACGTGATAAATCAGTGGATTCCGGTAGGTAACACGTGAAAACGACTTCCATAGCTAAATCAACGATACCCATATGCTTAGAAAGGTCGAAATTATATACCCATTTGTTTGAAATGATCATAAACGTAGATGTGAACGTTACCGAGTTGTCATAACCATAGAAACGAGATAAATCTACGGATACTTCGTAGGTTACACTTGGTAATCCTATGCCAAACGCTTGGATATCAAGTACCCACTTTACTCAATGGACTTAAACCTACAGGTGAACGTTTGCTAGTTACAATAATCATTGTAACGTGATAAATCTGTGGATTCCAGGTAGGCAAGACGTGGGAACAATTGCCATGGATAAATCAACGATACCCATAGGATTAGCAACGTCGAAATGAAATACATATCTGTTTGAAATGATCATAAACGTAGAGGTGAACGTTACCGAGTTGTCATAATCATAGAAACGTGATAAATCTATGGATACTTCATAGGTTACACTTGGAAATCCTGTGCTATACGCTTGGATATCAAGTATCCACTTTATTCAATGAACTTAGACCTACAGGTGAACGTTTCCTTGTTACAATAATCATTGAAACGTGATAAATCAGTGGATTCCAGGTAGGTAACACGTGGGAATGATTACCATGGATAAATCCACGATACCCATAGGGTTAGCAAGGTCGAAATTAAATACCCATGTGTTTGAAATGATCATAAACGTAGAGGTGAACGTTACCGAGTTGTCATAATCATAGAAACGTGATAAATCTACGGATACTGCGTAGGTTACACTTGGAAATCCTGTGTTAAACGCTTGGATATCAAAGAACCATTGAAACGTGATAAATCAGTGGATTCCGGTAGGTAACACGTGAAAACGACTTCCATAGCTAAATCAACGATACCCATAGGATTAGCAACGTCGAAATTAAATACATATCTGTTTGAAATGATCATAAACGTAGAGGTGAACGTTCCCTAGTTGCAATGAACATAAAATCGTGGTAATTCTATGCATACCAGGTAGGAAATACGTTGAAACGACTTCCATAGCTAAATCAACGATACCCATAGACTTAGAAAGGTCGAAATTATATACCCATCGGTTTGAAATGATCATAAACGTAGAGGTGAACGTTACCGAGTTGTTATAATCATTGAAACGTGATAAATCTACGGATACTTCGTAGGTTACACTTGGAAATCCTGTGCTATACGCTTGGATATCAAGTACCCACTTTATTCAATGAACTTACACCTACAGTTGAACGTTTCCTTGTTACAATAATCATTGAAACGTGATAAATCAGTGGATTCCGGTAGGTAACACGTGAAAACGACTTCCATAGCTAAATCAACGATACCCATAGGATTAGCAACGTCGAAATTAAATACATATCTGTTTGAAATGATCATAAACGTAGAGGTGAACGTTCCCTAGTTGCAATGAACATAAAATCGGGGTAATTCTATGCATACCAGGTAGTAAATACGTTGAAACGATTTGCATGGATCAAGCAACTACAACCATAGGCTTGGAAAGATTAAAAGTTAATACCCATCTGTTTGAAATAATCATAAACGTACAGGTGTACGTTTCCGAGTTGTCATAATCATAGAAACGTGATAAATCTTCGGATACTTCGTAGGTTACACTTGGAAATCCTGTGCTATACGCTTGGATATCAAGTACCCACTTTATTCAATGAACTTAGACCTACAGGTGAACGTTTCCTTGTTACAATAATCATTGAAACGTGATAAATCAGTGGATTCGAGGTAGGTAACACGTGGGAATGATTACCATGGATAAATCCACGATACCCATAGGGTTAGCAAGGTCGAAATTAAATATCCATCTGCTTCAAATGATCATAAACTTACAGGTGAACGTTCCCTAGTTGCAATAAACATAAAATCGGGGTAATTCTATGCATACCAGGTAGTAAATACGTTGAAACGATTTGCATGGATCAAGCAACTACACCCATAGGCTTGGAAAGATTAAAATTTAATACTCATCTGTTTGAAATAATCATAAACGTACAGGTGTACGTTTCCGAGTTGTCATAATCATAGAAACATGATAAATCTTCGGATACTTCATAGGTTACACTTGGAAATCCTGTGCTATACGCTTGGATATCAAGTACCCACTTTATTCAATGAACTTAGACCTACAGGTGAACGTTTCCTTGTTACAATAATCATTGAAACGTGATAAATCAGTGGATTCCAGGTAGGTAACACGTGGGAACGATTACCATGGATAAATCCACGATACCCATAGGGTTAGCAAGGTCGAAATTAAATATCCATCTGCTTCAAATGATCATAAACTTACAGGTGAACGTTCCCTAGTTGCAATGAACATAAAATCGGGGTAATTCTATGCATACCAGGTAGTAAATACGTTGAAACGATTTGCATGGATCAAGCAACTACACCCATAGGCTTGGAAAGATTAAAATTTAATACCCATCTGTTTGAAATGATCATAAACTTACAGGAGAACGTTTCCGAGTTGTCATAATCATAGAAATGTGATAAATCTTCGGATACTACGTAGGTTATAGTTGGGAATCCTGTGATAAACGCTTGGATATCAAGTACCCACTTTATTCAATGGACTTTAAACTACAGGTGAACGTTTCCTTGTTACAATAATCATTGAAACGTGATAAATCAGTGGATTCCGGTAGGTAACACGTGAAAACGACTTCCATAGCTAAATCAACGATACCCATATGCTTAGAAAGGTCGAAATTATATACCCATTTGTTTGAAATGATCATAAACGTAGATGTGAACGTTACCGAGTTGTCATAACCATAGAAACGAGATAAATCTACGGATACTTCGTAGGTTACACTTGGTAATCCTGTGCCAAACGCTTGGATATCAAGTACCCACTTTACTCAATGGACTTAAACCTACAGGTGAACGTTTGCTAGTTACAATAATCATTGTAACGTGATAAATCTGTGGATTCCAGGTAGGCAAGACGTGGGAACAATTGCCATGGATAAATCAACGATACCCATAGGATTAGCAACGTCGAAATGAAATACATATCTGTTTGAAATGATCATAAACGTAGAGGTGAACGTTACCGAGTTGTCATAATCATAGAAACGTGATAAATCTATGGATACTTCATAGGTTACACTTGGAAATCCTGTGCTATACGCTTGGATATCAAGTATCCACTTTATTCAATGAACTTAGACCTACAGGTGAACGTTTCCTTGTTACAATAATCATTGAAACGTGATAAATCAGTGGATTCCAGGTAGGTAACACGTGGGAATGATTACCATGGATAAATCCACGATACCCATAGGGTTAGCAAGGTCGAAATTAAATACCCATGTGTTTGAAATGATCATAAACGTAGAGGTGAACGTTACCGAGTTGTCATAATCATAGAAACGTGATAAATCTACGGATACTGCGTAGGTTACACTTGGAAATCCTGTGTTAAACGCTTGGATATCAAAGAACCACTTTATTCAATAGAATTAAAACTACAGGAGAACGTTTCCTAGTTACAATAATCATTGAAACGTGATAAATCTGTGGATTCCAGGTAGGTAAGACGTGGGAACAATTGCCATGGATAAATCAACGATACCCATATGCTTAGAAAGGTCGAAATTCTATACCCATTTGTTTGAAATGATCATAAACGTAGAGGTGAACGTTCCCTAGTTGCAATGAACATAAAATCGTGGTAATTCTATGCATACCAGGTAGGAAATACGTTGAAACGACTTCCATAGCTAAATCAACGATACCCATAGACTTAGAAAGATTGAAATTAAATACCCATCTGTTTGAAATGATCATAAACGTAGAGGTGAACGTTACCGAGTTGTCATAATCATAGAAACGTGATAAATCTTCGGATACTACGTAGGTTACACTTGGAAATCCTGTGTTAAACGCTTGGATATCAAGTACCCACTTTATTCAATGAACTTACACCTACAGGTGAACGTTTCCTAGTTACAATAATCATTGAAACGTGATAAATCTATGGCTTACATTGTAGGTGAGGCGTGGAAACGACTTCCATAGCTAAATCACCGATACCCATAGGTTTAGAAAGGTTGAAATGAAATATCCATCTGTTTGAAATGATCATAAAATTACAGGTGAACTTTCCCTAGATGACATAATCATAGAAACGTGATAAATCTACGGATACTATGTAGGTTACTCTTGGAAATCCTGTGTTAAACGCTTGGATATCAAGTACCCACTTTATTCAATAGACTTAAACCTACAGGTGAACGTTTCCGAGTTACAATAATCATTGAAACGTGATAAATCTACGGATACTTCGTAGGTTACACTTGGAAATCCTGTGCAATACTCTTGGATATCAAGTACCTACTTTATTCAATGAACTTAGGCCTACAGGTGAACGTTTCCTTGTTACAATAATTATTGAAATGTGATAAATCAGTGGATTCCAGGTAGGTGACACGTGGGAACGATTGCCATGGATAAATCAACGATACCCATAGGGTTAGCAACGTCGAAATTAAATACATATTTGTTTGAAGTGATCATAAACTTACAGGTCAACGTTTCCTAGTTGCAATAAACATAAAATCGGGGTAATTCTATGCATACCAGGTAGTAAATACGTTGAAACGATTTGCATGGATCAAGCAACTACACCCATAGGCTTGGAAAGATTAAAATTTAATACTCATCTGTTTGAAATAATCATAAACGTACAGGTGTACGTTTCCGAGTTGTCATAATCATAGAAACGTGATAAATCTTCGGATACTTCGTAGGTTACACTTGGAAATCCTGTGCTATACGCTTGGATATCAAGTACCCACTTTATTCAATGAACTTAGACCTACAGGTGAACGTTTCCTTGTTACAATAATCATTGAAACGTGATAAATCAGTGGATTCCAGGTAGGTAACACGTGGGAACGATTACCATGGATAAATCCACGATACCCATAGGGTTAGCAAGGTCGAAATTATATACCCATCTGTTTGAAATGATCATAAACGTAGAGGTGAACGTTACCGAGTTGTCATAACCATAGAAACGAGATAAATCTACGGATACTTCGTAGGTTACACTTGGTAATCCTGTGCTATACGCTTGGATATCAAGTACCCACTTTAATCAATGAACTTAGACCTACAGGTGAACGTTTCCTTGTTACAATAACCATTGAAACGTGATAAATCAGTGGATTCCAGGTAGGTAACACGTGGGAACGATTACCATGGATAAATCCACGATACCCATAGGGTTAGCAAGGTCGAAATTTAATACCCATCTGTTTGAAATGATCATAAACGTAGAGGTGAACGTTACCGAGTTGTCATAATCATAGAAACGTGATAAATCTACGGATACTACGTAGGTTACACTTGGTAATCCTGTGTTAAACGCGTGGATATCAAGTACCCAATTTATTCAATGGACTTAGACCTACAGGTGAACGTTTCCTTGTTACAAGAATCATTGAAACGTGATAAATCAGTGGATTCCAGGTAGGTAACACGTGAAAACGACTTCCATAGCTAAATCAACGATACCCATATGCTTAGAAAGGTCGAAATTATATACCCATTTGTTTGAAATGATCATAAACGTAGATGTGAACGTTACCGAGTTGTCATAACCATAGAAACGAGATAAATCTACGGATACTTCGTAGGTTACACTTGGTAATCCTGTGCCTAACGCTTGGATATCAAGTACCCACTTTACTCAATGGACTTAAACCTACAGGTGAACGTTTCCTAGTTACAATAATCATTGTAACGTGATAAATCTGTGGATTCCAGGTAGGCAAGACGTGGGAACAATTGCCATGGATAAATCAACGATACCCATAGGATTAGCAACGTCGAAATGAAATACATATCTGTTTGAAATGATCATAAACGTAGAGGTGAACGTTACCGAGTTGTCATAATTATAGAAACGTGATAAATCTATGGATACTTCATAGGTTACACTTGGAAATCCTGTGCTATACGCTTGGATATCAAGTATCCACTTTATTCAATGAACTTAGACCTACAGTTGAACGTTTCCTTGTTACAATAATCATTGAAACGTGATAAATCTGTGGATTCCAGGTAGGTAAGACGTGGGAACAATTGCCATGGATACATCAAGGATACCCATAGGATTAGCAACGTCGAAATTAAATACATATCTGTTTGAAATGATCATAAACGTAGAGGTGAACGTTACCGAGTTGTCATAATTATAGAAACGTGATAAATCTATGGATACTTCATAGGTTACACTTGGAAATCCTGTGCTATACGCTTGGATATCAAGTATCCACTTTATTCAATGAACTTAGACCTACAGTTGAACGTTTCCTTGTTACAATAATCATTGTAACGTGATAAATCTGTGGATTCCAGGTAGGCAAGACGTGGGAACAATTGCCATGGATAAATCAACGATACCCATAGGATTAGCAACGTCGAAATGAAATACATATCTGTTTGAAATGATCATAAACGTAGAGGTGAACGTTACCGAGTTGTCATAATTATAGAAACGTGATAAATCTATGGATACTTCATAGGTTACACTTGGAAATCCTGTGCTATACGCTTGGATATCAAGTATCCACTTTATTCAATGAACTTAGACCTACAGTTGAACGTTTCCTTGTTACAATAATCATTGAAACGTGATAAATCTGTGGATTCCAGGTAGGTAAGACGTGGGAACAATTGCCATGGATACATCAAGGATACCTATAGGGTTAGCAACGTCGAAATTAAATACATATTTGTTTGAAGTAATCATAAACTTACAGGTGAACGTTTCCTAGTTGCAATAAACATAAAATCGGGGTAATTCTATGCATACCAGGTAGTAAATACGTTGAAACGATTTCCATGGATCAAGCAACGACACCCATATGCTTACAAAGATTGAAATTAAATTCCCATCTGTTTGAAATGATCATAAACGTAGAGGTGAACGTTACCGAATTGTCATAATCATAGAAATGTGATAAATCTACGGTTACTTCGTAGGTTACAGTTGGAAATCCTGTGCTGTACGCTTGGATATCAAGTACCCACTTTATTCGATGGACTGAAACCTACAGGTGAACGTTTGCTAGTTACAATAAACATTGAAACGTGATAAATCAGTGGATTCCAGGTGGGTAACACGTGGGAACGATTATCATGGATAAATCGACGATACCCATAGGGTTAGCAACGTCGAAATTAAATACCCATCTGTTTGAAATGATCATAAACTTATAGGTGAACGTTTCCTAGTTGCAATAAACATAAAATCGGGGTAATTCTATGCATACCAGGTAGTAAATACGTTGAAACGATTTGCATGGATCAAGCAACTACACCCATAGGCTTACAAAGATTGAAATTAAATACCCATCTGTTTGAAATGATCATAAACGTAGAGGTGAACGTTACCGAGTTGCCATAATCATAGAAACGTGATAAATCTTCGGATACTACGTAGGTTACACTTGGAAATCCTGTGTTAAACGCTTGGATATCAAGTACCCACTTTATTCAATGAACTTACACCTACAGGTGAACGTTTCGAAAAAAATTGATACTAGTGTAGTTTTAGCCATTTAACTAAAATCTGAAATAAAAAAGTTCGTAATCCCATTACGAGCCCCATGAAAAATCCCTAAACACGAAATGACATTGTGCAACCAACATATATCCGCCATTTTGGCAGATTTCCCCACCTTCAATCTAACAAAAAAATTCATACTAGTGTAGTTTGAGCCATTTAACTAAAATCTGAAATAAAAAAGTTCGTAATCCCATTACGAGCCCCATGAAAAATCCCTAAACACGAATTGACATGTGCAACAAACATATATCCGCCATTTTGGCAGCTTTCCTCACCTTCGATCTTAACAAAAATAGTCATACTTATGTAGTTTGGACTATTTAACTAATATTTGAAATAAAAAAGATCGTAATCCCATTACGAGCCCCCTGAAAAATCCCTAAACACGAAATGACATTGTGCAACCAACATATATCCGTCATTTTGGCAGATTTCCCCACCTTCAATCATAACAAAAAAATTCATACTAGTGTAGTTTGGACTATATAACTAAAATCTGAAATGAAAAAGTTCGTAATCCCATTACGAGCCCCATGAAAAATCCCTAAACACGAATTGACATGTGCAACAAACATATATCCGCCATTTTGGCAGATTTCCAAGATTTACACTTGGAAATCCTGTGTTAAACGCTTGGATATCAAGTACCCACTTTATTCAATGAACTTACACCTACAGGTGAACGTTTCCTAGTTACAATAATCATTGAAACGTGATAAATCTATGGATTCCATTGTAGGTGAGGCGTGGAAACGACTTCCATAGCTAAATCACCGATACCCATAGGTTTAGAAAGGTTGAAATTAAATATCCATCTGTTTGAAATGATCATAAAATTACAGGTGAACTTTCCCTAGATGACATAATCATAGAAACGTGATAAATCTACGGATACTATGTAGGTTACTCTTGGAAATCCTGTGTTAAACGCTTGGATATCAAGTACCCACTTTATTCAATAGACTTAAACCTACAGGTGAACGTTTCCGAGTTACAATAATCATTGAAACGTGATAAATCTATGGATTCCAGGTAGATAGGACGTTGAAACGATTTCCATGGATCAAGCAACGACACCCATAGGCTTAGAAAGATTGAAATTAAATACCCATCTGTTTGAAATGATCAAAAACTTACAGGTGAACGTTTCCTAAATGTCATAATCATAGAAGCGTGATAAATCGACGGATACTACGTAGGTTATAGTTGGAAATCCTGTGCCAAACGCTTGGATATCAAGTACCCACTTTACTCAATGGACTGAAACCTACAGGTGAACGTTTCCTAGTTACAATAATCATTGAAACGTGATAAATCTATGGATTCCAGGTAGGTAGGACGTTGAAACGATTTCCATGGATCAAGCAACGACACCCATAGGCTTAGAAAGATTGAAATTAAATACCCATCTGTTTGAAATGATCATAAACTTACAGGTGAACGTTTCCTAAATGTCATAATCATAGAAGCGTGATAAATCGACGGATACTACGTAGGTTACAGTTGGAAATCCTGTGCCAAACGCTTGGATATCAAGTACCCACTTTACTCAATGGACTTAAACCTACAGGTGAACGTTTCCTAGTTACAATAATCATTGTAACGTGATAAATCTGTGGATTCCAGGTAGGCAAGACGTGGGAACAATTGCCATGGATAAATCAACGATACCCATAGGATTAGCAACGTCGAAATTAAATACATATCTGTTTGAAACGATCATAAACGTAGAGGTGAACGTTACCGAGTTGTCATAATCATAGAAACGCGATAAATCTATGGATACTTCATAGGTTACACTTGGAAATCCTGTGCTATACGCTTGGATATCAAGTACCCACTTTATTCAATGAACTTAGACCTACAGGTGAACGTTTCCTTGTTACAATAATCATTGAAACGTGATAAATCTGTGGATTCCAGGTAGGTAAGACGTGGGAACGATTTTTATGGATCAAGCAAGGACACCCACAGGCTTAGAAAGATTGAAATTAAATATCCATCTGTTTGAAATAATCATAAACGTACAGGTGAACGTTTCCTAGTTGTCATAATCATAGAAACGAGATAAATCTACGGATACTTCGTAGGTTACACTTGGAAATCCTGTGCTATACGCTTGGATATCAAGTATCCACTTTATTCAATGAACTTAGACCTACAGGTGAACGTTTCCTTGTTACAATAATCATTGAAACGTGATAAATCTGTGGATTCCAGGTAGGTAAGACGTGGGAACAATTGCCATGGATAAATCAACGATACCTATAGGGTTAGCAACGTCGAAATTAAATACATATTTGTTTGAAGTAATCATAAACTTACAGGTGAACGTTTCCTAGTTGCAATAAACATAAAATCGGGGTAATTCTATGCATACCAGGTAGTAAATACGTTGAAACGATTTCCATGGATCAAGCAACGACACCCATATGCTTACAAAGATTGAAATTAAATTCCCATCTGTTTGAAATTATCATAAACGTAGAGGTGAACGTTACCGAATTGTCATAATCATAGAAACGTGATAAATCTACGGTTACTTCGTAGGTTACAGTTGGAAATCCTGTGCTGTACGCTTGGATATCAAGTACCCACTTTATTCAATGAACTTAGACCTACAGGTGAACGTTTCCTTGTTACAATAATCATTGAAACGTGATAAATCTGTGGATCCCAGGTAGGTAACACGTGGAAACGACTTGCATAGCTAAATCAACGATGCCCATACGCTTAGAAAGGTTGAAATTCTATACCCATTTGTTTGAAATGATCATAAACGTAGAGGTGAACGTTACCGAGTTGTCATAATCATAGAAGAGTGATAAATCTAAGGATACTACGTAGGTTACACTTGGAAATCCTGTGTTAAACGCTTGGATATCAAGTACCCACTTTATTCGATGGACTGAAACCTACAGGTGAACGTTTGCTAGTTACAATAAACATTGAAACGTGATAAATCAGTGGATTCCAGGTGGGTAACACGTGGGAACGATTATCATGGATAAATCCACGATACCCATAGGGTTAGCCAGGTCGAAATTAAATACATATTTGTTTGAAGTGATCAAAACTTATAGGTGAACGTTTTCTAGTTGCAATAAACATGAAATCGGGGTAATTCTATGCATACCAGCTAGTAAATACGTTGAAACGATTTGCATGGATCAAGCAACTATACCCATAGGCTTGGAAAGATTGAAATTTGATACCCATCTGTTTGAAATAATCATAAACGTACAGGTGAACGTTTCCGAGTTGTCATAATCATAGAAATGTGATAAATCTACGGATACTACGTAGGTTACAGTTGGAAATCCTGTGATAAACGCTTGGATATCAAACACCCACTTTATTCAATAGACTTAGCACTACAGGTGAACGCTTCCTAGTTACAATAATCATTGAGACGTGATAAATCTGTGGATTCCGGTAGGTAACACGTGAAAACGACTTCCATAGCTGAATCAACGATACCCATAGGGTTAGCAAGGTCCAAATTAACTACCCATCTGCTTGAAATGATCATAAACTTACAGGTGAACGTTCCCTAGTTGCAATGAACATAAAATCGTGGTAATTCTATGCATACCAGGTAGGAAATACGTTGAAACGATTTCCATGGATCAAGCAACGACACCCATAGCCCCATGAAAAATCCCTAAACACGAAATGACATGTGCAACCAACATATATCCGCCATTTTGGCAGATTTCCACACCTTCGATCTTAACAAAAAAATTCATACTAGTGTAGTTTAGACTATATAACTAAAATCTGAAATGAAAAAGTTCGTAAGCCCATTACGAGCCCCATGAAAAATCCCTAAACACGAATTGACATGTGCAACCAACATATATCCGCCATTTGGCAGACTTCCACATCATCGATCTTAACAAAAAAATTCATACTAGTGTAGTTTGGGCCATTTAACTAAAATCTGAAATTAAAAAGTTCGTAATCCCATTACGAGCCCCATGAAAAATCCCTAAACACGAATTGACATGTGCAACCAACATATATCCGCCATTTTGGCAGATTTCCCCACCTTCAATCTTAACCAAAAAAATTCATACTAGTGTAGTTTGGGCTATTTAACTAAACTCTGAAATAAAAAAGTTCGTAATCCCATTACGAGCCCCATGAAAAATCCCTAAACACGAATTGACATGTGCAACCATCATATATCCGCCATTTTGGCAGATTTCCACACCTTCGATCTTAACAAAAAAATTCATACTAGTGTAGTTTGGACTATTTAACTAAAATCTGAAATGAAAAAGTTCGTAAGCCCATTACGAGCCCCATGAAAAATCCCTAAACACGAATTGACATGTGCAACCAACATATATCCGCCATTTGGCAGACTTCCACACCTTCCATCTTAACAAAAAAATTCATACTAGTGTAGTTTGGACTATTTAACTAAAATCTGAAATGAAAAAGTTCGTAAGCCCATTACGAGCCCCATGAAAAATCCCTAAACACGAATTGACATGTGCAACCAACATATATCCGCCATTTTGGCAGATTTCCCCACCTTCAATCTTAACAAAAAAATTCATACTAGTGTAGTTTGGGCTATTTAACTAAAATCTGAAATGAAAAAGTTCGTAAGCCCATTACGAGCCCCATGAAAAATCCCTAAACACGAATTGACATGTGCAACCAACATATATCCGCCATTTGGCAGACTTCCACATCATCGATCTTAACAAAAAAATTCATACTAGTGTAGTTTGGGCCATTTAAATAAAATCTGAAATTAAAAAGTTGGTAATCCCATTACGAGCCCCATGAAAAATCCCTAAACACGAATTGACATGTGCAACCAACATATATCCGCCATTTTGGCAGATTTCCCCACCTTCAATCTTAACAAAAAAATTCATACTAGTGTAGTTTGGGCTATTTAACTAAAATCTGAAATAAAAAAGTTCGTAATCCCATTACGAGCCCCATGAAAAATCCCTAAACACGAATTGACATGTGCAACCATCATATATCCGCCATTTTGGCAGATTTCCACACCTTCGATCTTAACAAAAAAATTCATACTAGTGTAGTTTGGACTATTTCACTAAAATCTGAAATGAAAAAGTTCGTAAGCCCATTACGAGCCCCATGAAAAATCCCTAAACACGAATTGACATGTGCAACCAACATATATCCGCCATTTGGCAGACTTCCACACCTTCCATCTTAACAAAAAAATTCATACTAGTGTAGTTTGGACTATTTAACTAAAATCTGAAATGAAAAAGTTCGTAAGCCCATTACGAGCCCCATGAAAAATCCCTAAACACGAATTGACATGTGCAACCAACATATATCCGCCATTTTGGCAGATTTCCCCACCTTCAATCTTAACAAAAAAATTCATACTAGTGTAGTTTGGGCTATTTAACTAAAATCTGAAATGAAAAAGTTCGTAAGCCCATTACGAGCCCCATGAAAAATCCCTAAACACGAATTGACATGTGCAACCAACATATATCCGCCATTTGGCAGACTTCCACATCATCGATCTTAACAAAAAAATTCATACTAGTGTAGTTTGGGCCATTTAAATAAAATCTGAAATTAAAAAGTTGGTAATCCCATTACGAGCCCCATGAAAAATCCCTAAACACGAATTGACATGTGCAACCAACATATATCCGCCATTTTGGCAGATTTCCCCACCTTCAATCTTAACAAAAAAATTCATACTAGTGTAGTTTGGGCTATTTAACTAAAATCTGAAATAAAAAAGTTCGTAATCCCATTACGAGCCCCATGAAAAATCCCTAAACACGAATTGACATGTGCAACCATCATATATCCGCCATTTTGGCAGATTTCCACACCTTCGATCTTAACAAAAAAATTCATACTAGTGTAGTTTGGACTATTTCACTAAAATCTGAAATGAAAAAGTTCGTAAGCCCATTACGAGCCCCATGAAAAATCCCTAAACACGAATTGACATGTGCAACCAACATATATCCGCCATTTGGCAGACTTCCACACCTTCCATCTTAACAAAAAAATTCATACTAGTGTAGTTTGGACTATTTAACTAAAATCTGAAATGAAAAAGTTCGTAAGCCCATTACGAGCCCCATGAAAAATCCCGAAACACGAATTGACATGTGCAACCAACATATATCCGCCATTTTGGCAGATTTCCACACCTTCGATCTTAACAAAAATAGTCATACTTATGTAGTTTGGACTATTTAACTAATATTTGAAATAAAAAAGATCGTAATCCCATTACGAGCCCCCTGAAAAATCCCTAAACACGAAATGACATTGTGCAACCAACATATATCCGTCATTTTGGCAGATTTCCCCACCTTCAATCTTAACAAAAAAATTGATACTAGTGTAGTTTGAGCCATTTAACTAAAATCTGAAATAAAAAAGTTCGTAATCCCATTACGAGCCCCATGAAAAATCCCTAAACACGGAATGACATTGTGCAACCAACATATATCCGTCATTTTGGCAGATTTCCCCACCTTCAATCTTAACAAAAAAATTGATACTAGTGTAGTTTTAGCCATTTAACTAAAATCTGAAATAAAAAAGTTCGTAATCCCATTACGAGCCCCATGAAAAATCCCTAAACACGAAATGACATTGTGCAACCAACATATATCCGCCATTTTGGCAGATTTCCCCACCTTCAATCTAACAAAAAAATTCATACTAGTGTAGTTTGAGCCATTTAACTAAAATCTGAAATAAAAAAGTTCGTAATCCCATTACGAGCCCCATGAAAAATCCCTAAACACGAATTGACATGTGCAACAAACATATATCCGCCATTTTGGCAGCTTTCCTCACCTTCGATCTTAACAAAAATAGTCATACTTATGTAGTTTGGACTATTTAACTAATATTTGAAATAAAAAAGATCGTAATCCCATTACGAGCCCCCTGAAAAATCCCTAAACACGAAATGACATTGTGCAACCAACATATATCCGTCATTTTGGCAGATTTCCCCACCTTCAATCATAACAAAAAAATTCATACTAGTGTAGTTTGGACTATATAACTAAAATCTGAAATGAAAAAGTTCGTAATCCCATTACGAGCCCCATGAAAAATCCCTAAACACGAATTGACATGTGCAACAAACATATATCCGCCATTTTGGCAGATTTCCACACCTTCGATCTTAACAAAAAAATTCATACTAGTGTAGTTTGGACTATATAACTAAAATCTGAAATAAAAAAGTTCGTAAGCCCATTACGAACCCCATGAAAATCCCTAAACACGAAATGACATTGTGCAACCAACATATATCCGCCATTTTGGCAGATTCCCACACCTTCGATCATAACAAAAAAATTCATACTAGTGTAGTTTGGACTATATAACTAAAATCTGAAGTGAAAAAGTTCGTAATCCCATTACGAGCCCCATGAAAAATCCCTAAACACGAAATGACATGTGCAACAAACATATATCCGCCATTTTGGCAGCTTTCCTCACCTTCGATCTTAACAAAAATAGTCATACTTATGTAGTTTGGACTATTTAACTAATATTTGAAATAAAAAAGATCGTAATCCCATTACGAGCCCCATGAAAAATCCCTAAACACGAAATGACATTGTGCAACCAACATAAATCCGCCATTTTGGCAGATTTCCACACCTTCGATCTTAACAAAAAAATTCATACTAGTGTAGTTTGGACTATATAACTAAAATCTGAAATGAAAAAGTTCGTAAGCCCATTACGAGCCCCATGAAAAATCCCTAAACACGAATTGACATGTGCAACAAACATATATCCGCCATTTTGGCAGATTTCCACACCTTCGATCTTAACAAAAAAATTCATACTAGTGTAGTTTGGACTATATAACTAAAATCTGAAATGAAAAAGTTCGTAATCCCATTACGAGCCCCATGAAAAATCCCTAAACACGAAATGACATTGTGCAACCAACATATATCCGCCATTTTGGCAGATTTCCCCACCTTCAATCTTAACAAAAAAATTCATACTAGTGTAGTTTGGGCTATTTAACTAAAATCTGAAATAAAAAAGTTCGTAATCCCATTACGAGCCCCATGAAAAATCCCTAAACACGAAATGACATTGTGCAACCAACATATATCCGCCATTTTGGCAGATTTCCCCACCTTCAATCTTAACAAAAAAATTCATACTAGTGTAGTTTGGGCTATTTAACTAAAATCTGAAATAAAAAAGTTCGTAATCCCATTACGAGCCCCATGAAAAATCCCTAAACACGAAATGACATTGTGCAACCAACATATATCCGTCATTTTGGCAAATTTCCGCACCTTCGATCTTAACAAAAAAATTCATACTGGTGTAGTTTGGGCAATTTAACTAAAATTTGAAATGAAAAAGTTCGTAAGCCCACTACGAGCCCCATGAAAAATCCCTTAACGCGAATTGACATGTGCAACCAACATATATCCGCCATTTTGGCAGATTTCCACACCTTCGATCTTAACAAAAAAATTCATACTAGTGTAGTTTGGACTAGTTAACTAAAATCTGAAATGAAAAAGTTCGTAAGCCCATTACGAGCCCCATGAAAAATCCCTAAACACGAATTGACATGTGCAACCAACATATATCCGCCATTTGGCAGACTTCCACATCATCGATCTTAACAAAAAAATTCATACTAGTGTAGTTTGGGCCATTTAACTAAAATCTGAAATGAAAAAGTTCGTAATCCCATTACGAGCCCCATGAAAAATCCCTAAACACGAAATGACACGTGCAACAAACATATATCCGCCATTTTGGCAGCTTTCCTCACCTTCGATCTTAACAAAAATAGTCATACTAGTGTAGTTTGGACTATATAACTAATATTTGAAATAAAAAAGTTCGTAATCCCATTACGAGCCCCATGAAAAATCCCTAAACACGAAATGACATTGTGCAACCAACATATATCCGCCATTTTGGCAGATTTCCCCACCTTCGATCTTAGCAAAAAAATTCATACTAGTGTAGTTTGGACTATTTAACTAAAATCTGAAATGAAAAAGTTCGTAATCCCATTACGAGCCCCATGAAAAATCCCTAAACACGAAATGACATTGTGCAACCAACATATATCCGCCATTTTGGCAGATTTCCCCACCTTCAATCTTAACAAAAAAATTCATACTAGTGTAGTTTGGACTATATAACTAAAATCTGAAATGAAAAAGTTCGTAATCCCATTACGAGCGCCATGAAAATCCCTAAACACGAAATGACATTGTGCCACCAACATATATCCGTCATTTTGGCAGATTTCCCCACCTTCGATCTTAACAAAAATAGTCATACTTATGTAGTTTGGACTATTTAACTAATATTTGAAATAAAAAAGATCGTAATCCCATTACGAGCCCCATGAAAAATCCCTAAACACGAAATGACATGTGCAACAAACATATATCCGCCATTTTGGCAGCTTTCCTCACCTTCGATCTTAACAAAAATAGTCATACTTATGTAGTTTGGACTATTTAACTAATATTTGAAATAAAAAAGATCGTAATCCCATTACGAGCCCCATGAAAAATCCCTAAACACGAAATGACATTGTGCAACCAACATATATCCGTCATTTTGGCAGATTTCCCCACCTTCGATCTTAACAAAAAAATTCCTACTAGTGTAGTTTGGACTATATAACTAAAATCTGAAATGAAAAAGTTCGTAAGCCCATTACGAGCCCCATGAAAAATCCCTAAACACGAATTGACATGTGCAACTAACATATATCCGCCATTTTGGCAGATTTCCACACCTTCGATCTTAACACAAAATTCATACTAGTGTAGTTTGGACTATATAACTAAAATCTGAAATGAAAAAGTTCCTAAGCCCATTACGAGCCCCATGAAAAATCCCTAAACACGAATTGACATGTGCAACAAACATATATCCGCCATTTTGGCAGATTTCCACACCTTCGATTTTAACAAAAAAATTCATACTAGTGTAGTTTGGACTATATAACTAAAATCTGAAATGAAAAAGTTCGTAATCCCATTACGAGCGCCATGAAAATCCCTAAACACGAAATGACATGTGCAACAAACATATATCCGCCATTTTGGCAGCTTTCCTCACCTTCGATCTTAACAAAAATAGTCATACTTATGTAGTTTGGACTATTTAACTAATATTTGAAATAAAAAAGATCGTAATCCCATTACGAGCCCCATGAAAAATCCCTAAACACGAAATGACATTGTGCAACCAACATATATCCGTCATTTTGGCAGATTTCCCCACCTTCGATCTTAACAAAAAAATTCATACTAGTGTAGTTTGAGCCATTTAACTAAAATCTGAAATAAAAAAGTTCGTAATCCCATTACGAGCCCCATGAAAAATCCCTAAACACGAAATGACATGTTGCAACGAAAATATATCCGCCATTTTGGAAGATTTCCCCACCTTAGATCTTAACAAAAAAATTCATACTAGTGTAGTTTGGACTATTTAACTAAAATCTGAAATGAAAAAGTTCGTAATCCCATTACGAGCCCCATGAAAAATCCCTAAACACGAAATGACATTGTGCAACAAACATATATCCGCCATTTTGGCAGAGTTCCACACCTTCGATCTTAACAAAAAAATTCATACTAGTGTAGTTTGGACTATTTAACTAAAATCTGAAATGAAAAAGTTCGTAAGCCCATTACGAGCCCCATGAAAAATCCCTAAACACGAATTGACATGTGCAACCAACATATATCCGCCATTTTGGCAGATTTCCCCACCTTCAATCTTAACAAAAAAATTCATACTAGTGTAGTTTGGGCTATTTAACTAAAATCTGAAATGAAAAAGTTCGTAAGCCCATTACGAGCCCCATGAAAAATCCCTAAACACGAATTGACATGTGCAACCAACATATATCCGCTATTTGGCAGACTTCCACATCATCGATCTTAACAAAAAAATTCATACTAGTGTAGTTTGGGCCATTTAAATAAAATCTGAAATTAAAAAGTTGGTAATCCCATTACGAGCCCCATGAAAAATCCCTAAACACGAATTGACATGTGCAACCAACATATATCCGCCATTTTGGCAGATTTCCCCACCTTCAATCTTAACAAAAAAATTCATACTAGTGTAGTTTGGGCTATTTAACTAAAATCTGAAATAAAAAAGTTCGTAATCCCATTACGAGCCCCATGAAAAATCCCTAAACACGAATTGACATGTGCAACCATCATATATCCGCCATTTTGGCAGATTTCCACACCTTCGATCTTAACAAAAAAATTCATACTAGTGTAGTTTGGACTATTTCACTAAAATCTGAAATGAAAAAGTTCGTAAGCCCATTACGAGCCCCATGAAAAATCCCTAAACACGAATTGACATGTGCAACCAACATATATCCGCCATTTGGCAGACTTCCACACCTTCCATCTTAACAAAAAAATTCATACTAGTGTAGTTTGGACTATTTAACTAAAATCTGAAATGAAAAAGTTCGTAAGCCCATTACGAGCCCCATGAAAAATCCCGAAACACGAATTGACATGTGCAACCAACATATATCCGCCATTTTGGCAGATTTCCACACCTTCGATCTTAACAAAAATAGTCATACTTATGTAGTTTGGACTATTTAACTAATATTTGAAATAAAAAAGATCGTAATCCCATTACGAGCCCCCTGAAAAATCCCTAAACACGAAATGACATTGTGCAACCAACATATATCCGTCATTTTGGCAGATTTCCCCACCTTCAATCTTAACAAAAAAATTGATACTAGTGTAGTTTGAGCCATTTAACTAAAATCTGAAATAAAAAAGTTCGTAATCCCATTACGAGCCCCATGAAAAATCCCTAAACACGGAATGACATTGTGCAACCAACATATATCCGTCATTTTGGCAGATTTCCCCACCTTCAATCTTAACAAAAAAATTGATACTAGTGTAGTTTTAGCCATTTAACTAAAATCTGAAATAAAAAAGTTCGTAATCCCATTACGAGCCCCATGAAAAATCCCTAAACACGAAATGACATTGTGCAACCAACATATATCCGCCATTTTGGCAGATTTCCCCACCTTCAATCTAACAAAAAAATTCATACTAGTGTAGTTTGAGCCATTTAACTAAAATCTGAAATAAAAAAGTTCGTAATCCCATTACGAGCCCCATGAAAAATCCCTAAACACGAATTGACATGTGCAACAAACATATATCCGCCATTTTGGCAGCTTTCCTCACCTTCGATCTTAACAAAAATAGTCATACTTATGTAGTTTGGACTATTTAACTAATATTTGAAATAAAAAAGATCGTAATCCCATTACGAGCCCCCTGAAAAATCCCTAAACACGAAATGACATTGTGCAACCAACATATATCCGTCATTTTGGCAGATTTCCCCACCTTCAATCATAACAAAAAAATTCATACTAGTGTAGTTTGGACTATATAACTAAAATCTGAAATGAAAAAGTTCGTAATCCCATTACGAGCCCCATGAAAAATCCCTAAACACGAATTGACATGTGCAACAAACATATATCCGCCATTTTGGCAGATTTCCACACCTTCGATCTTAACAAAAAAATTCATACTAGTGTAGTTTGGACTATATAACTAAAATCTGAAATAAAAAAGTTCGTAAGCCCATTACGAACCCCATGAAAATCCCTAAACACGAAATGACATTGTGCAACCAACATATATCCGCCATTTTGGCAGATTCCCACACCTTCGATCATAACAAAAAAATTCATACTAGTGTAGTTTGGACTATATAACTAAAATCTGAAATGAAAAAGTTCGTAATCCCATTACGAGCCCCATGAAAAATCCCTAAACACGAAATGACATGTGCAACAAACATATATCCGCCATTTTGGCAGCTTTCCTCACCTTCGATCTTAACAAAAATAGTCATACTTATGTAGTTTGGACTATTTAACTAATATTTGAAATAAAAAAGATCGTAATCCCATTACGAGCCCCATGAAAAATCCCTAAACACGAAATGACATTGTGCAACCAACATAAATCCGCCATTTTGGCAGATTTCCACACCTTCGATCTTAACAAAAAAATTCATACTAGTGTAGTTTGGACTATATAACTAAAATCTGAAATGAAAAAGTTCGTAAGCCCATTACGAGCCCCATGAAAAATCCCTAAACACGAATTGACATGTGCAACCAACATATATCCGTCATTTTGGCAGATTTCCCCACCTTCAATCTTAACAAAAAAATTGATACTAGTGTAGTTTGAGCCATTTAACTAAAATCTGAAATGAAAAAGTTCGTAATCCCATTACGAGCCCCATGAAAAATCCCTAAACACGAAATGACATTGTGCAACCAACATATATCCGTCATTTTGGCAGATTTCCCCACCTTCAATCTTAACAAAAAAATTGATACTAGTGTAGTTTTAGCCATTTAACTAAAATCTGAAATAAAAAAGTTCGTAATCCCATTACGAGCCCCATGAAAAATCCCTAAACACGAAATGACATTGTGCAACCAACATATATCCGCCATTTTGGCAGATTTCCCCACCTTCAATCTAACAAAAAAATTCATACTAGTGTAGTTTGAGCCATTTAACTAAAATCTGAAATAAAAAAGTTCGTAATCCCATTACGAGCCCCATGAAAAATCCCTAAACACGAATTGACATGTGCAACAAACATATATCCGCCATTTTGGCAGCTTTCCTCACCTTCGATCTTAACAAAAATAGTCATACTTATGTAGTTTGGACTATTTAACTAATATTTGAAATAAAAAAGATCGTAATCCCATTACGAGCCCCCTGAAAAATCCCTAAACACGAAATGACATTGTGCAACCAACATATATCCGTCATTTTGGCAGATTTCCCCACCTTCAATCATAACAAAAAAATTCATACTAGTGTAGTTTGGACTATATAACTAAAATCTGAAATGAAAAAGTTCGTAATCCCATTACGAGCCCCATGAAAAATCCCTAAACACGAATTGACATGTGCAACAAACATATATCCGCCATTTTGGCAGATTTCCACACCTTCGATCTTAACAAAAAAATTCATACTAGTGTAGTTTGGACTATATAACTAAAATCTGAAATAAAAAAGTTCGTAAGCCCATTACGAACCCCATGAAAATCCCTAAACACGAAATGACATTGTGCAACCAACATATATCCGCCATTTTGGCAGATTCCCACACCTTCGATCATAACAAAAAAATTCATACTAGTGTAGTTTGGACTATATAACTAAAATCTGAAATGAAAAAGTTCGTAATCCCATTACGAGCCCCATGAAAAATCCCTAAACACGAAATGACATGTGCAACAAACATATATCCGCCATTTTGGCAGCTTTCCTCACCTTCGATCTTAACAAAAATAGTCATACTTATGTAGTTTGGACTATTTAACTAATATTTGAAATAAAAAAGATCGTAATCCCATTACGAGCCCCATGAAAAATCCCTAAACACGAAATGACATTGTGCAACCAACATAAATCCGCCATTTTGGCAGATTTCCACACCTTCGATCTTAACAAAAAAATTCATACTAGTGTAGTTTGGACTATATAACTAAAATCTGAAATGAAAAAGTTCGTAAGCCCATTACGAGCCCCATGAAAAATCCCTAAACACGAATTGACATGTGCAACAAACATATATCCGCCATTTTGGCAGATTTCCACACCTTCGATCTTAACAAAAAAATTCATACTAGTGTAGTTTGGACTATATAACTAAAATCTGAAATGAAAAAGTTCGTAATCCCATTACGAGCCCCATGAAAAATCCCTAAACACGAAATGACATTGTGCAACCAACATATATCCGCCATTTTGGCAGATTTCCCCACCTTCAATCTTAACAAAAAAATTCATACTAGTGTAGTTTGGGCTATTTAACTAAAATCTGAAATAAAAAAGTTCGTAATCCCATTACGAGCCCCATGAAAAATCCCTAAACACGAAATGACATTGTGCAACCAACATATATCCGCCATTTTGGCAGATTTCCCCACCTTCAATCTTAACAAAAAAATTCATACTAGTGTAGTTTGGGCTATTTAACTAAAATCTGAAATAAAAAAGTTCGTAATCCCATTACGAGCCCCATGAAAAATCCCTAAACACGAAATGACATTGTGCAACCAACATATATCCGTCATTTTGGCAAATTTCCGCACCTTCGATCTTAACAAAAAAATTCATACTGGTGTAGTTTGGGCAATTTAACTAAAATTTGAAATGAAAAAGTTCGTAAGCCCACTACGAGCCCCATGAAAAATCCCTTAACGCGAATTGACATGTGCAACCAACATATATCCGCCATTTTGGCAGATTTCCACACCTTCGATCTTAACAAAAAAATTCATACTAGTGTAGTTTGGACTAGTTAACTAAAATCTGAAATGAAAAAGTTCGTAAGCCCATTACGAGCCCCATGAAAAATCCCTAAACACGAATTGACATGTGCAACCAACATATATCCGCCATTTGGCAGACTTCCACATCATCGATCTTAACAAAAAAATTCATACTAGTGTAGTTTGGGCCATTTAACTAAAATCTGAAATGAAAAAGTTCGTAATCCCATTACGAGCCCCATGAAAAATCCCTAAACACGAAATGACACGTGCAACAAACATATATCCGCCATTTTGGCAGCTTTCCTCACCTTCGATCTTAACAAAAATAGTCATACTAGTGTAGTTTGGACTATATAACTAATATTTGAAATAAAAAAGTTCGTAATCCCATTACGAGCCCCATGAAAAATCCCTAAACACGAAATGACATTGTGCAACCAACATATATCCGCCATTTTGGCAGATTTCCCCACCTTCGATCTTAGCAAAAAAATTCATACTAGTGTAGTTTGGACTATTTAACTAAAATCTGAAATGAAAAAGTTCGTAATCCCATTACGAGCCCCATGAAAAATCCCTAAACACGAAATGACATTGTGCAACCAACATATATCCGCCATTTTGGCAGATTTCCCCACCTTCAATCTTAACAAAAAAATTCATACTAGTGTAGTTTGGACTATATAACTAAAATCTGAAATGAAAAAGTTCGTAATCCCATTACGAGCGCCATGAAAATCCCTAAACACGAAATGACATTGTGCCACCAACATATATCCGTCATTTTGGCAGATTTCCCCACCTTCGATCTTAACAAAAATAGTCATACTTATGTAGTTTGGACTATTTAACTAATATTTGAAATAAAAAAGATCGTAATCCCATTACGAGCCCCATGAAAAATCCCTAAACACGAAATGACATGTGCAACAAACATATATCCGCCATTTTGGCAGCTTTCCTCACCTTCGATCTTAACAAAAATAGTCATACTTATGTAGTTTGGACTATTTAACTAATATTTGAAATAAAAAAGATCGTAATCCCATTACGAGCCCCATGAAAAATCCCTAAACACGAAATGACATTGTGCAACCAACATATATCCGTCATTTTGGCAGATTTCCCCACCTTCGATCTTAACAAAAAAATTCCTACTAGTGTAGTTTGGACTATATAACTAAAATCTGAAATGAAAAAGTTCGTAAGCCCATTACGAGCCCCATGAAAAATCCCTAAACACGAATTGACATGTGCAACTAACATATATCCGCCATTTTGGCAGATTTCCACACCTTCGATCTTAACACAAAATTCATACTAGTGTAGTTTGGACTATATAACTAAAATCTGAAATGAAAAAGTTCCTAAGCCCATTACGAGCCCCATGAAAAATCCCTAAACACGAATTGACATGTGCAACAAACATATATCCGCCATTTTGGCAGATTTCCACACCTTCGATTTTAACAAAAAAATTCATACTAGTGTAGTTTGGACTATATAACTAAAATCTGAAATGAAAAAGTTCGTAATCCCATTACGAGCGCCATGAAAATCCCTAAACACGAAATGACATGTGCAACAAACATATATCCGCCATTTTGGCAGCTTTCCTCACCTTCGATCTTAACAAAAATAGTCATACTTATGTAGTTTGGACTATTTAACTAATATTTGAAATAAAAAAGATCGTAATCCCATTACGAGCCCCATGAAAAATCCCTAAACACGAAATGACATTGTGCAACCAACATATATCCGTCATTTTGGCAGATTTCCCCACCTTCGATCTTAACAAAAAAATTCATACTAGTGTAGTTTGAGCCATTTAACTAAAATCTGAAATAAAAAAGTTCGTAATCCCATTACGAGCCCCATGAAAAATCCCTAAACACGAAATGACATGTTGCAACGAAAATATATCCGCCATTTTGGAAGATTTCCCCACCTTAGATCTTAACAAAAAAATTCATACTAGTGTAGTTTGGACTATTTAACTAAAATCTGAAATGAAAAAGTTCGTAATCCCATTACGAGCCCCATGAAAAATCCCTAAACACGAAATGACATTGTGCAACAAACATATATCCGCCATTTTGGCAGAGTTCCACACCTTCGATCTTAACAAAAAAATTCATACTGGTGTAGTTTGGACTATATAACTAATATCTGGAATGAAAAAGTTCGTAATCCCATTACGAGCCCCATGAAAAATCGCTAAACACGAAATGACATGTGCAACAAACATATATCCGCCATTTTGGCAGCTTTCCTCACCTTCGATCTTAACAAAAATAGTCATACTTATATAGTTTGGACTATTTAACTAATATTTGAAATAAAAAAGATCGTAATCCCATTACGAGCCCCATGAAAAATCCCTAAACAGGAAATGACATTGTGCAACCAACATATATCCGTCATTTTGGCAGATTTCCCCACCTTCGATCTTAACAAAAAAATTCATACTGGTGTAGTTTGGGCCATTTAGCTAAAATCTGAAATAAAAAATTTCGTAAGCCCATTACGAGCCCCATGAAAAATCCCTAAACACGAATTGACATGTGCAACCAACATATATCCGCCATTTTGGCAGATTTCCACACCTTCGATCTTAACAAAAAAATTCATACTAGTGTAGTTTGGACTATATAACTAAAATCTGAAATGAAAAAGTTCGTAATCCCATTACGAGCCCCATGAAAAATCCCTAAACACGAAATGACACGTGCAACAAACATATATCCGCCATTTTGGCAGCTTTCCTCACCTTCGATCTTAACAAAAATAGTCATACTAGTGTAGTTTGGACTATATAACTAATATTTGAAATAAAAAAGATCGTAATCCCATTACGAACCCCATGAAAAATCCCTAAACACGAAATGACACGTGCAACAAACATATATCCGCCATTTTGGCAGCTTTCCTCACCTTCGATCTTAACAAAAATAGTCATACTTATGTAGTTTGGACTATTTAACTAATATTTGAAATAAAAAAGATCGTAATCCCATTACGAGCCCCATGAAAAATCCCTAAACACGAAATGACATTGTGCAACCAACATAAATCCGCCATTTTGGCAGATTTCCACACCTTCGATCTTAACAAAAAAATTCATACTAGTGTAGTTTGGACTATATAACTAAAATCTGAAATGAAAAAGTTCGTAAGCCCATTACGAGCCCCATGAAAAATCCCTAAACACGAATTGACATGTGCAACAAACATATATCCGCCATTTTGGCAGATTTCCACACCTTCGATCTTAACAAAAAAATTCATACTAGTGTAGTTTGGACTATATAACTAAAATCTGAAATGAAAAAGTTCGTAATCCCATTACGAGCCCCATGAAAAATCCCTAAACACGAAATGACATTGTGCAACCAACATATATCCGCCATTTTGGCAGATTTCCACACCTTCGATCTTAACAAAAAAATTCATACTAGTGTAGTTTGGACTATATAACTAAAATCTGAAATGAAAAAGTTCGTAATCCCATTACGAGCCCCATGAAAAATCCCTAAACACGAAATGACACGTGCAACAAACATATATCCGCCATTTTGGCAGCTTTCCTCACCTTCGATCTTAACAAAAATAGTCATACTAGTGTAGTTTGGACTATATAACTAATATTTGAAATAAAAAAGATCGTAATCCCATTACGAACCCCATGAAAAATCCCTAAACACGAAATGACACGTGCAACAAACATATATCCGCCATTTTGGCAGCTTTCCTCACCTTCGATCTTAACAAAAATAGTCATACTTATGTAGTTTGGACTATTTAACTAATATTTGAAATAAAAAAGATCGTAATCCCATTACGAGCCCCATGAAAAATCCCTAAACACGAAATGACATTGTGCAACCAACATAAATCCGCCATTTTGGCAGATTTCCACACCTTCGATCTTAACAAAAAAATTCATACTAGTGTAGTTTGGACTATATAACTAAAATCTGAAATGAAAAAGTTCGTAAGCCCATTACGAGCCCCATGAAAAATCCCTAAACACGAATTGACATGTGCAACAAACATATATCCGCCATTTTGGCAGATTTCCACACCTTCGATCTTAACAAAAAAATTCATACTAGTGTAGTTTGGACTATATAACTAAAATCTGAAATGAAAAAGTTCGTAATCCCATTACGAGCCCCATGAAAAATCCCTAAACACGAAATGACATTGTGCAACCAACATATATCCGCCATTTTGGCAGATTTCCCCACCTTCGATCTTAACAAAAAAATTCATACTAGTGTAGTTTGGGCTATTTAACTAAAATCTGAAATAAAAAAGTTCGTAATCCCATTACGAGCCCCATGAAAAATCCCTAAACACGAAATGACATTGTGCAACCAACATATATCCGCCATTTTGGCAGATTTCCCCACCTTCAATCTTAACAAAAAAATTCATACTAGTGTAGTTTGGGCTATTTAACTAAAATCTGAAATAAAAAAGTTCGTAATCCCATTACGAGCCCCATGAAAAATCCCTAAACACGAAATGACATTGTGCAACCAACATATATCCGTCATTTTGGCAAATTTCCGCACCTTCGATCTTAACAAAAAAATTCATACTGGTGTAGTTTGGGCAATTTAACTAAAATTTGAAATGAAAAAGTTCGTAAGCCCACTACGAGCCCCATGAAAAATCCCTTAACGCGAATTGACATGTGCAACCAACATATATCCGCCATTTTGGCAGATTTCCACACCTTCGATCTTAACAAAAAAATTCATACTAGTGTAGTTTGGACTAGTTAACTAAAATCTGAAATGAAAAAGTTCGTAAGCCCATTACGAGCCCCATGAAAAATCCCTAAACACGAAATGACATTGTGCAACCAACATATATCCGCCATTTTGGCAGATTTCCCCACCTTCGATCTTAGCAAAAAAATTCATACTAGTGTAGTTTGGGCAATTTAACTAAAATCTGAAATGAAAAAGTTCGTAAGCCCATTACGAGCCCCATGAAAAATCCCTAAACACGAATTGACATGTGCAACCAACATATATCCGCCATTTTGGCAGATTTCCACACCTTCGATCTTAACAAAAAAATTCATACTAGTGTAGTTTGGACTATATAACTAATATTTGAAATAAAAAAGATCGTAATCCCATTACGAGCCCCATGAAAAATCCCTAAACACGAAATGACATTGTGCAACCAACATATATCCGTCATTTTGGCAGATTTCCCCACCTTCGATCTTAACAAAAAAATTCATACTGGTGTAGTTTGGGCAATTTAACTAAAATCTGAAATGAAAAAGTTCGTAAGCCCATTACGAGCCCCATGAAAAATCCCTAAACACGAATTGACATGTGCAACCAACATATATCCGCCATTTTGGCCGATTTCCACACCTTCGATCTTAACAAAAAAATTCATACTAGTGTAGTTTGGACTATATAACTAAAATCTGAAATGAAAAAGTTCGTAATCCCATTACCAGCCCCATGAAAAATCCCTCAACACGAAATGACACGTGCAACAAACATATATCCGCCATTTTGGCAGCTTTCCTCACCTTCGATCTTAACAAAAATAGTCATACTAGTGTAGTTTGGACTATATAACTAATATTTGAAATAAAAAAGATCGTAATCCCATTACGAACCCCATGAAAAATCCCTAAACACGAAATGACACGTGCAACAAACATATATCCGCCATTTTGGCAGCTTTCCTCACCTTCGATCTTAACAAAAATAGTCATACTAGTGTAGTTTGTACTATATAACTAATATTTGAAATAAAAAAGATCGTAATCCCATTACGAGCCCCATGAAAAATCCCTAAACACGAAATGACATTGTGCAACCAACATATATCCGTCATTTTGGCAGATTTCCCCACCTTCGATCTTAACAAAAAAATTCATACTGGTGTAGTTTGGGCAATTTAACTAAAATCTGAAATGAAAAAGTTCGTAAGCCCATTACGAGCCCCATGAAAAATCCCTAAACACGAATTGACATGTGCAACCAACATATATCCGCCATTTTGGCCGATTTCCACACCTTCGATCTTAACAAAAAAATTCATACTAGTGTAGTTTGGACTATATAACTAAAATCTGAAATGAAAAACTTCGTAAGCCCATTACAAGCCCCATGAAAAATCCCTAAACACGAATTGACATGTGCAACAAACATATATCCGCCATTTTGGCAGATTTCCACACCTTCGATCTTAACAAAAAAATTCATACTAGTGTAGTTTGGACTATATAACTAAAATCTGGAATGAAAAAGTTCGTAATCCCATTACGAGCCCCATGAAAAATCCCTAAACACGAAATGACATGTGCAACAAACATATATCCGCCATTTTGGCAGCTTTCCTCACCTTCGATCTTAACAAAAATAGTCATACTTATGTAGTTTGGACTATTTAACTAATATTTGAAATAAAAAAGATCGTAATCCCATTACGAGCCCCATGAAAAATCCCTAAACACGAAATGACATTGTGCAACCAACATATATCCGTCATTTTGGCAGATTTCCCCACCTTCGATCTTAACAGAAAAATTCATACTAGTGTAGTTTGGACTATTTAACTAAAATCTGAAATAAAAAAGTTCATGATCCCATTACGAGCCCCATGAAAAATCCCTAAACAGGAAATGACATTGTGCAACCAACATATATCCGTCATTTTGGCAGATTTCCCCACCTTCGATCTTAACAAAAAAATTCATACTGGTGTAGTTTGGGCCATTTAGCTAAAATCTGAAATAAAAAAGTTCGTAAGCCCATTACGAGCCCCATGAAAAATCCCTAAACACGAATTGACATGTGCAACCAACATATATCCGCCATTTTGGCAGATTTCCACACCTTCGATCTTAACAAAAAAATTCATACTAGTGTAGTTTGGACTATATAACTAAAATCTGAAATGAAAAAGTTCGTAATCCCATTACGAGCCCCATGAAAAATCCCTAAACACGAAATGACATGTGCAACAAACATATATCCGCCATTTTGGCAGCTTTCCTCACCTTCGATCTTAACAAAAATAGTCATACTTATGTAGTTTGGACTATTTAACTAATATTTGAAATAAAAAAGATCGTAATCCCATTACGAGCCCCATGAAAAATCCCTAAACACGAAATGACATTGTGCAACCAACATATATCCGTCATTTTGGCAGATTTCCCCACCTTCGATCTTAACAAAAAAATTCATACTGGTGTAGTTTGGGCAATTTAACTAAAATCTGAAATAAAAAAGTTCGTAAGCCCATTACGAGCCCCATGAAAAATCCCTAAACACGAATTGACATGTGCAACCAACATATATCCGCCATTTGGCAGATTTCCACACCTTCGATCTTAACAAAAAAATTCATACTAGTGTAGTTTGAGCCATTTAACTAAAATCTGAAATGAAAAATTTCGTAAGCCCATTACGAGCCCCATGAAAAATCCCTAAACACGAATTGACATGTGCAACAAACATATATCCGCCATTTTGGCAGATTTCCACACCTTCGATCTTAACAAAAAAATTCATACTAGTGTAGTTTGGACGAATTAACTAAAATCTGAAATGAAAAAGTTCGTAAGCCCATTACGAGCCCCATGAAAAATCCCTAAACACGAAATGACACGTGCAACAAACATATATCCGCCATTTTGGCAGCTTTGCTCACCTTCGATCTTAACAAAAATAGTCATACTAGTGTAGTTTGGACTATATAACTAATATTTGAAATAAAAAAGATCGTAATCCCATTACGAGCCCCATGAAAAATCCCTAAACACGAATTGACATGTGCAACCAACATATATCCGCCATTTTGGCAGATTTCCACACCTTCGATCTTAACAAAAAAATTCATACTAGTGTAGTTTGGACTATATAACTAAAATCTGAAATGAAAAAGTTCGTAAGCCCATTACAAGCCCCATGAAAAATCCCTAAACACGAATTGACATGTGCAACAAACATATATCCGCCATTTTGGCAGATTTCCACACCTTCGATCTTAACAAAAAAATTCATACTAGTGTAGTTTGGACTATATAACTAAAATCTGGAATGAAAAAGTTCGTAATCCCATTACGAGCCCCATGAAAAATCGCTAAACACGAAATGACATGTGCAACAAACATATATCCGCCATTTTGGCAGCTTTCCTCACCTTCGATCTTAACAAAAATAGTCATACTTATATAGTTTGGACTATTTAACTAATATTTGAAATAAAAAAGATCGTAATCCCATTACGAGCCCCATGAAAAATCCCTAAACACGAAATGACATTGTGCAACCAACATATATCCGTCATTTTGGCAGATTTCCCCACCTTCGATCTTAACAAAAAAATTCATACTAGTGTAGTTTGGACTATTTAACTAAAATCTGAAATAAAAATGTTCATAATCCCATTACGAGCCCCATGAAAAATCCCTAAACAGGAAATGACATTGTGCAACCAACATATATCCGTCATTTTGGCAGATTTCCCCACCTTCGATCTTAACAAAAAAATTCATACTAGTGTAGTTTGGACTATATAACTAAAATCTGAAATGAAAAAGTTCGTAATCCCATTACGAGCCCCATGAAAAATCCCTAAACACGAAATGACATGTGCAACAAACATATATCCGCCATTTTGGCAGCTTTCCTCACCTTCGATCTTAACAAAAATAGTCATACTTATGCAGTTTGGGCCATTTAACTAAAATCTGAAATAAAAAAGTTCGTAAGCCCATTACGAGCCCCATGAAAAATCCCTAAACACGAAATGACATGTTCAACCAACATATATCCGCCATTTGGCAGATTTCCACACCTTCGATCTTAACAAAAAAATTCATACTGGTGTAGTTTGGGCCATTTAGCTAAAATCTGAAATGAAAAAGTTCATAAGCCCATTACGAGCCCCATGAAAAATCCCTAAACACGAATTGACATGTGCAACCAACATATATCCGCCATTTTGGCAGATTTCCACACCTTCGATCTTAACAAAAAAATTCATACTAGTGTAGTTTGGACTATATAACTAAAATCTGAAATGAAAAAGTTCGTAATCCCATTACGAGCCCCATGAAAAATCCCTAAACACGAAATGACATGTGCAACAAACATATATCCGCCATTTTGGCAGCTTTCCTCACCTTCGATCTTAACAAAAATAGTCATACTTATGTAGTTTGGACTATTTAACTAATATTTGAAATAAAAAAGATCGTAATCCCATTACGAGCCCCATGAAAAATCCCTAAACACGAAATGACATTGTGCAACCAACATATATCCGTCATTTTGGCAGATTTCCCCACCTTCGATCTTAACAAAAAAATTCATACTGGTGTAGTTTGGGCAATTTAACTAAAATCTGAAATAAAAAAGTTCGTAATCTTATTACGAGCCCCATGAAAAATCCCTAAACACGAATTGACATGTGCAACCAACATATATCCGCCATTTTGGCAGATTTCCACACCTTCGATCTTAACAAAAATAGTCATACTTATGTAGTTTGGACTATATAACTAAAATCTGAAATGAAAAAGTTGGTAAGCCCATTACGAGCCCCATGAAAAATCCCTAAACACGAATTGACATGTGCAACCAACATATATCCGCCATTTTGGCAGATTTCCACACCTTCGATCTTAACAAAAAAATTCATACTAGTGTAGTTTGGACTATTTAACTAAAATCTGAAATAAAAAAGTTCATAATCCCATTACGAGCCCCATGAAAAATCCCTAAACATGAAATTACATTGTGCAACCAACATATATCCGTCATTTTGGCAGATTTCCCCACCTTCGATCTTAACAAAAAAATTCATACTGGTGTAGTTTGGGCCATTTAACTAAAATCTGAAATAAAGAAGTTCGTAAGCCCATTACGAGCCCCATGAAAAATCCCTAAACACGAAATGACATGTTCAACCAACATATATCCGCCATTTGGCAGATTTCCACACCTTCGATCTTAACAAAAAAATTCATACTAGTGTAGTTTGGACTATATAACTAAAATCTGAAATGAAAAAGTTCGTAAGCCCATTACAAGCCCCATGAAAAATCCCTAAACACGAATTGACATGTGCAACAAACATATATCCGCCATTTTGGCAGATTTCCACACCTTCGATCTTAACAAAAAAATTCATACTAGTGTAGTTTGGACTATATAACTAAAATCTGGAATGAAAAAGTTCGTAATCCCATTACGAGCCCCATGAAAAATCCCTAAACACGAAATGACATGTGCAACAAACATATATCCGCCATTTTGGCAGCTTTCCTCACCTTCGATCTTAACAAAAATAGTCATACTTATGTAGTTTGGACTATTTAACTAATATTTGAAATAAAAAAGATCGTAATCCCATTACGAGCCCCATGAAAAATCCCTAAACACGAAATGACATTGTGCAACCAACATATATCCGTCATTTTGGCAGATTTCCCCACCTTCGATCTTAACAAAAAAATTCATACTGGTGTAGTTTGGGCAATTTAACTAAAATCTGAAATAAAAAAGTTCGTAATCTTATTACGAGCCCCATGAAAAATCCCTAAACACGAATTGACATGTGCAACCAACATATATCCGCCATTTTGGCAGATTTCCACACCTTCGATCTTAACAAAAATAGTCATACTTATGTAGTTTGGACTATATAACTAAAATCTGAAATGAAAAAGTTGGTAAGCCCATTACGAGCCCCATGAAAAATCCCTAAACACGAATTGACATGTGCAACCAACATATATCCGCCATTTTGGCAGATTTCCACACCTTCGATCTTAACAAAAAAATTCATACTAGTGTAGTTTGGACTATTTAACTAAAATCTGAAATAAAAAAGTTCATAATCCCATTACGAGCCCCATGAAAAATCCCTAAACATGAAATTACATTGTGCAACCAACATATATCCGTCATTTTGGCAGATTTCCCCACCTTCGATCTTAACAAAAAAATTCATACTGGTGTAGTTTGGGCCATTTAACTAAAATCTGAAATAAAAAAGTTCGTAAGCCCATTACGAGCCCCATGAAAAATCCCTAAACACGAAATGACATGTTCAACCAACATATATCCGCCATTTGGCAGATTTCCACACCTTCGATCTTAACAAAAAAATTCATACTAGTGTAGTTTGGACTATATAACTAAAATCTGAAATGAAAAAGTTCGTAAGCCCATTACAAGCCCCATGAAAAATCCCTAAACACGAATTGACATGTGCAACCAACATATATCCGTCATTTTGGCAGATTTCCACACCTTCGATCTTAACAAAAAAATTCATACTAGTGTAGTTTGGACTATATAACTAAAATCTGGAATGAAAAAGTTCGTAATCCCATTACGAGCCCCATGAAAAATCCCTAAACACGAAATGACATGTGCAACAAACATATATCCGCCATTTTGGCAGCTTTCCTCACCTTCGATCTTTACAAAAATAGTCATACTAGTGTAGTTTGAGCCATTTAACTAATATTTGAAATAAAAAAGTTCGTAAGCCCATTACGAGCCCCATGAAAAATGCCTAAACACGAATTGACATGTGCAACCAACACATATCCGCCATTTGGCAGACTTCCACACCTTCGATCTTAACAAAAAAATTCATACTAGTGTAGTTTGAGCCATTTAGCTAAAATCTGAAATAAAAAAGTTCATAAGCCCATTATGAGCCCCATGAAAAATCCCTAAACACGAATTGACATGTGCAACCAACATATATCCGCCATTTTGACAGATTTCCACACCTTCGATCTTAACAAAAAAATTCATACTAGTGTAGTTTGGACTATATAACTAAAATCTGAAATGAAAAAGTTCGTAATCCCATTACGAGCCCCATGAAAAATCCCTAAACACGAAATTACATGTGCAACAAACATATATCCGCCATTTTGGCAGCTTTCCTCACCTTCGATCTTTACAAAAATAGTCATACTTATGTAGTTTGGACTATTTAACTAATATTTGAAATAAAAAAGATCGTAATCCCATTACGAGCCCCATGAAAAATCCCTAAACACGAAATGACATTGTGCAACCAACATATATCCGTCATTTTGGCAGATTTCCCCACCTTCGATCTTAACAAAAAAATTCATACTAGTGTAGTTTGGACTATATAACTAAAATCTGAAATGAAAAAGTTCGTAATCCCATTACGAGCCCCATGAAAAATCCCTAAACACGAAATTACATGTGCAACAAACATATATCCGCCATTTTGGCAGCTTTCCTCACCTTCGATCTTAACAAAAATAGTCATACTTATGTAGTTTGGACTATTTAACTAATATTTGAAATAAAAAAGATCGTAATCCCATTACGAGCCCCATGAAAAATCCCTAAACAGGAAATGACATTGTGCAACCAACATATATCCGTCATTTTGGCAGATTTCCCCACCTTCGATCTTAACAAAAAAATTCATACTGGTGTAGTTTGGGCCATTTAGCTAAAATCTGAAATAAAAAAGTTCGTAAGCCCATTACGAGCCCCATGAAAAATCCCTAAACACGAATTGACATGTGCAACCAACATATATCCGCCATTTTGGCCGATTTCCACACCTTCGATCTTAACAAAAAAATTCATACTAGTGTAGTTTGGACTATATAACTAAAATCTGAAATGAAAAAGTTCGTAATCCCATTACGAGCCCCATGAAAAATCCCTAAACACGAAATGACACGTGCAACAAACATATATCCGCCATTTTGGCAGCTTTCCTCACCTTCGATCTTAACAAAAATAGTCATACTAGTGTAGTTTGGACTATATAACTAATATTTGAAATAAAAAAGATCGTAATCCCATTACGAACCCCATGAAAAATCCCTAAACACGAAATGACACGTGCAACAAACATATATCCGCCATTTTGGCAGCTTTCCTCACCTTCGATCTTAACAAAAATAGTCATACTAGTGTAGTTTGGACTATATAACTAATATTTGAAATAAAAAAGATCGTAATCCCATTACGAGCCCCATGAAAAATCCCTAAACACGAAATGACATTGTGCAACCAACATATATCCGTCATTTTGGCAGATTTCCCCACCTTCGATCTTAACAAAAAAATTCATACTGGTGTAGTTTGGGCAATTTAACTAAAATCTGAAATGAAAAAGTTCGTAAGCCCATTACGAGCCCCATGAAAAATCCCTAAACACGAATTGACATGTGCAACCAACATATATCCGCCATTTTGGCCGATTTCCACACCTTCGATCTTAACAAAAAAATTCATACTAGTGTAGTTTGGACTATATAACTAAAATCTGAAATGAAAAAGTTCGTAATCCCATTACGAGCCCCATGAAAAATCCCTAAACACGAAATGACACGTGCAACAAACATATATCCGCCATTTTGGCAGCTTTCCTCACCTTCGATCTTAACAAAAATAGTCATACTAGTGTAGTTTGGACTATATAACTAATATTTGAAATAAAAAAGATCGTAATCCCATTACGAACCCCATGAAAAATCCCTAAACACGAAATGACACGTGCAACAAACATATATCCGCCATTTTGGCAGCTTTCCTCACCTTCGATCTTAACAAAAATAGTCATACTAGTGTAGTTTGGACTATATAACTAATATTTGAAATAAAAAAGATCGTAATCCCATTACGAGCCCCATGAAAAATCCCTAAACACGAAATGACATTGTGCAACCAACATATATCCGTCATTTTGGCAGATTTCCCCACCTTCGATCTTAACAAAAAAATTCATACTGGTGTAGTTTGGGCAATTTAACTAAAATCTGAAATGAAAAAGTTCGTAAGCCCATTACGAGCCCCATGAAAAATCCCTAAACACGAATTGACATGTGCAACCAACATATATCCGCCATTTTGGCCGATTTCCACACCTTCGATCTTAACAAAAAAATTCATACTAGTGTAGTTTGGACTATATAACTAAAATCTGAAATGAAAAAGTTCGTAATCCCATTACGAGCCCCATGAAAAATCCCTAAACACGAAATGACACGTGCAACAAACATATATCCGCCATTTTGGCAGCTTTCCTCACCTTCGATCTTAACAAAAATAGTCATACTAGTGTAGTTTGGACTATATAACTAATATTTGAAATAAAAAAGATCGTAATCCCATTACGAACCCCATGAAAAATCCCTAAACACGAAATGACACGTGCAACAAACATATATCCGCCATTTTGGCAGCTTTCCTCACCTTCGATCTTAACAAAAATAGTCATACTAGTGTAGTTTGGACTATATAACTAATATTTGAAATAAAAAAGATCGTAATCCCATTACGAGCCCCATGAAAAATCCCTAAACACGAAATGACATTGTGCAACCAACATATATCCGTCATTTTGGCAGATTTCCCCACCTTCGATCTTAACAAAAAAATTCATACTGGTGTAGTTTGGGCAATTTAACTAAAATCTGAAATGAAAAAGTTCGTAAGCCCATTACGAGCCCCATGAAAAATCCCTAAACACGAATTGACATGTGCAACCAACATATATCCGCCATTTTGGCCGATTTCCACACCTTCGATCTTAACAAAAAAATTCATACTAGTGTAGTTTGGACTATATAACTAAAATCTGAAATGAAAAACTTCGTAAGCCCATTACAAGCCCCATGAAAAATCCCTAAACACGAATTGACATGTGCAACAAACATATATCCGCCATTTTGGCAGATTTCCACACCTTCGATCTTAACAAAAAAATTCATACTAGTGTAGTTTGGAGTATATAACTAAAATCTGGAATGAAAAAGTTCGTAATCCCATTACGAGCCCCATGAAAAATCCCTAAACACGAAATGACATGTGCAACAAACATATATCCGCCATTTTGGCAGCTTTCCTCACCTTCGATCTTAACAAAAATAGTCATACTAGTGTAGTTTGGACTATATAACTAATATTTGAAATAAAAAAGATCGTAATCCCATTACGAGCCCCATGAAAAATCCCTAAACACGAATTGACATGTGCAACCAACATATATCCGCCATTTTGGCAGATTTCCACACCTTCGATCTTAACAAAAAAATTCATACTAGTGTAGTTTGGACTATATAACTAAAATCTGAAATGAAAAAGTTCGTAAGCCCATTACAAGCCCCATGAAAAATCCCTAAACACGAATTGACATGTGCAACAAACATATATCCGCCATTTTGGCAGATTTCCACACCTTCGATCTTAACAAAAAAATTCATACTAGTGTAGTTTGGACTATATAACTAAAATCTGGAATGAAAAAGTTCGTAATCCCATTACGAGCCCCATGAAAAATCGCTAAACACGAAATGACATGTGCAACAAACATATATCCGCCATTTTGGCAGCTTTCCTCACCTTCGATCTTAACAAAAATAGTCATACTTATATAGTTTGGACTATTTAACTAATATTTGAAATAAAAAAGATCGTAATCCCATTACGAGCCCCATGAAAAATCCCTAAACACGAAATGACATTGTGCAACCAACATATATCCGTCATTTTGGCAGATTTCCCCACCTTCGATCTTAACAAAAAAATTCATACTAGTGTAGTTTGGACTATTTAACTAAAATCTGAAATAAAAAAGTTCATAATCCCATTACGAGCCCCATGAAAAATCCCTAAACAGGAAATGACATTGTGCAACCAACATATATCCGTCATTTTGGCAGATTTCCCCACCTTCGATCTTAACAAAAAAATTCATACTAGTGTAGTTTGGACTATATAACTAAAATCTGAAATGAAAAAGTTCGTAATCCCATTACGAGCCCCATAAAAATCCCTAAACACGAAATGACATGTGCAACAAACATATATCCGCCATTTTGGCAGCTTTCCTCACCTTCGATCTTAACAAAAATAGTCATACTTATGTAGTTTGGACTATTTAACTAATATTTGAAATAAAAAAGATCGTAATCCCATTACGAGCCCCATGAAAAATCCCTAAACACGAAATGACATTGTGCAACCAACATATATCCGTCATTTTGGCAGATTTCCCCACCTTCGATCTTAACAAAAAAATTCATACTGGTGTAGTTTGGGCAATTTAACTAAAATCTGAAATAAAAAAGTTCGTAATCTTATTACGAGCCCCATGAAAAATCCCTAAACACGAATTGACATGTGCAACCAACATATATCCGCCATTTTGGCAGATTTCCACACCTTCGATCTTAACAAAAATAGTCATACTTATGTAGTTTGGACTATATAACTAAAATCTGAAATGAAAAAGTTGGTAAGCCCATTACGAGCCCCATGAAAAATCCCTAAACACGAATTGACATGTGCAACCAACATATATCCGCCATTTTGGCAGATTTCCACACCTTCGATCTTAACAAAAAAATTCATACTAGTGTAGTTTGGACTATTTAACTAAAATCTGAAATAAAAAAGTTCATAATCCCATTACGAGCCCCATGAAAAATCCCTAAACATGAAATTACATTGTGCAACCAACATATATCCGTCATTTTGGCAGATTTCCCCACCTTCGATCTTAACAAAAAAATTCATACTGGTGTAGTTTGGGCAATTTAACTAAAATCTGAAATAAAAAAGTTCGTCATCTTATTACGAGCCCCATGAAAAATCCCTAAACACGAATTGACATGTGCAACCAACATATATCCGCCATTTTGGCAGATTTCCACACCTTCGATCTTAACAAAAAAATTCATACTAGTGTAGTTTGGACTATTTAACTAAAATCTGAAATGAAAAAGTTGGTAAGCCCATTACGAGCCCCATGAAAAATCCCTAAACACGAATTGACATGTGCAACCAACATATATCCGCCATTTTGGCAGATTTCCACACCTTCGATCTTAACAAAAAAATTCATACTAGTGTAGTTTGGACTATTTAACTAAAATCTGAAATAAAAAAGTTCATAATCCCATTACGAGCCCCATGAAAAATCCCTAAACATGAAATTACATTGTGCAACCAACATATATCCGTCATTTTGGCAGATTTCCCCACCTTCGATCTTAACAAAAAAATTCATACTGGTGTAGTTTGGGCCATTTAACTAAAATCTGAAATAAAAAAGTTCATAAGCCCATTATGAGCCCCATGAAAAATCCCTAAACACGAAATGACATGTGCAACAAACATATATCCGCCATTTTGGCAGCTTTCCTCACCTTCGATCTTAACAAAAATAGTCATACTTATGTAGTTTGGACTATTTAACTAATATTTGAAATAAAAAAGATCGTAATCCCATTACGAGCCCCATGAAAAATCCCTAAACACGAAATGACATTGTGCAACCAACATATATCCGTCATTTTGGCAGATTTCCCCACCTTCGATCTTAACAAAAAAATTCATACTGGTGTAGTTTGGGCAATTTAACTAAAATCTGAAATAAAAAAGTTCGTAATCTTATTACGAGCCCCATGAAAAATCCCTAAACACGAAATGACATTGTGCAACCAATATATATCCGTCATTTTGGCAGATTTCCACACCTTCGATCTTAACAAAAATAGTCATACTTATGTAGTTTGGACTATATAACTAAAATCTGAAATGAAAAAGTTGGTAAGCCCATTACGAGCCCCATGAAAAATCCCTAAACACGAATTGACATGTGCAACCAACATATATCCGCCATTTTGGCAGATTTCCACACCTTCGATCTTAACAAAAAAATTCATACTAGTGTAGTTTGGACTATTTAACTAAAATCTGAAATAAAAAAGTTCATAATCCCATTACGAGCCCCATGAAAAATCCCTAAACATGAAATTACATTGTGCAACCAACATATATCCGTCATTTTGGCAGATTTCCACACCTTCGATCTTAACAAAAAAATTCATACTAGTGTAGTTTGGACTATATAACTAAAATCTGAAATGAAAAAGTTCGTAAGCCCATTACAAGCCCCATGAAAAATCCCTAAACACGAATTGACATGTGCAACAAACATATATCCGCCATTTTGGCAGATTTCCACACCTTCGATCTTAACAAAAAAATTCATACTAGTGTAGTTTGGACTATATAACTAAAATCTGGAATGAAAAAGTTCGTAATCCCATTACGAGCCCCATGAAAAATCCCTAAACACGAAATGACATGTGCAACAAACATATATCCGCCATTTTGGCAGCTTTCCTCACCTTCGATCTTAACAAAAATAGTCATACTTATGTAGTTTGGACTATTTAACTAATATTTGAAATAAAAAAGATCGTAATCCCATTACGAGCCCCATGAAAAATCCCTAAACACGAAATGACATTGTGCAACCAACATATATCCGTCATTTTGGCAGATTTCCCCACCTTCGATCTTAACAAAAAAATTCATACTGGTGTAGTTTGGGCAATTTAACTAAAATCTGAAATAAAAAAGTTCGTAATCTTATTACGAGCCCCATGAAAAATCCCTAAACACGAATTGACATGTGCAACCAACATATATCCGCCATTTTGGCAGATTTCCACACCTTCGATCTTAACAAAAATAGTCATACTTATGTAGTTTGGACTATATAACTAAAATCTGAAATGAAAAAGTTGGTAAGCCCATTACGAGCCCCATGAAAAATCCCTAAACACGAATTGACATGTGCAACCAACATATATCCGCCATTTTGGCAGATTTCCACACCTTCGATCTTAACAAAAAAATTCATACTAGTGTAGTTTGGACTATTTAACTAAAATCTGAAATAAAAAAGTTCATAATCCCATTACGAGCCCCATGAAAAATCCCTAAACATGAAATTACATTGTGCAACCAACATATATCCGTCATTTTGGCAGATTTCCCCACCTTCGATCTTAACAAAAAAATTCATACTGGTGTAGTTTGGGCCATTTAACTAAAATCTGAAATAAAAAAGTTCGTAAGCCCATTACGAGCCCCATGAAAAATCCCTAAACACGAAATGACATGTTCAACCAACATATATCCGCCATTTGGCAGATTTCCACACCTTCGATCTTAACAAAAAAATTCATACTAGTGTAGTTTGGACTATATAACTAAAATCTGAAATGAAAAAGTTCGTAAGCCCATTACAAGCCCCATGAAAAATCCCTAAACACGAATTGACATGTGCAACCAACATATATCCGTCATTTTGGCAGATTTCCACACCTTCGATCTTAACAAAAAAATTCATACTAGTGTAGTTTGGACTATATAACTAAAATCTGGAATGAAAAAGTTCGTAATCCCATTACGAGCCCCATGAAAAATCCCTAAACACGAAATGACATGTGCAACAAACATATATCCGCCATTTTGGCAGCTTTCCTCACCTTCGATCTTTACAAAAATAGTCATACTAGTGTAGTTTGAGCCATTTAACTAATATTTGAAATAAAAAAGTTCGTAAGCCCATTACGAGCCCCATGAAAAATGCCTAAACACGAATTGACATGTGCAACCAACACATATCCGCCATTTGGCAGACTTCCACACCTTCGATCTTAACAAAAAAATTCATACTAGTGTAGTTTGAGCCATTTAGCTAAAATCTGAAATAAAAAAGTTCATAAGCCCATTATGAGCCCCATGAAAAATCCCTAAACACGAATTGACATGTGCAACCAACATATATCCGCCATTTTGACAGATTTCCACACCTTCGATCTTAACAAAAAAATTCATACTAGTGTAGTTTGGACTATATAACTAAAATCTGAAATGAAAAAGTTCGTAATCCCATTACGAGCCCCATGAAAAATCCCTAAACACGAAATTACATGTGCAACAAACATATATCCGCCATTTTGGCAGCTTTCCTCACCTTCGATCTTAACAAAAATAGTCATACTTATGTAGTTTGGACTATTTAACTAATATTTGAAATAAAAAAGATCGTAATCCCATTACGAGCCCCATGAAAAATCCCTAAACACGAAATGACATTGTGCAACCAACATATATCCGTCATTTTGGCAGATTTCCCCACCTTCGATCTTAACAAAAAAATTCATACTAGTGTAGTTTGGACTATATAACTAAAATCTGAAATGAAAAAGTTCGTAATCCCATTACGAGCCCCATGAAAAATCCCTAAACACGAAATTACATGTGCAACAAACATATATCCGCCATTTTGGCAGCTTTCCTCACCTTCGATCTTAACAAAAATAGTCATACTTATGTAGTTTGGACTATTTAACTAATATTTGAAATAAAAAAGTTCGTAAGCCCATTACGAGCCCCATGAAAAATCCCTAAACACGAAATGACATGTTCAACCAACATATATCCGCCATTTGGCAGATTTCCACACCTTCGATCTTAACAAAAAAATTCATACTAGTGTAGTTTGGACTATATAACTAAAATCTGAAATGAAAAAGTTCGTAAGCCCATTACAAGCCCCATGAAAAATCCCTAAACACGAATTGACATGTGCAACCAACATATATCCGTCATTTTGGCAGATTTCCACACCTTCGATCTTAACAAAAAAATTCATACTAGTGTAGTTTGGACTATATAACTAAAATCTGGAATGAAAAAGTTAGTAATCCCATTACGAGCCCCATGAAAAATCCCTAAACACGAAATTACATGTGCAACAAACATATATCCGCCATTTTGGCAGCTTTCCTCACCTTCGATCTTAACAAAAATAGTCATACTTATGTAGTTTGGACTATTTAACTAATATTTGAAATAAAAAAGATCGTAATCCCATTACGAGCCCCATGAAAAATCCCTAAACAGGAAATGACATTGTGCAACCAACATATATCCGTCATTTTGGCAGATTTCCCCACCTTCGATCTTAACAAAAAAATTCATACTGGTGTAGTTTGGGCCATTTAGCTAAAATCTGAAATAAAAAAGTTCGTAAGCCCATTACGAGCCCCATGAAAAATCCCTAAACACGAATTGACATGTGCAACCAACATATATCCGCCATTTTGGCAGATTTCCACACCTTCGATCTTAACAAAAAAATTCATACTAGTGTAGTTTGGACTATATAACTAAAATCTGAAATGAAAAAGTTCGTAATCCCATTACGAGCCCCATGAAAAATCCCTAAACACGAAATGACACGTGCAACAAACATATATCCGCCATTTTGGCAGCTTTCCTCACCTTCGATCTTAACAAAAATAGTCATACTAGTGTAGTTTGGACTATATAACTAATATTTGAAATAAAAAAGATCGTAATCCCATTACGAACCCCATGAAAAATCCCTAAACACGAAATGACACGTGCAACAAACATATATCCGCCATTTTGGCAGCTTTCCTCACCTTCGATCTTAACAAAAATAGTCATACTAGTGTAGTTTGGACTATATAACTAATATTTGAAATAAAAAAGATCGTAATCCCATTACGAGCCCCATGAAAAATCCCTAAACACGAAATGACATTGTGCAACCAACATATATCCGTCATTTTGGCAGATTTCCCCACCTTCGATCTTAACAAAAAAATTCATACTGGTGTAGTTTGGGCAATTTAACTAAAATCTGAAATGAAAAAGTTCGTAAGCCCATTACGAGCCCCATGAAAAATCCCTAAACACGAATTGACATGTGCAACCAACATATATCCGCCATTTTGGCCGATTTCCACACCTTCGATCTTAACAAAAAAATTCATACTAGTGTAGTTTGGACTATATAACTAAAATCTGAAATGAAAAAGTTCGTAATCCCATTACGAGCCCCATGAAAAATCCCTAAACACGAAATGACACGTGCAACAAACATATATCCGCCATTTTGGCAGCTTTCCTCACCTTCGATCTTAACAAAAATAGTCATACTAGTGTAGTTTGGACTATATAACTAATATTTGAAATAAAAAAGATCGTAATCCCATTACGAACCCCATGAAAAATCCCTAAACACGAAATGACACGTGCAACAAACATATATCCGCCATTTTGGCAGCTTTCCTCACCTTCGATCTTAACAAAAATAGTCATACTAGTGTAGTTTGGACTATATAACTAATATTTGAAATAAAAAAGATCGTAATCCCATTACGAGCCCCATGAAAAATCCCTAAACACGAAATGACATTGTGCAACCAACATATATCCGTCATTTTGGCAGATTTCCCCACCTTCGATCTTAACAAAAAAATTCATACTGGTGTAGTTTGGGCAATTTAACTAAAATCTGAAATGAAAAAGTTCGTAAGCCCATTACGAGCCCCATGAAAAATCCCTAAACACGAATTGACATGTGCAACCAACATATATCCGCCATTTTGGCCGATTTCCACACCTTCGATCTTAACAAAAAAATTCATACTAGTGTAGTTTGGACTATATAACTAAAATCTGAAATGAAAAAGTTCGTAATCCCATTACGAGCCCCATGAAAAATCCCTAAACACGAAATGACACGTGCAACAAACATATATCCGCCATTTTGGCAGCTTTCCTCACCTTCGATCTTAACAAAAATAGTCATACTAGTGTAGTTTGGACTATATAACTAATATTTGAAATAAAAAAGATCGTAATCCCATTACGAACCCCATGAAAAATCCCTAAACACGAAATGACACGTGCAACAAACATATATCCGCCATTTTGGCAGCTTTCCTCACCTTCGATCTTAACAAAAATAGTCATACTAGTGTAGTTTGGACTATATAACTAATATTTGAAATAAAAAAGATCGTAATCCCATTACGAGCCCCATGAAAAATCCCTAAACACGAAATGACATTGTGCAACCAACATATATCCGTCATTTTGGCAGATTTCCCCACCTTCGATCTTAACAAAAAAATTCATACTGGTGTAGTTTGGGCAATTTAACTAAAATCTGAAATGAAAAAGTTCGTAAGCCCATTACGAGCCCCATGAAAAATCCCTAAACACGAATTGACATGTGCAACCAACATATATCCGCCATTTTGGCCGATTTCCACACCTTCGATCTTAACAAAAAAATTCATACTAGTGTAGTTTGGACTATATAACTAAAATCTGAAATGAAAAACTTCGTAAGCCCATTACAAGCCCCATGAAAAATCCCTAAACACGAATTGACATGTGCAACAAACATATATCCGCCATTTTGGCAGATTTCCACACCTTCGATCTTAACAAAAAAATTCATACTAGTGTAGTTTGGACTATATAACTAAAATCTGGAATGAAAAAGTTCGTAATCCCATTACGAGCCCCATGAAAAATCCCTAAACACGAAATGACACGTGCAACAAACATATATCCGCCATTTTGGCAGCTTTCCTCACCTTCGATCTTAACAAAAATAGTCATACTAGTGTAGTTTGGACTATATAACTAATATTTGAAATAAAAAAGATCGTAATCCCATTACGAGCCCCATGAAAAATCCCTAAACACGAAATGACATTGTGCAACCAACATATATCCGTCATTTTGGCAGATTTCCCCACCTTCGATCTTAACAAAAAAATTCATACTGGTGTAGTTTGGGCAATTTAACTAAAATCTGAAATGAAAAAGTTCGTAAGCCCATTACGAGCCCCATGAAAAATCCCTAAACACGAATTGACATGTGCAACCAACATATATCCGCCATTTTGGCCGATTTCCACACCTTCGATCTTAACAAAAAAATTCATACTAGTGTAGTTTGGACTATATAACTAAAATCTGAAATGAAAAACTTCGTAAGCCCATTACAAGCCCCATGAAAAATCCCTAAACACGAATTGACATGTGCAACAAACATATATCCGCCATTTTGGCAGATTTCCACACCTTCGATCTTAACAAAAAAATTCATACTAGTGTAGTTTGGACTATATAACTAAAATCTGGAATGAAAAAGTTCGTAATCCCATTACGAGCCCCATGAAAAATCCCTAAACACGAAATGACATGTGCAACAAACATATATCCGCCATTTTGGCAGCTTTCCTCACCTTCGATCTTAACAAAAATAGTCATACTAGCGTAGTTTGGACTATATAACTAATATTTGAAATAAAAAAGATCGTAATCCCATTACGAGCCCCATGAAAAATCCCTAAACACGAATTGACATGTGGAACCAACATATATCCGCCATTTTGGCAGATTTCCACACCTTCGATCTTAACAAAAAAATTCATACTAGTGTAGTTTGGACTATATAACTAAAATCTGAAATGAAAAAGTTCGTAAGCCCATTACAAGCCCCATGAAAAATCCCTAAACACGAATTGACATGTGCAACAAACATATATCCGCCATTTTGGCAGATTTCCACACCTTCGATCTTAACAAAAAAATTCATACTAGTGTAGTTTGGACTATATAACTAAAATCTGGAATGAAAAAGTTCGTAATCCCATTACGAGCCCCATGAAAAATCGCTAAACACGAAATGACATGTGCAACAAACATATATCCGCCATTTTGGCAGCTTTCCTCACCTTCGATCTTAACAAAAATAGTCATACTAGTGTAGTTTGGACTATATAACTAATATTTGAAATAAAAAAGATCGTAATCCCATTACGAGCCCCATGAAAAATCCCTAAACACGAATTGACATGTGCAACCAACATATATCCGCCATTTTGGCAGATTTCCACACCTTCGATCTTAACAAAAAAATTCATACTAGTGTAGTTTGGACTATATAACTAAAATCTGAAATGAAAAAGTTCGTAAGCCCATTACAAGCCCCATGAAAAATCCCTAAACACGAATTGACATGTGCAACAAACATATATCCGCCATTTTGGCAGATTTCCACACCTTCGATCTTAACAAAAAAATTCATACTAGTGTAGTTTGGACTATATAACTAAAATCTGGAATGAAAAAGTTCGTAATCCCATTACGAGCCCCATGAAAAATCGCTAAACACGAAATGACATGTGCAACAAACATATATCCGCCATTTTGGCAGCTTTCCTCACCTTCGATCTTAACAAAAATAGTCATACTTATATAGTTTGGACTATTTAACTAATATTTGAAATAAAAAAGATCGTAATCCCATTACGAGCCCCATGAAAAATCCCTAAACACGAAATGACATTGTGCAACCAACATATATCCGTCATTTTGGCAGATTTCCCCACCTTCGATCTTAACAAAAAAATTCATACTAGTGTAGTTTGGACTATTTAACTAAAATCTGAAATAAAAAAGTTCATAATCCCATTACGAGCCCCATGAAAAATCCCTAAACAGGAAATGACATTGTGCAACCAACATATATCCGTCATTTTGGCAGATTTCCCCACCTTCGATCTTAACAAAAAAATTCATACTGGTGTAGTTTGGGCAATTTAACTAAAATCTGAAATAAAAAAGTTCGTCATCTTATTACGAGCCCCATGAAAAATCCCTAAACACGAATTGACATGTGCAACCAACATATATCCGCCATTTTGGCAGATTTCCACACCTTCGATCTTAACAAAAAAATTCATACTAGTGTAGTTTGGACTATTTAACTAAAATCTGAAATAAAAAAGTTCGTAAGCCCATTACGAGCCCCATGAAAAATCCCTAAACACGAAATGACATGTTCAACCAACATATATCCGCCATTTGGCAGATTTCCACACCTTCGATCTTAACAAAAAAATTCATACTGGTGTAGTTTGGGCCATTTAGCTAAAATCTGAAATAAAAAAGTTCATAAGCCCATTACGAGCCCCATGAAAAATCCCTAAACACGAATTGACATGTGCAACCAACATATATCCGCCATTTTGGCAGATTTCCACACCTTCGATCTTAACAAAAAAATTCATACTAGTGTAGTTTGGACTATATAACTAAAATCTGAAATGAAAAAGTTCGTAATCCCATTACGAGCCCCATGAAAAATCCCTAAACACGAAATGACATGTGCAACAAACATATATCCGCCATTTTGGCAGCTTTCCTCACCTTCGATCTTAACAAAAATAGTCATACTTATGTAGTTTGGACTATTTAACTAATATTTGAAATAAAAAAGATCGTAATCCCATTACGAGCCCCATGAAAAATCCCTAAACACGAAATGACATTGTGCAACCAACATATATCCGTCATTTTGGCAGATTTCCCCACCTTCGATCTTAACAAAAAAATTCATACTGGTGTAGTTTGGGCAATTTAACTAAAATCTGAAATAAAAAAGTTCGTAATCTTATTACGAGCCCCATGAAAAATCCCTAAACACGAATTGACATGTGCAACCAACATATATCCGCCATTTTGGCAGATTTCCACACCTTCGATCTTAACAAAAATAGTCATACTTATGTAGTTTGGACTATATAACTAAAATCTGAAATGAAAAAGTTGGTAAGCCCATTACGAGCCCCATGAAAAATCCCTAAACACGAATTGACATGTGCAACCAACATATATCCGCCATTTTGGCAGATTTCCACACCTTCGATCTTAACAAAAAAATTCATACTAGTGTAGTTTGGACTATTTAACTAAAATCTGAAATAAAAAAGTTCATAATCCCATTACGAGCCCCATGAAAAATCCCTAAACATGAAATTACATTGTGCAACCAACATATATCCGTCATTTTGGCAGATGTCCACACCTTCTATCTTAACAAAAAAATTCATACTAGTGTAGTTTGGACTATATAACTAAAATCTGGAATGAAAAAGTTGGTAAGCCCATTACGAGCCCCATGAAAAATCCCTAAACACGAATTGACATGTGCAACCAACATATATCCGCCATTTTGGCAGATTTCCACACCTTCGATCTTAACAAAAAAATTCATACTAGTGTAGTTTGGACTATATAACTAAAATCTGAAATGAAAAAGTTCGTAAGCCCATTACAAGCCCCATGAAAAATCCCTAAACACGAATTGACATGTGCAACAAACATATATCCGCCATTTTGGCAGATTTCCACACCTTCGATCTTAACAAAAAAATTCATACTAGTGTAGTTTGGACTATATAACTAAAATCTGGAATGAAAAAGTTCGTAATCCCATTACGAGCCCCATGAAAAATCCCTAAACACGAAATGACATGTGCAACAAACATATATCCGCCATTTTGGCAGCTTTCCTCACCTTCGATCTTAACAAAAATAGTCATACTTATGTAGTTTGGACTATTTAACTAATATTTGAAATAAAAAAGATCGTAATCCCATTACGAGCCCCATGAAAAATCCCTAAACACGAAATGACATTGTGCAACCAACATATATCCGCCATTTTGGCAGATTTCCCCACCTTCGATCTTAACAAAAAAATTCATACTAGTGTAGTTTGGACTATTTAACTAAAATCTGAAATAAAAAAGTTCATAATCCCATTACGAGCCTCATGAAAAATCCCTAAACATGAAATTACATTGTGCAACCAACATATATCCGTCATTTTGGCAGATTTCCCCACCTTCGATCTTAACAAAAAAATTCATACTGGTGTAGTTTGGGCCATTTAACTAAAATCTGAAATAAAAAAGTTCGTAAGCCCATTACGAGCACCATGAAAAATCCCTAAACACGAAATGACATGTTCAACCAACATATATCCGCCATTTGCCAGATTTCCACACCTTCGATCTTAACAAAAAAATTCATACTAGTGTAGTTTGGACTATATAACTAAAATCTGAAATGAAAAAGTTCGTAATCCCATTACGAGCCCCATGAAAAATCCCTAAACACGAAATTACATGTGCAACAAACATATATCCGACATTTTGGCAGCTTTCCTCACCTTCGATCTTAACAAAAATAGTCATACTTATGTAGTTTGGACTATTTAACTAATATTTGAAATAAAAAAGATCGTAATCCCATTACGAGCCCCATGAAAAATCCCTAAACACGAAATGACATTGTGCAACCAACATATATCCGTCATTTTGGCAGATTTCCACACCTTCGATCTTAACAAAAAAATTCATACTAGTGTAGTTTGGACTATATAACTAAAATCTGAAATGAAAAAGTTCGTAATCCCATTACGAGCCCCATAAAAAATCCCTAAACACGAAATTACATGTGCAACAAACATATATCCGCCATTTTGGCAGCTTTCCTCACCTTCGATCTTAACAAAAATAGTCATACTTATGTAGTTTGGACTATTTAACTAATATTTGAAATAAAAAAGATCGTAATCCCATTACGAGCCCCATGAAAAATCCCTAAACACGAAATGACATTGTGCAACCAATATATATCCGTCATTTTGGCAGATTTCCACACCTTCGATCTTAACAAAAAAATTCATACTAGTGTAGTTTGGACTATATAAGTAAAATCTGAAATGAAAAAGTTCGTAATCCCATTACGAGCCCCATAAAAAATCCCTAAACACGAAATGACATTGTGCAACCAACATATATCCGCCATTTGGCAGATTTCCACACCTTCGATCTTAACAAAAAAATTCATACTAGTGTAGTTTGGACGAATTAACTAAAATCTGAAATGAAAAAGTTCGTAAGCCCATTACGAGCCCCATGAAAAATCCCTAAACACGAAATGACACGTGCAACAAACATATATCCGCCATTTTGGCAGATTTCCACACCTTCGATCTTAACAAAAAAATTCATACTAGTGTAGTTTGGACTATATAACTAAAATCTGAAATGAAAAAGTTCGTAAGCCCATTACAAGCCCCATGAAAAATCCCTAAACACGAATTGACATGTGCAACAAACATATATCCGCCATTTTGGCAGATTTCCACACCTTCGATCTTAACAAAAAAATTCATACTAGTGTAGTTTGGACTATATAACTAAAATCTGGAATGAAAAAGTTCGTAATCCCATTACGAGCCCCATGAAAAATCCCTAAACACGAAATGACATGTGCAACAAACATATATCCGCCATTTTGGCAGCTTTCCTCACCTTCGATCTTAACAAAAATAGTCATACTTATGTAGTTTGGACTATTTAACTAATATTTGAAATAAAAAAGATCGTAATCCCATTACGAGCCCCATGAAAAATCCCTAAACACGAAATGACATTGTGCAACCAACATATATCCGTCATTTTGGCAGATTTCCCCACCTTCGATCTTAACAAAAAAATTCATACTGGTGTAGTTTGGGCAATTTAACTAAAATCTGAAATGAAAAAGTTCGTAAGCCCATTACGAACCCCATGAAAAATCCCTAAACACGAAATTACATGTGCAACAAACATATATCCGCCATTTTGGCAGCTTTCCTCACCTTCGATCTTAACAAAAATAGTCATACTTATGTAGTTTGGACTATTTAACTAATATTTGAAATAAAAAAGATCGTAAGCCCATTACAAGCCCCATGAAAAATCCCTTAACACGAATTGACATGTGCAACAAACATATATCCGCCATTTTGGCAGATTTCCACACCTTCGATCTTAACAAAAAAATTCATACTAGTGTAGTTTGGACTATATAACTAAAATCTGGAATGAAAAAGTTCGTAATCCCATTACGAGCCCCATGAAAAATCCCTAAACACGAAATGACATGTGCAACAAACATATATCCGCCATTTTGGCAGCTTTCCTCACCTTCGATCTTAACAAAAATAGTCATACTTATGTAGTTTGGACTATTTAACTAATATTTGAAATAAAAAAGATCGTAATCCCATTACGAGCCCCATGAAAAATCCCTAAACACGAAATGACATTGTGCAACCAACATATATCCGTCATTTTGGCAGATTTCCACACCTTCGATCTTAACAAAAAAATTCATACTAGTGTAGTTTGGACTATATAACTAAAATCTGAAATGAAAAAGTTCGTAATCCCATTACGAGCCTCATGAAAAATCCCTAAACACGAAATGACATTGTGCAACCAACATATATCCGCCATTTGACAGATTTCCACACCTTCGATCTTAACAAAAAAATTCATACTAGTGTAGTTTGGACGAATTAACTAAAATCTGAAATGAAAAAGTTCGTAAGCCCATTACGAGCCCCATGAAAAATCCCTAAACACGAATTGACATGTGCAACAAACATATATCCGCCATTTTGGCAGATTTCCACACCTTCGATCTTAACAAAAAAATTCATACTAGTGTAGTTTGGACTATATAACTAAAATCTGGAATGAAAAAGTTCGTAATCCCATTACGAGCCCCATGAAAAATCCCTAAACACGAAATGACATGTGCAACAAACATATATCCGCCATTTTGGCAGCTTTCCTCACCTTCGATCTTAACAAAAATAGTCATACTTATGTAGTTTGGACTATTTAACTAATATTTGAAATAAAAAAGATCGTAATCCCATTACGAGCCCCATGAAAAATCCCTAAACACGAAATGACATTGTGCAACCAACATCTATCCGTCATTTTGGCAGATTTCCCCACCTTCGATCTTAACAAAAAAATTCATACTAGTGTAGTTTGGACTATTTAACTAAAATCTGAAATAAAAAAGTTCATAATCCCATTACGAGCCCCATGAAAAATCCCTAAACAGGAAATGACATTGTGCAACCAACATATATCCGACATTTTGGCAGAATTCCCCACCTTCGATCTTAACAAAAAAATTCATACTGGTGTAGTATGGGCCATTTAGCTAAAATCTGAAATAAAAAAGTTCGTAAGCCCATTACGAGCCCCATGAAAAATCCCTAAACACGAATTGACATGTGCAACCAACATATATCCGCCATTTTGGCAGATTTCCACACCTTCTATCTTAACAAAAAAATTCATACTAGTGTAGTTTGGACTATATAACTAAAATCTGAAATGACAAATTTCGTAATCCCATTACGAGCCCCATGAAAAATCCCTAAACACGAAATGACATGTGCAACAAACATATATCCGCCATTTTGGCAGCTTTCCTCACCTTCGATCTTAACAAAAATAGTCATACTTATGTAGTTTGGACTATTTAACTAATACTTGAAATAAAAAAGATCGTAATCCCATTACGAGCCCCATGAAAAATCCCTAAACACGAAATGACATTGTGCAACCAACATATATCCGTCATTTTGGCAGATTTCTCCACCTTCGATCTTAACAAAAAAATTCATACTGGTGTAGTTTGGGCAATTTAACTAAAATCTGAAATAAAAAAGTGCGTAAGCCCATTACGAGCCCCATGAAAAATCCCTAAACACGAATTGACATGTGCAACCAACATATATCCGCCATTTTGGCAGATTTCCACACCTTCGATCTTAACAAAAAAATTCATACTAGTGTAGTTTGGACTATATAACTAAAATCTGAAATAAAAAAGTTCATAATCCCATTACGAGCCCCATGAAAAATCCCTAAACATGAAATTACATTGTGCAACCAACATATATCCGTCATTTTGGCAGATTTCCCCACCTTCGATCTTAACAAAAAAATTCATACTGGTGTAGTTTGGGCCATTTAACTAAAATCTGAAATAAAAAAGTTCGTAAGCCCATTACGAGCCCCATGAAAAATCCCTAAACACGAAATGACATGTTCAACCAACATATATCCGCCATTTGGCAGATTTCCACACCTTCGATCTTAACAAAAAAATTCATACTAGTGTAGTTTGGACTATATAACTAAAATCTGAAATGAAAAAGTTGGTAAGCTCATTACGAGCCCCATGAAAAATCCCTAAACACGAATTGACATGTGCAACAAACATATATCCGCCATTTTGGCAGATTTCCACACCTTCGATCTTAACAAAAATAGTCATACTTATGTAGTTTGGACTATTTAACTAATATTTGAAATAAAAAAGATCGTAATCCCATTACGAGCCCCATGAAAAATCCCTAAACACGAATTGACATGTGCAACAAACATATATCCGCCATTTTGGCAGATTTCCACACATTCGATCTTAACAAAAAAATTCATACTAGTGTAGTTTCGACTATATAACTAAAATCTGAAATGAAAAAGTTCGTAAGCCCATTACAAGCCCCATGAAAAATCCCTAAACACGAATTGACATGTGCAACAAACATATATCCGCCATTTTGGCAGATTTCCACACCTTCGATCTTAACAAAAAAATTCATACTAGTGTAGTTTGGACTATATAACTAAAATCTGGAATGAAAAAATTTGTAATCCCATTACGAGCCCCATGAAAAATCCCTAAACACGAAATGACATTGTGCAACCAACATATATCCGTCATTTTGGCATATTTCCCCACCTTCGATCTTAACAAAAAAATTCATACTGGTGTAGTTTGGGCAATTTAACTAAAATCTGAAATGAAAAAGTTCGTAAGCCCATTACGAACCCCATGAAAAATCCCTAAACTCGAAATTACAGGTGCAACAAACATATATCCGCCATTTTGGCAGCTTTCCTCACCTTCGATCTTAACAAAAAAATTCATACTAGTGTAGTTTGGACTATATAACTAAAATCTGGAATGAAAAAGTTCATAATCCCATTACGAGCCCCATGAAAAATCCCTAAACACGAAATGACATGTGCAACAAACATATATCCGCCATTTTGGCAGCTTTCCTCACCTTCGATCTTAACAAAAATAGTCATACTTATGTAGTTTGGACTATTTAACTAATATTTGAAATAAAAAAGATCGTAATCCCATTACGAGCCCCATGAAAAATCCCTAAACACGAAATGACATTGTGCAACCAACATATATCCGTCATTTTGGCAGATTTCCCCACCTTCGATCTTAACAAAAAAATTCATACTAGTGTAGTTTGGGCAATTTAACTAAAATCTGAAATAAAAAAGTTCGTAATCCCATTACGAGCCCCATGAAAAATCCCTAAACACGAAATGACATGTGCAACAAACATATATCCGCCATTTTGGCAGCTTTCCTCACCTTCGATCTTAACAAAAATAGTCATACTTATGTAGTTTGGACTATTTAACTAATATTTGAAATAAAAAAGATCGTAATCCCATTACGAGCCCCATGAAAAATCCCTAAACACGAATTGACATGTGCAACCAACATATATCCGCCATTTTGGCAGATTTCCACACCTTCGATCTTAACAAAAAAATTCATACTAGTGTAGTTTGGACTATATAACTAAAATCTGGAATGAAAAAGTTCGTAATCCCATTACGAGCCCCATGAAAAATCCCTAAACACGAAATGACATGTGCAACAAACATATATCCGCCATTTTGGCAGCTTTCCTCACCTTCGATCTTAACAAAAATAGTCATACTTATGTAGTTTGGACTATTTAACTAATATTTGAAATAAAAAAGATCGTAATCCCATTACGAGCCCCATGAAAAATCCCTAAACACGAATTGACATGTGCAACCAACATATATCCGCCATTTTGGCAGATTTCCACACCTTCGATCTTAACAAAAAAATTCATACTAGTGTAGTTTGGACTATTTAACTAAAATCTGAAATAAAAAAGTTCATAATCCCATTACGAGCCCCATGAAAAATCCCTAAACATGAAATTACATTGTGCAACCAACATATATCCGTCATTTTGGCAGATTTCCCCACCTTCGATCTTAACAAAAAAATTCATACTGGTGTAGTTTGGGCCATTTAACTAAAATCTGAAATAAAAATGTTCGTAAGCCCATTACGAGCCCCATGAAAAATCCCTCAACACGAAATGACATGTTCAACCAACATATATCCGCCATTTGGCAGATTTCCACACCTTCGATCTTAACAAAAAAATCCATACTAGTGTAGTTTGGACTATATAACTAAAATCTGAAATGAAAAAGTTCGTAATCCCATTACGAGCCCCATGAAAAATCCCTAAACACGAAATGACATGTGCAACAAACATATATCCGCCATTTTGGCAGCTTTCCTCACCTTCGATCTTAACAAAAATAGTCATACTTATGTAGTTTGGACTATTTAACTAATATTTGAAATAAAAAAGATCGTAATCCCATTACGAGCCCCATGAAAAATCCCTAAACACGAAATGACATTGTGCAACAAACATATATCCGCCATTTTGGCAGCTTTCCTCACCTTCGATCTTAACAAAAATAGTCATACTTATGTAGTTTGGACTATTTAACTAAAATCTGAAATAAAAAAGTTCGTAATCTTATTACGAGCCCCATGAAAAATCCCTAAACACGAATTGACATGTGCAACCAACATATATCCGCCATTTTGGCAGATTTCCACACCTTCGATCTTAACAAAAAAATTCATACTAGTGTAGTTTGGACTATATAACTAAAATCTGAAATGAAAAAGTTGGTAAGCCCATTACGAGCCCCATGAAAAATCCCTAAACACGAATTGACATGTGCAACCAACATATATCCGCCATTTTGGCAGATTTCCACACCTTCGATCTTAACAAAAAAATTCATACTGGTGTAGTTTGGACTATTTAACTAAAATCTGAAATAAAAAAGTTCATAATCCCATTACGAGCCCCATGAAAAATCCCTAAACATGAAATTACATTGTGCAACCAACATATATCCTTCATTTTGGCAGATTTCCCCACCTTCGATCTTAACAAAAAAATTCATACTGGTGTAGTTTGGGCCATTTAACTAAAATCTGAAATAAAAAAGTTCGTAAGCCCATTACGAGCCCCATGAAAAATCCCTAAACAGGAAATGACATGTGCAACAAACATATATCCGCCATTTTGGCAGCTTTCCTCACCTTCGATCTTAACAAAAATAGTCATACTTATGTAGTTTGGATTATTTAACTAATATTTGAAATAAAAAAGATCGTAATCCCATTACGAGCCCCATGAAAAATCCCTAAACACGAAATGACATTGTGCAACCAACATATATCCGTCATTTTGGCAGATTTCCCCACCTTCGATCTTAACAAAAAAATTCATACTAGTGTAGTTTGGGCAATTTAACTAAAATCTGAAATAAAAAAGTTCGTAATCTTATTACGAGCCCCATGAAAAATCCCTAAACAGGAAATGACATGTGCAACAAACATATATCCGCCATTTTGGCAGCTTTCCTCACCTTCGATCTTAACAAAAATAGTCATACTTATGTAGTTTGGACTATTTAACTAATATTTGAAATAAAAAAGATCGTAATCCCATTACGAGCCCCATGAAAAATCCCTAAACACGAAATGACATTGTGCAACCAACATATATCCGCCATTTGGCAGATTTCCACACCTTCGATCTTAACAAAAAAATTCATACTAGTGTAGTTTGGGCAATTTAACTAAAATCTGAAATAAAAAAGTTCGTAATCTTATTACGAGCCCCATGAAAAATCCCTAAACACGAATTGACATCTGCAACCAACATATATCCGCCATTTTGGCAGATTTCCACACCTTCGATCTTAACAAAAAAATTCATACTAGTGTAGTTTGGACTATATAACTAAAATCTGTAATGAAAAAGTTGGTAAGCCCATTACGAGCCCCATGAAAAATCCCTAAACACGAATTGACATGTGCAACCAACATATATCCGCCATTTTGGCAGATTTCCACACCTTCGATCTTAACAAAAAAATTCATACTGGTGTAGTTTGGACTATTTAACTAAAATCTGAAATAAAAAAGTTCATAATCCCATTACGAGCCCCATGAAAAATCCCTAAACATGAAATTACATTGTGCAACCAACATATATCCATCATTTTGGCAGATTTCCCCACCTTCGATCTTAACAAAAAAATTCATACTGGTGTAGTTTGGGCCATTTAACTAAAATCTGAAATAAAAAAGTTCGTAAGCCCATTACGAGCCCCATGAAAAATCCCTAAACACGAAATGACATGTTCAACCAACATATATCCGCCATTTGGCAGATTTCCACACCTTCGATCTTAACAAAAAAATTCATACTAGTGTAGTTTGGACTATATAACTAAAGTCTGAAATGAAAAAGTTCGTAAGCCCATTACGAGCTCCATGAAAAATCCCTAAACACGAAATGACATGTGCAACCAACATATATCCGCCATTTTGGCAGATTTCCACACCTTCGATCTTAACAAAAAAATTCATACTAGTGTAGTTTGGACTATATAACTAAAATCTGAAATGAAAAAGTTGGTAAGCTCATTACGAGCCCCATGAAAAATCCCTAAACACGAATTGACATGTGCAACAAACATATATCCGCCATTTTGGCAGATTTCCACACCTTCGATCTTAACAAAAATAGTCATACTTATGTAGTTTGGACTATTTAACTAATATTTGAAATAAAAAAGATCGTAATCCCATTACGAGCCCCATGAAAAATCCCTAAACACGAATTGACATGTGCAACAAACATATATCCGCCATTTTGGCAGATTTCCACACATTCGATCTTAACAAAAAAATTCATACTAGTGTAGTTTCGACTATATAACTAAAATCTGAAATGAAAAAGTTCGTAAGCCCATTACAAGCCCCATGAAAAATCCCTAAACACGAATTGACATGTGCAACAAACATATATCCGCCATTTTGGCAGATTTCCACACCTTCGATCTTAACAAAAAAATTCATACTAGTGTAGTTTGGACTATATAACTAAAATCTGGAATGAAAAAATTTGTAATCCCATTACGAGCCCCATGAAAAATCCCTAAACACGAAATGACATTGTGCAACCAACATATATCCGTCATTTTGGCAGATTTCCCCACCTTCGATCTTAACAAAAAAATTCATACTGGTGTAGTTTGGGCAATTTAACTAAAATCTGAAATGAAAAAGTTCGTAAGCCCATTACGAACCCCATGAAAAATCCCTAAACTCGAAATTACAGGTGCAACAAACATATATCCGCCATTTTGGCAGCTTTCCTCACCTTCGATCTTAACAAAAAAATTCATACTACTGTAGTTTGGACTATATAACTAAAATCTGGAATGAAAAAGTTCATAATCCCATTACGAGCCCCATGAAAAATCCCTAAACACGAAATGACATGTGCAACAAACATATATCCGCCATTTTGGCAGCTTTCCTCACCTTCGATCTTAACAAAAATAGTCATACTTATGTAGTTTGGACTATTTAACTAATATTTGATATAAAAAAGATCGTAATCCCATTACGAGCCCCATGAAAAATCCCTAAACACGAAATGACATTGTGCAACCAACATATATCCGTCATTTTGGCAGATTTCCCCACCTTCGATCTTAACAAAAAAATTCATACTAGTGTAGTTTCGACTATTTGACTAAAATCTGAAATAAAAAAGTTCATAATCCCATTACGAGCCCCATGAAAAATCCCTAAACAGGAAATGACATTGTGCAACCAACATATATCCGTCATTTTGGCACATTTCCCCACCTTCGATCTTAACAAAAAAATTCATACTGGTGTAGTTTGGGCAATTTAACTAAAATCTGAAATAAAAAAGTTCGTAATCTTATTACGAGCCCCATGAAAAATCCCTAAACACGAATTGACATGTGCAACCAACATATATCCGCCATTTTGGCAGATTTCCACACCTTCGATCTTAACAAAAAAATTCATACTAGTGTAGTTTGGACTATATAACTAAAGTCTGAAATGAAAAAGTTCGTAAGCCCATTACGAGCCCCATGAAAAATCCCTAAACACGAAATGACATGTGCAACCAACATATATCCGCCATTTTGGCAGATTTCCACACCTTCGATCTTAACAAAAAAATTCATACTAGTGTAGTTTGGACTATATAACTAAAATCTGAAATGAAAAAGTTGGTAAGCTCATTACGAGCCCCATGAAAAATCCCTAAACACGAATTGACATGTGCAACAAACATATATCCGCCATTTTGGCAGATTTCCACACCTTCGATCTTAACAAAAATAGTCATACTTATGTAGTTTGGACTATTTAACTAATATTTGAAATAAAAAAGATCGTAATCCCATTACGAGCCCCATGAAAAATCCCTAAACACGAATTGACATGTGCAACAAACATATATCCGCCATTTTGGCAGATTTCCACACATTCGATCTTAACAAAAAAATTCATACTAGTGTAGTTTCGACTATATAACTAAAATCTGAAATGAAAAAGTTCGTAAGCCCATTACAACCCCCATGAAAAATCCCTAAACACGAATTGACATGTGCAACAAACATATATCCGCCATTTTGGCAGATTTCCACACCTTCGATCTTAACAAAAAAATTCATACTAGTGTAGTTTGGACTATATAACTAAAATCTGGAATGAAAAAATTTGTAATCCCATTACGAGCCCCATGAAAAATCCCTAAACACGAAATGACATTGTGCAACCAACATATATCCGTCATTTTGGCAGATTTCCCCACCTTCGATCTTAACAAAAAAATTCATACTGGTGTAGTTTGGGCAATTTAACTAAAATCTGAAATGAAAAAGTTCGTAAGCCCATTACGAACCCCATGAAAAATCCCTAAACTCGAAATTACAGGTGCAACAAACATATATCCGCCATTTTGGCAGCTTTCCTCACCTTCGATCTTAACAAAAAAATTCATACTAGTGTAGTTTGGACTATATAACTAAAATCTGGAATGAAAAAGTTCATAATCCCATTACGAGCCCCATGAAAAATCCCTAAACACGAAATGACATGTGCAACAAACATATATCCGCCATTTTGGCAGCTTTCCTCACCTTCGATCTTAACAAAAATAGTCATACTTATGTAGTTTGGACTATTTGACTAATATTTGATATAAAAAAGATCGTAATCCCATTACGAGCCCCATGAAAAATCCCTAAACACGAAATGACATTGTGCAACCAACATATATCCGTCATTTTGGCAGATTTCCCCACCTTCGATCTTAACAAAAAAATTCATACTAGTGTAGTTTCGACTATTTGACTAAAATCTGAAATAAAAAAGTTCATAATCCCATTACGAGCCCCATGAAAAATCCCTAAACAGGAAATGACATTGTGCAACCAACATATATCCGTCATTTTGGCAGATTTACCCACCTTCGATCTTAACAAAAAAATTCATACTGGTGTAGTTTGGGCCATTTAGCTAAAATCTGAAATAAAAAAGTTCATAAGCCCATTACGAGCCCCATAAAAAATCCCTAAACACGAATTGACATGTGCAACCAACATATATCCGTCATTTTGGCAGATTTCCCCACCTTCGATCTTAACAAAAAAATTCATACTGGTGTAGTTTGGGCAATTTAACTAAAATCTGAAATAAAAAAGTTCGTAAGCCCATTACGAGCCCCATGAAAAATCCCTAAACACGAAATGACATGTTCAACCAACATATATCCGCCATTTGGCAGATTTCCACACCTTCGATCTTAACAAAAAAATTCATACTAGTGTAGTTTGGACTATATAACTAAAATCTGAAATGAAAAAGTTCGTAATCCCATTACGAGCCCCATGAAAAATCCCTAAACACGAAATGACATGTGCAACAAACATATATCCGCCATTTTGGCAGCTTTCCTCACCTTCGATCTTAACAAAAATAGTCATACTTATGTAGTTTGGACTATTTAACTAATATTTGAAATAAAAAAGATCGTAATCCCATTACGAGCCCCATGAAAAATCCCTAAACACGAAATGACATTGTGCAACCAACATATATCCGTCATTTTGGCAGCTTTCCTCACCTTCGATCTTAACAAAAAAATTCATACTGGTGTAGTTTGGACTATTTAACTAAAATCTGAAATAAAAAAGTTCATAATCCCATTACGAGCCCCATGAAAAATCCCTAAACATGAAATTACATTGTGCAACCAACATATATCCGTCATTTTGGCAGATTTCCCCACCTTCGATCTTAACAAAAAAATTCATACTGGTGTAGTTTGGGCCATTTAACTAAAATCTGAAATAAAAAAGTTCGTAAGCCCATTACGAGCCCCATGAAAAATCCCTAAACACGAAATGACATGTTCAACCAACATATATCCGCCATTTGGCAGATTTCCACACCTTCGATCTTAACAAAAAAATTCATACTAGTGTAGTTTGGACTATATAACTAAAATCTGAAATGAAAAAGTTCGTAAGCCCATTACGAGCCCCATGAAAAATCCCTAAACACGAATTGACATGTGCAACAAACATATATCCGCCATTTTGGCAGATTTCCACACCTTCGATCTTAACAAAAAAATTCATACTAGTGTAGTTTGGACTATATAACTAAAATCTGAAATGAAAAAGTTGGTAAGCCCATTACGAGCCCCATGAAAAATCCCTAAACACGAATTGACATGTGCAACCAACATATATCCGCCATTTTGGCAGATTTCCACACCTTCGATCTTAACAAAAAAATTCATACTGGTGTAGTTTGGACTATTTAACTAAAATCTAAAATAAAAAAGTTCATAATCCCATTACGAGCCCCATGAAAAATCCCTAAACATGAAATTACATTGTGCAACCAACATATATCCGTCATTTTGGCAGATTTCCCCACCTTCGATCTTAACAAAAAAATTCATACTGGTGTAGTTTGGGCCATTTAACTAAAATCTGAAATAAAAAAGTTCGTAAGCCCATTACGAGCCCCATGAAAAATCCCTAAACAGGAAATGACATGTGCAACAAACATATATCCGCCATTTTGGCAGCTTTCCTCACCTTCGATCTTAACAAAAATAGTCATACTTATGTAGTTTGGACTATTTAACTAATATTTGAAATAAAAAAGATCGTAATCCCATTACGAGCCCCATGAAAAATCCCTAAACACGAAATGACATTGTGCAACCAACATATATCCGTCATTTTGGCAGATTTCCCCACCTTCGATCTTAACAAAAAAATTCATACTAGTGTAGTTTGGGCAATTTAACTAAAATCTGAAATAAAAAAGTTCGTAATCTTATTACTAGCCCCATGAAAAATCCCTAAACAGGAAATGACATGTGCAACAAACATATATCCGCCATTTTGGCAGCTTTCCTCACCTTCGATCTTAACAAAAATAGTCATACTTATGTAGTTTGGACTATTTAACTAATATTTGAAATAAAAAAGATCGTAATCCCATTACGAGCCCCATGAAAAATCCCTAAACACGAAATGACATTGTGCAACCAACATATATCCGTCATTTGGCAGATTTCCACACCTTCGATCTTAACAAAAAAATTCATACTAGTGTAGTTTGGGCAATTTAACTAAAATCTGAAATAAAAAAGTTCGTAATCTTATTACGAGCCCCATGAAAAATCCCTAAACACGAATTGACATCTGCAACCAACATATATCCGCCATTTTGGCAGATTTCCACACCTTCGATCTTAACAAAAAAATTCATACTAGTGTAGTTTGGACTATATAACTAAAATCTGTAATGAAAAAGTTGGTAAGCCCATTACGAGCCCCATGAAAAATCCCTAAACACGAATTGACATGTGCAACCAACATATATCCGCCATTTTGGCAGATTTCCACACCTTCGATCTTAACAAAAAAATTCATACTGATGTAGTTTGGACTATTTAACTAAAATCTGAAATAAAAAAGTTCATAATCCCATTACGAGCCCCATGAAAAATCCCTAAACATGAAATTACATTGTGCAACCAACATATATCCGTCATTTTGGCAGATTTCCCCACCTTCGATCTTAACAAAAAAATTCATACTGGTGTAGTTTGGGCCATTTAACTAAAATCTGAAATAAAAAAGTTCGTAAGCCCATTACGAGCCCCATGAAATATCCCTAAACACGAAATGACATGTTCAACCAACATATATCCGCCATTTGGCAGATTTCCACACCTTCGATCTTAACAAAAAAATTCATACTAGTGTAGTTTGGACTATATAACTAAAATCTGAAATGAAAAAGTTCGTAAGCCCATTACGAGCCCCATGAAAAATCCCTAAACACGAAATGACATGTGCAACCAACATATATCCGCCATTTTGGCAGATTTCCACACCTTCGATCTTAACAAAAAAATTCATACTAGTGTAGTTTGGACTATATAACTAAAATCTGAAATGAAAAAGTTGGTAAGCTCATTACGAGCCCCATGAAAAATCCCTAAACACGAATTGACATGTGCAACCAACATATATCCGCCATTTTGGCAGATTTCCACACCTTCGATCTTAACAAAAAAATTCATACTGGTGTAGTTTGGACTATTTAACTAATATTTGAAATAAAAAAGATCGTAATCCCATTACGAGCCCCATGAAAAATCCCTAAACACGAAATGACATTGTGCAACCAACATATATCCGTCATTTTGGCAGCTTTCCTCACCTTCGATCTTAACAAAAAAATTCATACTGGTGTAGTTTGGACTATTTAACTAAAATCTGAAATAAAAAAGTTCATAATCCCATTACGAGCCCCATGAAAAATCCCTAAACATGAAATTACATTGTGCAACCAACATATATCCGTCATTTTGGCAGATTTCCCCACCTTCGATCTTAACAAAAAAATTCATACTGGTGTAGTTTGGGCCATTTAACTAAAATCTGAAATAAAAAAGTTCGTAAGCCCATTACGAGCCCCATGAAAAATCCCTAAACACGAAATGACATGTTCAACCAACATATATCCGCCATTTGGCAGATTTCCACACCTTCGATCTTAACAAAAAAATTCATACTAGTGTAGTTTGGACTATACAACTAAAATCTGAAATGAAAAAGTTCGTAAGCCCATTACGAGCCCCATGAAAAATCCCTAAACACGAATTGACATGTGCAACAAACATATATCCGCCATTTTGGCAGATTTCCACACCTTCGATCTTAACAAAAAAATTCATACTAGTGTAGTTTGGACTATATAACTAAAATCTGAAATGAAAAAGTTCGTAAGCCCATTACAAGCCCCATGAAAAATCCCTAAACACGAATTGACATGTGCAACCAACATATATCCGCCATTTTGGCAGATTTCCACACCTTCGATCTTAACAAAAAAATTCATACTAGTGTAGTTTGGACTATATAACTAAAATCTGGAATGAAAAAGTTCGTAATCCCATTACGAGCCCCATGAAAAATCCCTAAACACGAAATGACATGTGCAACAAACATATATCCGCCATTTTGGCAGCTTTCCTCACCTTCGATCTTAACAAAAATAGTCATACTTATGTAGTTTGGACTATTTAACTAATATTTGAAATAAAAAAGATCGTAATCCCATTACGAGCCCCATGAAAAATCCCTAAACACGAAATGACATTGTGCAACCAACATATATCCGTCATTTTGGCAGATTTCCCCACCTTCCATCTTAACAAAAAAATTCATACTAGTGTAGTTTGGACTATTTAACTAAAATCTGAAATAAAAAAGTTCATAATCCCATTACGAGCCCCATGAAAAATCCCTAAACAGGAAATGACATTGTGCAACCAACATATATCCGTCATTTTGGCAGATTTCCCCACCTTCGATCTTAACAAAAAAATTCATACTGGTGTAGTTTGGGCCATTTAGCTAAAATCTGAAATAAAAAAGTTCGTAATCTTATTACGAGCCCCATGAAAAATCCCTAAACACGAATTGACATGTGCAACCAACATATATCCGCCATTTTGGCAGATTTCCACACCTTCGATCTTAACAAAAAAATTCATACTAGTGTAGTTTGGACTATATAACTAAAATCTGAAATGAAAAAGTTGGTAAGCCCATTACGAGCCCCATGAAAAATCCCTAAACACGAATTGACATGTGCAACCAACATATATCCGCCATTTTGGCAGATTTCCACACCTTCGATCTTAACAAAAAAATTCATACTGGTGTAGTTTGGACTATTTAACTAAAATCTAAAATAAAAAAGTTCATAATCCCATTACGAGCCCCATGAAAAATCCCTAAACATGAAATTACATTGTGCAACCAACATATATCCGTCATTTTGGCAGATTTCCCCACCTTCGATCTTAACAAAAAAATTCATACTGGTGTAGTTTGGGCCATTTAACTAAAATCTGAAATAAAAAAGTTCGTAAGCCCATTACGAGCCCCATGAAAAATCCCTAAACAGGAAATGACATGTGCAACAAACATATATCCGCCATTTTGGCAGCTTTCCTCACCTTCGATCTTAACAAAAATAGTCATACTTATGTAGTTTGGACTATTTAACTAATATTTGAAATAAAAAAGATCGTAATCCCATTACGAGCCCCATGAAAAATCCCTAAACACGAAATGACATTGTGCAACCAACATATATCCGTCATTTTGGCAGATTTCCCCACCTTCGATCTTAACAAAAAAATTCATACTAGTGTAGTTTGGGCAATTTAACTAAAATCTGAAATAAAAAAGTTCGTAATCTTATTACTAGCCCCATGAAAAATCCCTAAACAGGAAATGACATGTGCAACAAACATATATCCGCCATTTTGGCAGCTTTCCTCACCTTCGATCTTAACAAAAATAGTCATACTTATGTAGTTTGGACTATTTAACTAATATTTGAAATAAAAAAGATCGTAATCCCATTACGAGCCCCATGAAAAATCCCTAAACACGAAATGACATTGTGCAACCAACATATATCCGTCATTTGGCAGATTTCCACACCTTCGATCTTAACAAAAAAATTCATACTAGTGTAGTTTGGGCAATTTAACTAAAATCTGAAATAAAAAAGTTCGTAATCTTATTACGAGCCCCATGAAAAATCCCTAAACACGAATTGACATCTGCAACCAACATATATCCGCCATTTTGGCAGATTTCCACACCTTCGATCTTAACAAAAAAATTCATACTAGTGTAGTTTGGACTATATAACTAAAATCTGTAATGAAAAAGTTGGTAAGCCCATTACGAGCCCCATGAAAAATCCCTAAACACGAATTGACATTGTGCAACCAACATATATCCGTCATTTTGGCAGATTTCCCCACCTTCGATCTTAACAAAAAAATTCATACTGATGTAGTTTGGACTATTTAACTAAAATCTGAAATAAAAAAGTTCATAATCCCATTACGAGCCCCATGAAAAATCCCTAAACATGAAATTACATTGTGCAACCAACATATATCCGTCATTTTGGCAGATTTCCCCACCTTCGATCTTAACAAAAAAATTCATACTGGTGTAGTTTGGGCCATTTAACTAAAATCTGAAATAAAAAAGTTCGTAAGCCCATTACGAGCCCCATGAAATATCCCTAAACACGAAATGACATGTTCAACCAACATATATCCGCCATTTGGCAGATTTCCACACCTTCGATCTTAACAAAAAAATTCATACTAGTGTAGTTTGGACTATATAACTAAAATCTGAAATGAAAAAGTTCGTAAGCCCATTACGAGCCCCATGAAAAATCCCTAAACACGAAATGACATGTGCAACCAACATATATCCGTCATTTTGGCAGATTTCCCCACCTTCGATCTTAACAAAAAAATTCATACTGGTGTAGTTTGGGCCATTTAACTAAAATCTGAAATAAAAAAGTTCGTAAGCCCATTACGAGCCCCATGAAAAATCCCTAAACACGAAATGACATGTTCAACCAACATATATCCGCCATTTGGCAGATTTCCACACCTTCGATCTTAACAAAAAAATTCATACTAGTGTAGTTTGGACTATATAACTAACATCTGAAATGAAAAATTTCGTAAGCCCATTACGAGCCCCATGAAAAATCCCTAAACACGAATTGACATGTGCAACAAACATATATCCGCCATTTTGGCAGATTTCCACACATTCGATCTTAACAAAAAAATTCATACTAGTGTAGTTTGGACTATATAACTAAAATCTGAAATGAAAAAGTTCGTAAGCCCATTACAAGCCCCATGAAAAATCCCTAAACACGAATTGACATGTGCAACAAACATATATCCGCCATTTTGGCAGATTTCCACACCTTCGATCTTAACAAAAAAATTCATACTAGTGTAGTTTGGACTATATAACTAAAATCTGGAATGAAAAAATTTGTAATCCCATTACGAGCCCCATGAAAAATCCCTAAACACGAAATGACATTGTGCAACCAACATATATCCGTCATTTTGGCAGATTTCCCCACCTTCGATCTTAACAAAAAAATTCATACTGGTGTAGTTTGGGCAATTTAACTAAAATCTGAAATGAAAAAGTTCGTAAGCCCATTACGAACCCCATGAAAAATCCCTAAACACGAAATTACAGGTGCAACAAACATATATCCGCCATTTTGGCAGCTTTCCTCACCTTCGATCTTAACAAAAAAATTCATACTAGTGTAGTTTGGACTATATAACTAAAATCTGGAATGAAAAAGTTCATAATCCCATTACGAGCCCCATGAAAAATCCCTAAACACGAAATGACATGTGCAACAAACATATATCCGCCATTTTGGCAGCTTTCCTCACCTTCGATCTTAACAAAAATAGTCATACTTATGTAGTTTGGACTATTTAACTAATATTTGAAATAAAAAAGATCGTAATCCCATTACGAGCCCCATGAAAAATCCCTAAACACGAAATGACATTGTGCAACCAACATATATCCGTCATTTTGGCAGATTTCCCCACCTTCGATCTTAACAAAAAAATTCATACTAGTGTAGTTTCGACTATTTGACTAAAATCTGAAATAAAAAAGTTCATAATCCCATTACGAGCCCCATGAAAAATCCCTAAACAGGAAATGACATTGTGCAACCAACATATATCCGTCATTTTGGCAGATTTACCCACCTTCGATCTTAACAAAAAAATTCATACTGGTGTAGTTTGGGCCATTTAGCTAAAATCTGAAATAAAAAAGTTCATAAGCCCATTACGAGCCCCATGAAAAATCCCTAAACACGAATTGACATGTGCAACCAACATATATCCGTCATTTTGGCAGATTTCCCCACCTTCGATCTTAACAAAAAAATTCATACTGGTGTAGTTTGGGCAATTTAACTAAAATCTGAAATAAAAAAGTTCGTAAGCCCATTACGAGCCCCATGAAAAATCCCTAAACACGAAATGACATGTTCAACCAACATATATCCGCCATTTGGCAGATTTCCACACCTTCGATCTTAACAAAAAAATTCATACTAGTGTAGTTTGGACTATATAACTAAAATCTGAAATGAAAAAGTTCGTAATCCCATTACGAGCCCCATGAAAAATCCCTAAACACGAAATGACATGTGCAACAAACATATATCCGCCATTTTGGCAGCTTTCCTCACCTTCGATCTTAACAAAAATAGTCATACTTATGTAGTTTGGACTATTTAACTAATATTTGAAATAAAAAAGATCGTAATCCCATTACGAGCCCCATGAAAAATCCCTAAACACGAAATGACATTGTGCAACCAACATATATCCGTCATTTTGGCAGATTTCCCCACCTTCGATCTTAACAAAAAAATTCATACTGGTGTAGTTTGGGCAATTTAACTAAAATCTGAAATAAAAAAGTTCGTAATCTTATTACGAGCCCCATGAAAAATCCCTAAACACGAATTGACATGTGCAACCAACATATATCCGCCATTTTGGCAGATTTCCACACCTTCGATCTTAACAAAAAAATTCATACTAGTGTAGGTTGGACTATATAACTAAAATCTGAAATGAAAAAGTTGGTAAGCCCATTACGAGCCCCATGAAAAATCCCTAAACACGAATTGACATGTGCAACCAACATATATCCGCCATTTTGGCAGATTTCCACACCTTCGATCTTAACAAAAAAATTCATACTGGTGTAGTTTGGACTATTTAACTAAAATCTGAAATAAAAAAGTTCATAATCCCATTACGAGCCCCATGAAAAATCCCTAAACATGAAATTACATTGTGCAACCTACATATATCCGTCATTTTGGCGGATTTCCCCACCTTCGATCTTAACAAAAAAATTCATACTGGTGTAGTTTGGGCCATTTAACTAAAATCTGAAATAAAAAAGTTCGTAAGCCCATTACGAGCCCCATGAAAAATCCCTAAACACGAAATGACATGTTCAACCAACATATATCCGCCATTTGGCAGATTTCCACACCTTCGATCTTAACAAAAAAATTCATACTAGTGTAGTTTGGACTATATAACTAAAATCTGAAATGAAAAAGTTCGTAAGCCCATTACGAGCCCCATGAAAAATCCCTAAACACGAATTGACATGTGCAACAAACATATATCCGCCATTTTGGCAGATTTCCACACCTTCGATCTTAACAAAAAAATTCATACTAGTGTAGTTTGGACTATATAACTAAAATCTGAAATGAAAAAGTTCGTAAGCCCATTACAAGCCCCATGAAAAATCCCTAAACACGAATTGACATGTGCAACCAACATATATCCGCCATTTTGGCAGATTTCCACACCTTCGATCTTAACAAAAAAATTCATACTAGTGTAGTTTGGACTATATAACTAAAATCTGGAATGAAAAAGTTCGTAATCCCATTACGAGCCCCATGAAAAATCCCTAAACACGAAATGACATGTGCAACAAACATATATCCGCCATTTTGGCAGCTTTCCTCACCTTCGATCTTAACAAAAATAGTCATACTTATGTAGTTTGGACTATTTAACTAATATTTGAAATAAAAAAGATCGTAATCCCATTACGAGCCCCATGAAAAATCCCTAAACACGAAATGACATTGTGCAACCAACATATATCCGTCATTTTGGCAGATTTCCCCACCTTCCATCTTAACAAAAAAATTCATACTAGTGTAGTTTGGACTATTTAACTAAAATCTGAAATAAAAAAGTTCATAATCCCATTACGAGCCCCATGAAAAATCCCTAAACAGGAAATGACATTGTGCAACCAACATATATCAGTCATTTTGGCAGATTTCCCCACCTTCGATCTTAACAAAAAAATTCATACTGGTGTAGTTTGGGCCATTTAGCTAAAATCTGAAATAAAAAAGTTCATAAGCCCATTACGAGCCCCATGAAAAATCCCTAAACACGAATTGACATGTGCAACCAACATATATCCGCCATTTTGGCAGATTTCCACACCTTCGATCTTAACAAAAAAATTCATACTAGTGTAGTTTGGACTATATAACAAAAATCTGAAATGAAAAAGTTCGTAATCCCATTACGAGCCCCATGAAAAATCCGTAAACACGAAATGACATGTGCAACAAACATATATCCGCCATTTTGGCAGCTTTCCTCACCTTCGATCTTAACAAAAATAGTCATACTTATGTAGTTTGGACTATATAACTAAAATCTGAAATGAAAAAGTTCGTAAGCCTATTACGAGCCCCATGAAAAATCCCTAAACACGAAATGACACGTGCAACAAACATATATCCGCCATTTTGGCAGCTTTCCTCACCTTCGATCTTAACAAAAATAGTCATACTAGTGTAGTTTGGACTATATAACTAATATTTGAAATAAAAAAGATCGTAATCCCATTACGAGCCCCATGAAAAATCCCTAAACACGAAATGACATTGTGCAACCAACATATATCCGTCATTTTGGCAGATTTCCCCACCTTCGATCTTAACAAAAAAATTCATACTGGTGTAGTTTGGGCCATTTAACTAAAATCTGAAATAAAAAAGTTCGTAAGCCCATTACGAGCCCCATGAAAAATCCCTAAATACGAATTGACATGTGCAACCAACATATATCCGCCATTTTGGCAGATTTCCACACCTTCGATCTTAACAAAAAAATTCATACTAGTGTAGTTTGGACTATATAACTAAATTCTGAAATGAAAAAGTTCGTAAGCCCATTACAAGCCCCATGAAAAATCCCTAAACACGAATTGACATGTGCAACAAACATATATCCGCCATTTTGGCAGATTTCCACACCTTCGATCTTAACAAAAAAATTCATACTGGTGTAGTTTGGACTATTTAACTAAAATCTGAAATAAAAAAGTTCACAATCCCATTACGAGCCCCATGAAAAATCCCTACACATGAAATTACATTGTGCAACCAACATATATCCGTCATTTTGGCAGATTTCCCCACCTTCGATCTTAACAAAAATATTCATACTGTTGTAGTTTGGGCTATTTAACTAATATTTGAAATAAAAAAGATCGTAATCCCATTACGAGCCCCATGAAAAATCCCTAAACACGAAATGACATTGTGCAACCAACATATATCCGTCATTTTGGCAGATTTCCACACCTTCGATCTTAACAAAAAAATTCATACTAGTGTAGTTTGGACTATATAACTAAAATCTGAAATGAAAAAGTTCGTAATCCCATTACGAGCCCCATGAAAAATCCCTAAACACGAAATGACATTGTGCAACCAACATATATCCGCCATTTGGCAGATTTCCACACCTTCGATCTTAACAAAAAAATTCATACTAGTGTAGTTTGGACGAATTAACTAAAATCTGAAATGAAAAAGTTCGTAAGCCCATTACGAGCCCCATGAAAAATCCCTAAACACGAAATGACATGTTCAACCAACATATATCCGCCATTTGGCAGATTTCCACACCTTCGATCTTAATAAAAAAATTCATACTAGTGTAGTTTGGACTATATAACTAAAATGTGAAATGAAAAAGATCGTAAGCCCATTACGAGCCCCATGAAAAATCCCTAAATACGAATTGACATGTGCAACCAACATATATCCGCCATTTTGGCAGATTTCCACACCTTCGATCTTAACAAAAAAATTCATACTAGTGTAGTTTGGACTATATAACTAAAATCTGAAATGAAAAAGTTCGTAAGCCCATTACAAGCCCCATGAAAAATCCCTAAACACGAATTGACATGTGCAACAAACATATATCCGCCATTTTGGCAGATTTCCACACCTTCGATCTTAACAAAAAAATTCATACTGGTGTAGTTTGGACTATTTAACTAAAATCTGAAATAAAAAAGTTCATAATCCCATTACGAGCCCCATGAAAAATCCCTACACATGAAATTACATTGTGCAACCAACATATATCCGTCATTTTGGCAGATTTCCCCACCTTCGATCTTAACAAAAAAATTCATACTGGTGTAGTTTGGGCCATTTAACTAAAATCTGAAATAAAAAAGTTCGTAAGCCCATTACGAGCCCCATGAAAAATCCCTAAACACGAAATGACATGTTCAACCAACATATATCCGCCATTTGGCAGATTTCCACACCTTCGATCTTAACAAAAAAATTCATACTAGTGTAGTTTGGGCCATTTAGCTAAAATCTGAAATGAAAAAGTTCGTAAGCCCATTACGAGCCCCATGAAAAATCCCTAAACACGAATTGACATGTGCAACAAACATATATCCGCCATTTTGGCAGATTTCCACACCTTCGATCTTAACAAAAATAGTCATACTTATGTAGTTTGGACTTTTTAACTAATATTTGAAATAAAAAAGATCGTAATCCCATTACGAGCCCCATGAAAAATCCCTAAACACGAAATGACATTGTGCAACCAACATATATCCGTCATTTTGGCAGCTTTCCTCACCTTCGATCTTAACAAAAATAGTCATACTTATGTAGTTTGGACTATATAACTAAAATCTGAAATGAAAAAGTTCGTAAGCCTATTACGAGCCCCATGAAAAATCCCTAAACACGAAATGACACGTGCAACAAACATATATCCGCCATTTTGGCAGCTTTCCTCACCTTCGATCTTAACAAAAATAGTCATACTAGTGTAGTTTGGACTATATAACTAATATTTGAAATAAAAAAGATCGTAATCCCATTACGAGCCCCATGAAAAATCCCTAAACACGAAATGACATTGTGCAACCAACATATATCCGTCATTTTGGCAGATTTCCCCACCTTCGATCTTAACAAAAAAATTCATACTGGTGTAGTTTGGGCAATTTAACTAAAATCTGAAATGAAAAAGTTCGTAAGCCCATTACGAGCCCCATGAAAAATCCCTAAATACGAATTGACATGTGCAACCAACATATATCCGCCATTTTGGCAGATTTCCACACCTTCGATCTTAACAAAAAAATTCATACTAGTGTAGTTTGGACTATATAACTAAAATCTGAAATGAAAAAGTTCGTAAGCCCATTACAAGCCCCATGAAAAATCCCTAAACACGAATTGACATGTGCAACAAACATATATCCGCCATTTTGGCAGATTTCCACACCTTCGATCTTAACAAAAAAATTCATACTAGTGTAGTTTGGACTATATAACTAAAATCTGGAATGAAAAAGTTCGTAATCCCATTACGAGCCCCATGAAAAATCCCTAAACACGAAATGACATTGTGCAACCAACATATATCCGTCATTTTGGCAGATTTCCCCACCTTCGATCTTAACAAAAAAATTCATACTAGTGTAGTTTGGACTATATAACTAAAATCTGGAATGAAAAAGTTCGTAATCCCATTACGAGCCCCATGAAAAATCCCTAAACACGAAATGACATTGTGCAACTAACATATATCCGTCATTTTGGCAGATTTCCACACCTTCGATCTTAACAAAAAAATTCATACTGGTGTAGTTTGGACTATTTAACTAAAATCTGAAATAAAAAAGTTCATAATCCCATTACGAGCCCCATGAAAAATCCCTACACATGAAATTACATTGTGCAACCAACATATATCCGTCATTTTGGCAGATTTCCCCACCTTCGATCTTAACAAAAAAATTCATACTGGTGTAGTTTGGGCCATTTAACTAAAATCTGAAATAAAAAAGTTCGTAAGCCCATTACGAGCCCCATGAAAAATCCCTAAACACGAAATGACATGTTCAACCAACATATATCCGCCATTTGGCAGATTTCCACACCTTCGATCTTAACAAAAAAATTCATACTAGTGTAGTTTGGGCCATTTAGCTAAAATCTGAAATGAAAAAGTTCGTAAGCCCATTACGAGCCCCATGAAAAATCCCTAAACACGAATTGACATGTGCAACAAACATATATCCGCCATTTTGGCAGATTTCCACACCTTCGATCTTAACAAAAATAGTCATACTTATGTAGTTTGGACTTTTTAACTAATATTTGAAATAAAAAAGATCGTAATCCCATTACGAGCCCCATGAAAAATCCCTAAACACGAAATGACATTGTGCAACCAACATATATCCGTCATTTTGGCAGCTTTCCTCACCTTCGATCTTAACAAAAATAGTCATACTTATGTAGTTTGGACTATATAACTAAAATCTGAAATGAAAAAGTTCGTAAGCCTATTACGAGCCCCATGAAAAATCCCTAAACACGAAATGACACGTGCAACAAACATATATCCGCCATTTTGGCAGCTTTCCTCACCTTCGATCTTAACAAAAATAGTCATACTAGTGTAGTTTGGACTATATAACTAATATTTGAAATAAAAAAGATCGTAATCCCATTACGAGCCCCATGAAAAATCCCTAAACACGAAATGACATTGTGCAACCAACATATATCCGTCATTTTGGCAGATTTCCCCACCTTCGATCTTAACAAAAAAATTCATACTGGTGTAGTTTGGGCAATTTAACTAAAATCTGAAATGAAAAAGTTCGTAAGCCCATTACGAGCCCCATGAAAAATCCCTAAATACGAATTGACATGTGCAACCAACATATATCCGCCATTTTGGCAGATTTCCACACCTTCGATCTTAACAAAAAAATTCATACTAGTGTAGTTTGGACTATATAACTAAAATCTGAAATGAAAAAGTTCGTAAGCCCATTACAAGCCCCATGAAAAATCCCTAAACACGAATTGACATGTGCAACAAACATATATCCGCCATTTTGGCAGATTTCCACACCTTCGATCTTAACAAAAAAATTCATACTAGTGTAGTTTGGACTATATAACTAAAATCTGGAATGAAAAAGTTCGTAATCCCATTACGAGCCCCATGAAAAATCCCTAAACACGAAATGACATTGTGCAACCAACATATATCCGTCATTTTGGCAGATTTCCCCACCTTCGATCTTAACAAAAAAATTCATACTAGTGTAGTTTGGACTATTTAACTAAAATCTGAAATAAAAAAGTTCATAATCCCATTACGAGCCCCATGAAAAATCCCTAAACACGAAATGACATGTGCAACAAACATATATCCGCCATTTTGGCAGCTTTCCTCACCTTCGATCTTAACAAAAATAGTCATACTTATGTAGTTTGGACTATTTAACTAATATTTGAAATAAAAAAGATCGTAATCCCATTACGAGCCCCATGAAAAATCCCTAAACACGAAATGACATTGTGCAACCAACATATATCCGTCATTTTGGCAGATTTCCACACCTTCGATCTTAACAAAAAAATTCATACTAGTGTAGTTTGGACTATATAACTAAAATCTGAAATGAAAAAGTTCGTAATCCCATTACGAGCCCCAGGAAAAATCCCTAAACACGAAATGACATTGTGCAACCAACATATATCCGCCATTTGGCAGATTTCCACACCTTCGATCTTAACAAAAAAATTTATACTAGTGTAGTTTGGACGAATTAACTAAAATCTGAAATGAAAAAGTTCGTAAGCCCATTACGAGCCCCATGAAAAATCCCTAAACACGAATTGACATGTGCAACCAACATATATCCGCCATTTTGGCAGATTTCCACACCTTCGATCTTAACAAAAAAATTCATACTAGTGTAGTTTGGACTATATAACTAAAATGTGAAATGAAAAAGATCGTAAGCCCATTACGAGCCCCATGAAAAATCCCTTAACACGAATTGACATGTGCAACCAACATATATCCGCCATTTGGCAGATTTCCACACCTTCGATCTTAACAAAAAAATTCATACTAGTGTAGTTTGAGCCATTTAACTAAAATCTGAAATAAAAAAGTTCATAATCCCATTACGAGCCCCATGAAAAATCCCTAAACAGGAAATTACATTGTGCAACCAACATATATCCGTCATTTTGGCAGATTTCCCCACCTTCGATCTTAACAAAAAAATTCATACTGGTGTAGTTTGGGCCATTTAGCTAAAATCTGAAATAAAAAAGTTCGTAAGCCCATTACGAGCCCCATGAAAAATCCCTAAACACGAATTCACATGTGCAACCAACATATATCCGCCATTTTGGCAGATTTCCACACCTTCGATCTTAACAAAAAAATTCATACTAGTGTAGTTTGGACTATATAACTAAAATCTGAAATGAAAATGTTCGTAATCCCATTACGAGCCCCATGAAAAATCCCTAAACACGAAATGACATTGTGCAACCAACATATATCCGTCATTTTGGCAGATTTCCCCACCTTCGATCTTAACAAAAAAATTCATACTGGTGTAGTTTGGGCAATTTAACTAAAATCTGAAATAAAAAAGTTCGTAATCTTATTACGAGCCCCATGAAAAATCCCTAAACACGAATTGACATGTGCAACCAACATATATCCGCCATTTTGGCAGATTTCCACACCTTCGATCTTAACAAAAAAATTCATACTAGTGTAGTTTGGACTATATAACTAAAGTCTGAAATGAAAAAGTTGGTAAGCCCATCACGAGCCCCATGAAAAATCCCTAAACACGAATTGACATGTGCAACCAACATATATCCGCCATTTTGGCAGATTTCCACACCTTCGATCTTAACAAAAAAATTCATACTAGTGTAGTTTGGACTATATAACTAAAATCTGGAATGAAAAAGTTCGTAATCCCATTACGAGCCCCATGAAAAATCCCTAAACACGAAATGACATGTGCAACAAACATATATCCGCCATTTTGGCAGCTTTCCTCACCTTCGATCTTAACAAAAATAGTCATACTTATGTAGTTTGGACTATTTAACTAATATTTGAAATAAAAAAGATCGTAATCCCATTACGAGCTCCATAAAAAATCCCTAAACACGAAATGACATTGAGCAACCAACATATATCCGTCATTTTGGCAGATTTCCCCACCTTCGATCTTGACAAAAAAATTCATACTGGTGTAGTTTGGGCAATTTAACTAAAATCTGAAATGAAAAAGTTCGTAAGCCCATTACGAGCCCCATGAAAAATCCCTAAACACGAATTGACATGTGCACCAACATATATCCGCCATTTTGGCAGATTTCCACACCTTCGATCTTAACAAAAAAATTCATACTTGTGTAGTTTGAGCCATTTAACTAAAATCTGAAATGAAAAATTTCGTAAGCCCATTACGAGCCCCATGAAAAATCCCTAAACAGGAAATTACATTGTGCAACCAACATATATCCGTCATTTTGGCAGAATTCCACACCTTCGATCTTAACAAAAAAATTCATACTAGTGTAGTTTGAGCCATTTAAATAAAATCTGAAATGAAAAATTTCGTAAGCCCATTACGAGCCCCATGAAAAATCCCTAAACAGGAAATTACATTGTGCAACCAACATATATCCGTCATTTTGGCAGATTTCCCACCTTCGATCTTAACAAAAAAATTCATACTGGTGTAGTTTGGGCCATTTAACTAAAATCTGAAATAAAAAAGTTCGTAAGCCCATTACGAGCCCCATGAAAAATCCCTAAACACGAAATGACATGTTCAACCAACATATAACCGCCATTTGGCAGATTTCCACACCTTCGATCTTAACAAAAAAATTCATACTAGTGTAGTTTGGACTATATAACTAAAATCTGAAATGCAAAAGTTCGTAAGCCCATTACGAGCCCCATGAAAAATCCCTAAACACGAATTGACATGTGCAACCAACATATATCCGCCATTTGGCGGATTTCCACACCTTCGATCTTAACAAAAAAATTCATACTAGTGTAGTTTGAGCCATTTAACTAAAATCTGAAATAAAAAAGTTCATAATCCCATTACGAGCCCCATGAAAAATCCCTAAACAGGAAATTACATTGTGCAACCAACATATATCCGTCATTTTGGCAGATTTCCCCACCTTCGATCTTAACAAAAAAATTCATACTGGTGTAGTTTGGGCCATTTAGCTAAAATCTGAAATAAAAAAGTTCGTAAGCCCATTACGAGCCCCATGAAAAATCCCTAAACACGAATTCACATGTGCAACCAACATATATCCGCCATTTTGGCAGATTTCCACACCTTCGATCTTAACAAAAAAATTCATACTAGTGTAGTTTGGACTATATAACTAAAATCTGAAACGAAAATGTTCGTAATCCCATTACGAGCCCCATGAAAAATCCCTAAACACGAAATGACATTGTGCAACCAACATATATCCGTCATTTTGGCAGATTTCCCCACCTTCGATCTTAACAAAAAAATTCATACTGGTGTAGTTTGGGCAATATAACTAAAATCTGAAATAAAAAAGTTCGTAATCTTATTACGAGCCCCATGAAAAATCCCTAAACACGAATTGACATGTGCAACCAACATATATCCGCCATTTTGGCAGATTTCCACACCTTCGATCTTAACAAAAAAATTCATACTAGTGTAGTTTGGACTATATAACTAAAGTCTGAAATGAAAAAGTTGGTAAGCCCATCACGAGCCCCATGAAAAATCCCTAAACACGAATTGACATGTGCAACCAACATATATCCGCCATTTTGGCAGATTTCCACACCTTCGATCTTAACAAAAAAATTCATACTAGTGTAGTTTGGACTATATAACTAAAATCTGGAATGAAAAAGTTCGTAATCCCATTACGAGCCCCATGAAAAATCCCTAAACACGAAATGACATGTGCAACAAACATATATCCGCCATTTTGGCAGCTTTCCTCACCTTCGATCTTAACAAAAATAGTCATACTTATGTAGTTTGGACTATTTAACTAATATTTGAAATAAAAAAGATCGTAATCCCATTACGAGCTCCATAAAAAATCCCTAAACACGAAATGACATTGTGCAACCAACATATATCCGTCATTTTGGCAGATTTCCCCACCTTCGATCTTGACAAAAAAATTCACACTGGTGTAGTTTGGGCAATTTAACTAAAATCTGAAATAAAAAAGTTCATAATCCCATTACGAGCCCCATGAAAAATCCCTAAACAGGAAATTACATTGTGCAACCAACATATATCCGTCATTTTGGCAGATTTCCCCACCTTCGATCTTAACAAAAAAATTCATACTGGTGTAGTTTGGGCCATTTAGCTAAAATCTGAAATAAAAAAGTTCGTAAGCCCATTACGAGCCCCATGAAAAATCCCTAAACACGAATTCACATGTGCAACCAACATATATCCGCCATTTTGGCAGATTTCCACACCTTCGATCTTAACAAAAAAATTCATACTAGTGTAGTTTGGACTATATAACTAAAATCTGAAACGAAAATGTTCGTAATCCCATTACGAGCCCCATGAAAAATCCCTAAACACGAAATGACATTGTGCAACCAACATATATCCGTCATTTTGGCAGATTTCCCCACCTTCGATCTTAACAAAAAAATTCATACTGGTGTAGTTTGGGCAATTTAACTAAAATCTGAAATAAAAAAGTTCGTAATCTTATTACGAGCCCCATGAAAAATCCCTAAACACGAATTGACATGTGCAACCAACATATATCCGCCATTTTGGCAGATTTCCACACCTTCGATCTTAACAAAAAAATTCATACTAGTGTAGTTTGGACTATATAACTAAAGTCTGAAATGAAAAAGTTGGTAAGCCCATCACGAGCCCCATGAAAAATCCCTAAACACGAATTGACATGTGCAACCAACATATATCCGCCATTTTGGCAGATTTCCACACCTTCGATCTTAACAAAAAAATTCATACTAGTGTAGTTTGGACTATATAACTAAAATCTGGAATGAAAAAGTTCGTAATCCCATTACGAGCCCCATGAAAAATCCCTAAACACGAAATGACATGTGCAACAAACATATATCCGCCATTTTGGCAGCTTTCCTCACCTTCGATCTTAACAAAAATAGTCATACTTATGTAGTTTGGACTATTTAACTAATATTTGAAATAAAAAAGATCGTAATCCCATTACGAGCTCCATAAAAAATCCCTAAACACGAAATGACATTGTGCAACCAACATATATCCGTCATTTTGGCAGATTTCCCCACCTTCGATCTTGACAAAAAAATTCACACTGGTGTAGTTTGGGCAATTTAACTAAAATCTGAAATGAAAAAGTTCGTAAGCCCATTACGAGCCCCATGAAAAATCCCTAAACACGAATTGACATGTGCACCAACATATATCCGCCATTTTGGCAGATTTCCACACCTTCGATCTTAACAAAAAAATTCATACTAGTGTAGTTTGAGCCATTTAACTAAAATCTGAAATGAAAAATTTCGTAAGCCCATTACGAGCCCCATGAAAAATCCCTAAACAGGAAATTACATTGTGCAACCAACATATATCCGTCATTTTGGCAGAATTCCACACCTTCGATCTTAACAAAAAAATTCATACTAGTGTAGTTTGAGCCATTTAAATAAAATCTGAAATGAAAAATTTCGTAAGCCCATTACGAGCCCCATGAAAAATCCCTAAACAGGAAATTACATTGTGCAACCAACATATATCCGTCATTTTGGCAGATTTCCCACCTTCGATCTTAACAAAAAAATTCATACTGGTGTAGTTTGGGCCATTTAACTAAAATCTGAAATGAAAATGTTCGTAAGCCCATTACGAGCCCCATGAAAAATCCCTAAACACGAAATGACATGTTCAACCAACATATATCCGCCATTTGGCAGATTTCCACACCTTCGATCTTAACAAAAAAATTCATACTAGTGTAGTTTGGACTATATAACTAAAATCTGAAATGCAAAAGTTCGTAAGCCCATTACGAGCCCCATGAAAAATCCCTAAACACGAATTGACATGTGCAACCAACATATATCCGCCATTTGGCGGATTTCCACACCTTCAATCTTAACAAAAAAATTCATACTAGTGTAGTTTGAGCCATTTAACTAAAATCTGAAATGAAAATGTTCGTAAGCCCATTACGAGCCCCATGAAAAATCCCTAAACACGAAATGACATGTTCAACCAACATATATCCGCCATTTTGGCAGATTTCCACACCTTCGATCTTAACAAAAAAATTCATACTAGTGTAGTTTGGACTATATAACTAAAATCTGAAATGAAAAAGTTCGTAAGCCCATTACAAGCCCCATGAAAAATCCCTAAACACGAATTGACATGTGCAACAAACATATATCCGCCATTTTGGCAGATTTCCACACCTTCGATCTTAACAAAAAAATTCATACTAGTGTAGTTTGGACTATATAACTAAAATCTGGAATGAAAAAGTTCGTAATCCCATTACGAGCCCCATGAAAAATCCGTAAACACGAAATGACATTGTGCAACCAACATATATCCGTCATTTTGGCAGATTTCCCCACCTTCGATCTTAACAAAAAAATTCATACTGGTGTAGTTTGGGCAATTTAACTAAAATCTGAAATGAAAAAGTTGGTAAGCCCATCACGAGCCCCATGAAAAATCCCTAAACACGAATTGACATGTGCAACCAACATATATCCGCCATTTTGGCAGATTTCCACACCTTCGATCTTAACAAAAAAATTCATACTAGTGTAGTTTGGACTATATAACTAAAATCTGGAATGAAAAAGTTCGTAATCCCATTACGAGCCCCATGAAAAATCCCTAAACACGAAATGACATGTGCAACAAACATATATCCGCCATTTTGGCAGCTTTCCTCACCTTCGATCTTAACAAAAATAGTCATACTTATGTAGTTTGGACTATTTAACTAATATTTGAAATAAAAAAGATCGTAATCCCATTACGAGCTCCATAAAAAATCCCTAAACACGAAATGACATTGTGCAACCAACATATATCCGTCATTTTGGCAGATTTCCCCACCTTCGATCTTGACAAAAAAATTCAAACTGGTGTAGTTTGGGCAATTTAACTAAAATCTGAAATAAAAAAGTTCATAATCCCATTACGAGCCCCATGAAAAATCCCTAAACAGGAAATTACATTGTGCAACCAACATATATCCGTCATTTTGGCAGATTTCCCCACCTTCGATCTTAACAAAAAAATTCATACTGGTGTAGTTTGGGCCATTTAGCTAAAATCTGAAATAAAAAAGTTCGTAAGCCCATTACGAGCCCCATGAAAAATCCCTAAACACGAATTCACATGTGCAACCAACATATATCCGCCATTTTGGCAGATTTCCACACCTTCGATCTTAACAAAAAAATTCATACTAGTGTAGTTTGGACTATATAACTAAAATCTGAAACGAAAATGTTCGTAATCCCATTACGAGCCCCATGAAAAATCCCTAAACACGAAATTACATTGTGCAACCAACATATATCCGTCATTTTGGCAGATTTCCCCACCTTCGATCTTAACAAAAAAATTCATACTGGTGTAGTTTGGGCAATTTAACTAAAATCTGAAATAAAAAAGTTCGTAATCTTATTACGAGCCCCATGAAAAATCCCTAAACACGAATTGACATGTGCAACCAACATATATCCGCCATTTTGGCAGATTTCCACACCTTCGATCTTAACAAAAAAATTCATACTAGTGTAGTTTGGACTATATAACTAAAGTCTGAAATGAAAAAGTTGGTAAGCCCATCACGAGCCCCATGAAAAATCCCTAAACACGAATTGACATGTGCAACCAACATATATCCGCCATTTTGGCAGATTTCCACACCTTCGATCTTAACAAAAAAATTCATACTAGTGTAGTTTGGACTATATAACTAAAATCTGGAATGAAAAAGTTCGTAATCCCATTACGAGCCCCATGAAAAATCCCTAAACACGAAATGACATGTGCAACAAACATATATCCGCCATTTTGGCAGCTTTCCTCACCTTCGATCTTAACAAAAATAGTCATACTTATGTAGTTTGGACTATTTAACTAATATTTGAAATAAAAAAGATCGTAATCCCATTACGAGCTCCATAAAAAATCCCTAAACACGAAATGACATTGTGCAACCAACATATATCCGTCATTTTGGCAGATTTCCCCACCTTCGATCTTGACAAAAAAATTCACACTGGTGTAGTTTGGGCAATTTAACTAAAATCTGAAATGAAAAAGTTCGTAAGCCCATTACGAGCCCCATGAAAAATCCCTAAACACGAATTGACATGTGCACCAACATATATCCGCCATTTTGGCAGATTTCCACACCTTCGATCTTAACAAAAAAATTCATACTAGTGTAGTTTGAGCCATTTAACTAAAATCTGAAATGAAAAATTTCGTAAGCCCATTACGAGCCCCATGAAAAATCCCTAAACAGGAAATTACATTGTGCAACCAACATATATCCGTCATTTTGGCAGAATTCCACACCTTCGATCTTAACAAAAAAATTCATACTAGTGTAGTTTGAGCCATTTAAATAAAATCTGAAATGAAAAATTTCGTAAGCCCATTACGAGCCCCATGAAAAATCCCTAAACAGGAAATTACATTGTGCAACCAACATATATCCGTCATTTTGGCAGATTTCCCACCTTCGATCTTAACAAAAAAATTCATACTGGTGTAGTTTGGGCCATTTAACTAAAATCTGAAATGAAAATGTTCGTAAGCCCATTACGAGCCCCATGAAAAATCCCTAAACACGAAATGACATGTTCAACCAACATATATCCGCCATTTGGCAGATTTCCACACCTTCGATCTTAACAAAAAAATTCATACTAGTGTAGTTTGGACTATATAACTAAAATCTGAAATGCAAAAGTTCGTAAGCCCATTACGAGCCCCATGAAAAATCCCTAAACACGAATTGACATGTGCAACCAACATATATCCGCCATTTGGCGGATTTCCACACCTTCAATCTTAACAAAAAAATTCATACTAGTGTAGTTTGAGCCATTTAACTAAAATCTGAAATGAAAATGTTCGTAAGCCCATTACGAGCCCCATGAAAAATCCCTAAACACGAAATGACATGTTCAACCAACATATATCCGCCATTTTGGCAGATTTCCACACCTTCGATCTTAACAAAAAAATTCATACTAGTGTAGTTTGGACTATATAACTAAAATCTGAAATGAAAAAGTTCGTAAGCCCATTACAAGCCCCATGAAAAATCCCTAAACACGAATTGACATGTGCAACAAACATATATCCGCCATTTTGGCAGATTTCCACACCTTCGATCTTAACAAAAAAATTCATACTAGTGTAGTTTGGACTATATAACTAAAATCTGGAATGAAAAAGTTCGTAATCCCATTACGAGCCCCATGAAAAATCCGTAAACACGAAATGACATTGTGCAACCAACATATATCCGTCATTTTGGCAGATTTCCCCACCTTCGATCTTAACAAAAAAATTCATACTGGTGTAGTTTGGGCATTTTAACTAAAATCTGAAATGAAAAATTTCGTAAGCCCATTACGAATCCCATGAAAAATCCCTAAACACGAATTGACATGTGCAACCAACATATATCCGCCATTTTGGCAGATTTCCACACCTTCGATCTTAACAAAAAAATTCATACTAGTGTAGTTTGGACTATATAACTAAAATCTGAAATGAAAAAGTTCGTAAGCCCATTACAAGCCCCATGAAAAATCCCTAAACACGAATTGACATGTGCAACAAACATATATCCGCCATTTTGGCAGATTTCCACACCTTCGATCTTAACAAAAAAATTCATACTAGTGTAGTTTGGACTATATAACTAAAATCTGGAATGAAAAAGTTCGTAATCCCATTACGAGCCCCATGAAAAATCCCTAAACACGAAATGACATGTGCAACAAACATATATCCGCCATTTTGGCAGCTTTCCTCACCTTCGATCTTAACAAAAATAGTCATACTTATGTAGTTTGGACTATTTAACTAATATTTGAAATAAAAAAGATCGTAATCCCATTACGAGCTCCATAAAAAATCCCTAAACACGAAATGACATTATGCAACCAACATATATCCGTCATTTTGGCAGATTTCCCCACCTTCGATCTTAACAAAAAAATTCATACTGGTGTAGTTTGGACTATATAACTAAAATCTGAAATGCAAAAGTTCGTAAGCCCATTACGAGCCCCATGAAAAATCCCTAAAAACGAATTGACATGTGCAACCAACATATATCCGCCATTTTGGCAGATTTCCACACCTTCGATCTTAACAAAAAAATTCATACTAGTGTAGTTTGGACTATATAACTAAAATCTGAAATGAAAAAGTTCGTAAGCCCATTACAAGCCCCATGAAAAATCCCTAAACACGAATTGACATGTGCAACCAACATATATCCGCCATTTGGCGGATTTCCACACCTTCGATCTTAACAAAAAAATTCATACTAGTGTAGTTTGGACTATATAACTAAAATCTGAAATGAAAAATTTCGTAATCCCATTACGAGCCCCATAAAAAATCCCTAAACACGAAATGACATTGTGCAACCAACATATATCCGCCATTTGGCAGATTTCCACACCTTCGATCTTAAGAAAAAAATTCATACTGGTGTAGTTTGGGCAATTTAACTAAAATCTGAAATGAAAAATTTCGTAAGCCCAATACGAGCCCCATGAAAAATCCCTAAACACGAATTGACATGTGCAACCAACATATATCCGCCATTTTGGCAGAATTCCACACCTTCGATCTTAACAAAAAAATTCATACTAGTGTAGTTTGGACTATATAACTAAAATCTGAAATGAAAAAGTTCGTAAGCCCATTACAAGCCCCATGAAAAATCCCTAAACACGAATTGACATGTGCAACAAACATATATCCGCCATTTTGGCAGATTTCCACACCTTCGATCTTAACAAAAAAATTCATACTAGTGTAGTTTGGACTATATAACTAAAATCTGGAATGAAAAAGTTCGTAATCCCATTACGAGCCCCATGAAAAATCCCTAAACACGAAATGACATTGTGCAACCAACATATATCCGCCATTTTGGCAGATTTCCACACCTTCGATCTTAACAAAAAAATTCATACTAGTGTAGTCTGGACTATATATCTAAAATCTGGAATGAAAAAGTTCGTAATCCCATTACGAGCCCCATGAAAAATCCCTAAACACGAAATGACATGTGCAACAAACATATATCCGCCATTTTGGCAGCTTTCCTCACCTTCGATCTTAACAAAAATAGTCATACTTATGTAGTTTGGACTATTTAACTAATATTTGAAATAAAAAAGATCGTAATCCCATTACGAGCCCCATGAAAAATCCCTAAACACGAAATGACATTGTGCAACCAACATATATCCGTCATTTTGGCAGATTTCCCCACCTTCGATCTTAACAAAAAAATTCATACTAGTGTAGTTTGGACTATTTAACTAAAATCTGAAATAAAAAAGTTCATAATCCCATTACGAGCCCCATGAAAAATCCCTAAACAGGAAATGACATTGTGCAACCAACATATATCCGTCATTTTGGCAGATTTCCCCACCTTCGATCTTAACAAAAAAATTCATACTGGTGTAGTTTGGGCCATTTAGCTAAAATCTGAAATAAAAAAGTTCGTAAGCCCATTACGAGCCCCATGAAAAATCCCTAAACACGAATTGACATGTGCAACCAACATATATCCGCCATTTTGGCAGCTTTCCTCACCTTCGATCTTTACGAAAATAGTCATACTTATGTAGTTTGGACTATCTAACTAATATTTGAAATAAAAAAGATCGTAATCCCATTACGAGCCCCATGAAAAATCCCTAAACACGAAATGACATTGTGCAACCAACATATATCCGTCATTTTGGCAGATTTCCCCACCTTCGATCTTAACAAAAAAATTCATACTGGTGTAGTTTGGGCCATTTAGCTAAAATCTGAAATAAAAAAGTTCGTAAGCCCATTACGAGCCCCATGAAAAATCCCTAAACACGAATTGACATGTGCAACCAACATATATCCGCCATTTTGGCAGATTTCCACACCTTCGATCTTAACAAAAAAATTCATACTAGTGTAGTTTGGACTATATAACTAAAATCTGAAATGAAAAAGTTCGTAATCCCATTACGAGCCCCATGAAAAATCCCTAAACACGAAATGACATGTGCAACAAACATATATCCGCCATTTTGGCAGCTTTCCTCACCTTCGATCTTAACAAAAATAGTCACACTTATGTAGTTTGGACTATTTAACTAATATTTGAAATAAAAAAGATCGTAATCCCATTACGAGCCCCATGAAAAATCCCTAAACACGAAATGACATTGTGCAACCAACATATATCCGTCATTTTGGCAGATTTCCACACCTTAGATCTTAACAAAAAAATTCATACTAGTGCAGTTTGGACTATATAACTAAAGTCTCAAATGAAAAAGTTGGTAAGCCCATTACGAGCCCCATGAAAAATCCCTAAACACGAATTGACATGTGCAACCAACATATATCCGCCATTTTGGCAGATTTCCACACCTTCGATCTTAACAAAAAAATTCATACTGGTGTAGTTTGGACTATATAACTAAAATCTGAAATGAAAAATTTCGTAAGCCCATTACGAGCCCCATGAAAAATCCCAAAACACGAATTGACATGTGCAACCAACATATATCCGCCATTTGGCAGATTTCCACACCTTCGATCTTAACAAAAAAATTCATACTAGTGTAGTTTGAGCCATTTAACTAAAATCTGAAATGAAAAATTTCGTTAGCCCATTACGAGCCCCATGAAAAATCCCTAAACACGAATTGACATGTGCAACAAACATATATCCGCCATTTTGGCAGATTTCCCCACCTTCGATCTTAACAAAAAAATTCATACTAGTGTAGTTTGGACTATTTAACTAAAATCTGAAATAAAAAAGTTCATAATCCCATTACGAGCCCCATGAAAAATCCCTAAACAGGAAATGACATTGTGCAACCAACATATATCCGTCATTTTGGCAGATTTCCCCACCTTCGATCTTAACAAAAAAATTCATACTGGTGTAGTTTGGGCCATTTAGCTAAAATCTGAAATAAAAAAGTTCGTAAGCCCATTACGAGCCCCATGAAAAATCCCTAAACACGAATTGACATGTGCAACCAACATATATCCGCCATTTTGGCAGCTTTCCTCACCTTCGATCTTAACAAAAAAATTCATACTAGTGTAGTTTGGACTATATAACTAAAATCTGAAATGAAAAATTTCGTAATCCCATTACGAGCCCCATAAAAAATCCCTAAACACGAAATGACATTGTGCAACCAACATATATCCGCCATTTGGCAGATTTCCACACCTTCGATCTTAACAAAAAAATTCATACTAGTGTAGTTTGGACTAATTAACTAAAATCTGAAATGAAAAAGTTCGTTAGCCCATTACGAGCCCCATGAAAAATCCCTAAACACGAAATGTCACGTGCAACAAACATATATCCGCCATTTTGGCAGCTTTCCTCACCTTCGATCTTAACAAAAATAGTCATACTAGTGTAGTTTGGACTATATAACTAAAATCTGGAATGAAAAAGTTCGTAATCCCATTACGAGCCCCATGAAAAATCCCTAAACACGAAATGACATGTGCAACAAACATATATCCGCCATTTTGGCAGGTTTCCTCACCTTCGATCTTAACAAAAATAGTCATACTTATGTAGTTTGGACTATTTAACTAATATTTGAAATAAAAAAGATCGTGATCCCATTACGAGCCCCATGAAAAATCCCTAAACACGAAATGACATTGTGCAACCAACATATATCCGTCATTTTGGCAGATTTCCCCACCTTCGATCTTAACAAAAAAATTCATACTAGTGTAGTTTGGACTATTTAACTAAAATCTGAAATAAAAAAGTTCATAATCCCATTACGAGCCCCATGAAAAATCCCTAAACAGGAAATGACATTGTGCAACCAACATATATCCGTCATTTTGGCAGATTTCCCCACCTTCGATCTTAACAAAAAAATTCATACTGGTGTAGTTTGGGCCATTTAGCTAAAATCTGAAATAAAAAAGTTCGTAAGCCCATTACGAGCCCCATGAAAAATCCCTAAACACGAATTGACATGTGCAACCAACATATATCCGCCATTTTGGCAGATTTCCACACCTTCGATCTTAACAAAAAAATTCATACTAGTGTAGTTTGGACTATATAACTAAAATCTGAAATGAAAAAGTTCGTAATCCCATTACGAGCCCCATGAAAAATTCCTAAACACGAAATGACATGTGCAACAAACATATATCCGCCATTTTGGCAGCTTTCCTCACCTTCGATCTTAACAAAAATAGTCATACTTATGTAGTTTGGACTATTTAACTAATATTTGAAATAAAATAGATCGTAATCCCATTACGAGCCCCATGAAAAATCCCTAAACACGAAATGACATTGTGCAACCAACATATATCCGTCATTTTGGCAGATTTCCCCACCCTCGATCTTAACAAAAAAATTCATACTAGTGTAGTTTGGACTATTTAACTAAAATCTAAAATAAAAAAGTTCATAATCCCATTACGTGCCCCATGAAAAATCCCTAAACAGGAAATGACATTGTGCAACCAACATATATCCGTCATTTTGGCAGATTTCCCCACCTTCGATCTTAACAAAAAAATTCATACTGGTGTAGTTTGGGCCATTTAGCTAAAATCTGAAATAAAAAAGTTCGTAATCCCATTACGAGCCCCATAAAAAATCCCTAAACACGAAATGACATTGTGCAACCAACATATATCCGCCATTTGGCAGATTTCCACACCTTCGATCTTAACAAAAAAATTCATACTAGTGTAGTTTGGACTAATTAACTAAAATCTGAAATGAAAAAGTTCATAAGCCCATTACGAGCCCCATGAAAAATCCCTAAACACGAAATGACACGTGCAACAAACATATATCCGCCATTTTGGCAGCTTTCCTCATCTTCGATCTTAACAAAAATAGTCATACTAGTGTAGTTTGGACTATATAACTAATATTTGAAATAAAAAAGATCGTAATCCCATTACGAACCCCATGAAAAATCGCTAAACACGAAATGACACGTGCAACAAACATATATCCGCCATTTTGGCAGCTTTCCTCACCTTCGATCTTAACAAAAATAGTCATACTAGTGTAGTTTGGACTATATAACTAATATTTGAAATAAAAAAGATCGTAATCCCATTACGAGCCCCATGAAAAATCCCTAAACACGAAATGACATTGTGCAACCAACATATATCCGTCATTTTGGCAGATTTCCCCACCTTCGATCTTAACAAAAAAATTCACACTGGTGTAGTTTGGGCAATTTAACTAAAATCTGAAATAAAAAAGTTCGTCATCTTATTACGAGCCCCATGAAAAATCCCTAAACACGAATTGACATGTGCAACCAACATATATCCGCCATTTTGGCAGATTTCCACACCTTCGATCTTAACAAAAAAATTCATACTAGTGTAGTTTGGACTATATAACTAAAATCTGAAATGAAAAAGTTCGTAATCCCATTACGAGCCCCATGAAAAATCCCTAAACACGAAATGACATGTGCAACAAACATATATCCGCCATTTTGGCAGGTTTCCTCACCTTCGATCTTAACAAAAAAATTCATACTAGTGTAGTTTGGACTATTTAACTAAAATCTGAAATAAAAAAGTTCATAATCCCATTACGAGCCCCATGAAAAATCCCTAAACAGGAAATGACATTGTGCAACCAACATATATCCGTCATTTCGGCAGATTTCCCCACCTTCGATCTTAACAAAAAAATTCATACTGGTGTAGTTTGGGCCATTTAGCTAAAATCTGAAATAAAAAAGTTCGTAAGCCCATTACGAGCCCCATGAAAAATCCCTAAACACGAATTGACATGTGCAACCAACATATATCCGCGATTTTGGCAGATTTCCACACCTTCGATCTTAACAAAAAAATTCATACTAGTGTAGTTTGGACTATATAACTAAAATCTGAAATGAAAAAGTTCGTAATCCCATTACGAGCCCCATGAAAAATTCCTAAACACGAAATGACATGTGCAACAAACATATATCCGCCATTTTGGCAGCTTTCCTCACCTTCGATCTTAACAAAAATAGTCATACTTATGTAGTTTGGACTATTTAACTAATATTTGAAATAAAATAGATAGTAATCCCATTACGAGCCCCATGAAAAATCCCTAAACACGAAATGACATTGTGCAACCAACATATATCCGTCATTTTGGCAGATTTCCCCACCCTCGATCTTAACAAAAAAATTCATACTAGTGTAGTTTGGACTATTTAACTAAAATCTAAAATAAAAAAGTTCATAATCCCATTACGAGCCCCATGAAAAATCCCTAAACAGGAAATGACATTGTGCAACCAACATATATCCGTCATTTTGGAAGATTTCCCCACCTTCGATCTTAACAAAAAAATTCATACTGGTGTACTTTGGGCCATTTAGCTAAAATCTGAAATAAAAAAGTTCGTAAGCCCATTACGAGCCCCATGAAAAATCCCTAAACACGAATTGACATGTGCAACAAACATATATCCGCCATTTTGGCAGATTTCCGCACCTTCGATCTTAACAAAAAAATTCATACTAGTGTAGTTTGGACTATATAACTAAAATCTGAAATGAAAAAGTTCGTAATCCCATTACGAGCCCCATAAAAAATCCCTAAACACGAAATGACATTGTGCAACCAACATATATCCGCCATTTGGCAGATTTCCACACCTTCGATCTTAACAAAAAAATTCATACTAGTGTAGTTTGGACTAATTAACTAAAATCTGAAATGAAAAAGTTCATAAGCCCATTACGAGCCCCATGAAAAATCCCTAAACACGAAATGACACGTGCAACAAACATATATCCGCCATTTTGGCAGCTTTCCTCACCTTCGATCTTAACAAAAATAGTCATACTAGTGTAGTTTGGACTATATAACTAATATTTGAAATAAAAAAGATCGTAATCCCATTACGAACCCCATGAAAAATCGCTAAACACGAAATGACACGTGCAACAAACATATATCCGCCATTTTGGCAGATTTCCTCACCTTCGATCTTAACAAAAATAGTCATACTAGTGTAGTTTGGACTATATAACTAATATTTGAAATAAAAAAGATCGTAATCCCATTACGAGCCCCATGAAAAATCCCTAAACACGAAATGACATTGTGCAACCAACATATATCCGTCATTTTGGCAGATTTCCCCACCTTCGATCTTAACAAAAAAATTCATACTGGTGTAGTTTGGGCAATTTAACTAAAATCTGAAATAAAAAAGTTCGTAATCTTATTACGAGCCCCATGAAAAATCCCTAAACACGAATTGACATGTGCAACCAACATATATCCGCCATTTTGGCAGATTTCCACACCTTCGATCTTAACAAAAAAATTCATACTTGTGTAGTTTGGACTATATAACTAAAATCTGAAATGAAAAAGTTGGTAAGCCCATTACGAGCCTCATGAAAAATCCCTAAACACGAATTGACATGTGCAACCAACATATATCCGCCATTTTGGCAGATTTCCACACTTTCGATCTTAACAAAAAAATTCATACTAGTGTAGTTTGGACTATATAACTAAAATCTGAAATGAAAAAGTTCGTAATCCCATTACGTGCCCCATGAAAAATCCCTAAACACGAAATGACATTGTGCAACCAACATATATCCGCCATTTTGGCAGATTTCCCCACCTTCAATCTTAACAAAAAAATTCATACTAGTGTAGTTTGGACTATATAACTAAAATCTGAAATGAAAAAGTTCGTAATCCCATTACGAGCCCCATGAAAAATCCCTAAACACGAAATGACATTGTGCAACCAACATATATCCGCCATTTTGGCAGATTTCCCCACCTTCAATATTAACAAAAAAGTTCATACTAGTGTAGTTTGGGCAATTTAACTAAAATCTGAAATGAAAAAGTTCGTAAGCCCATTACGAGCCCCATGAAAAATCCCTAAACACGAATTGACATGTGCAACCAACATATATCCGCCATTTTGGCAGATTTTCACACCTTCGATTTTAACAAAAAAATTCATACTAGTGTAGTTTGGACTATATAACTCAAATCTGAAATGAAAAAGTTCGTAAGCCCATTACGAGCCCCATGAAAAATCCCTAAACACGAATTGACATGTGCAACCAACATATTTCCGCCATTTTGGCAGATTTCCACACCTTCGATCTTAACAAAAAAATTCATACTAGTGTAGTTTGGACTATATAACTAAAATCTGAAATGAAAAAGTTCGTAATCCCATTACGAGCCCCATGAAAAATCCCTAAACACGAAATGACATTGTGCAACCAACATATATCCGCCATTTTGGCAGATTTCCCCACCTTCAATCTTAACAAAAAAATTCATACTAGTGTAGCTTGGGCTATTTAACTAAAATCTGAAATGAAAAAGTTCGTAAGCCCATTACGAGCCCCATGAAAAATCCCTAAAGACGAATTGACATGTGCAACAAACATATATCCGCCATTTTGGCAGATTTCCACACCTTCGATCTTAACAAAAAAATTCATACTAGTGTCGTTTGGACTATATAACTAAAATCTGAAATAAAGAAGTTCGTAATCCCATTACGAGCCCCATGAAAAATCCCTAAACACGAAATGACATGTGCAATAAACATATATCCGCCATTTTGGCAGCTTTCCTCACCTTCGATCTTAACAAAAATAGTTATACTTATGTAGTTTGGACTATTTAACTAATATTTGAAATAAAAAAGATCGTAATCCCATTACGAGCCCCATGAAAAATCCCTAAACACGAAATGACATTGTGCAACCAACATATATCCGTCATTTTGGCAGATTTCCCACCCTTCGATCTTAACAAAAAAATTCATACTGGTGTAGTTTGGGCAATTTAACTAAAATCTGAAATAAAAAAGTTCGTAATCTTATTACGAGCCCCATGAAAAATCCCTAAACACGAATTGACATGTGCAACCAACATATATCCGCCATTTTGGCAGATTTCCCCACCCTCGATCTTAACAAAAAAATTCATACTAGTGTAGTTTGGACTATTTAACTAAAATCTAAAATAAAAAAGTTCATAATCCCATTACGTGCCCCATGAAAAATCCCTAAACAGGAAATGACATTGTGCAACCAACATATATCCGTCATTTTGGCAGATTTCCCCACCTTCGATCTTAACAAAAAAATTCATACTGGTGTAGTTTGGGCCATTTAGCTAAAATCTGAAATAAAAAAGTTCGTAATCCCATTACGAGCCCCATAAAAAATCCCTAAACACGAAATGACATTGTGCAACCAACATATATCCGCCATTTGGCAGATTTCCACACCTTCGATCTTAACAAAAAAATTCATACTAGTGTAGTTTGGACTAATTAACTAAAATCTGAAATGAAAAAGTTCATAAGCCCATTACGAGCCCCATGAAAAATCCCTAAACACGAAATGACACGTGCAACAAACATATATCCGCCATTTTGGCAGCTTTCCTCACCTTCGATCTTAACAAAAATAGTCATACTAGTGTAGTTTGGACTATATAACTAATATTTGAAATAAAAAAGATCGTAATCCCATTACGAACCCCATGAAAAATCGCTAAACACGAAATGACACGTGCAACAAACATATATCCGCCATTTTGGCAGCTTTCCTCACCTTCGATCTTAACAAAAATAGTCATACTAGTGTAGTTTGGACTATATAACTAATATTTGAAATAAAAAAGATCGTAATCCCATTACGAGCCCCATGAAAAATCCCTAAACACGAAATGACATTGTGCAACCAACATATATCCGTCATTTTGGCAGATTTCCCCACCTTCGATCTTAACAAAAAAATTCACACTGGTGTAGTTTGGGCAATTTAACTAAAATCTGAAATAAAAAAGTTCGTCATCTTATTACGAGCCCCATGAAAAATCCCTAAACACGAATTGACATGTGCAACCAACATATATCCGCCATTTTGGCAGATTTCCACACCTTCGATCTTAACAAAAAAATTCATACTAGTGTAGTTTGGACTATATAACTAAAATCTGAAATGAAAAAGTTCGTAATCCCATTACGAGCCCCATGAAAAATCCCTAAACACGAAATGACATGTGCAACAAACATATATCCGCCATTTTGGCAGGTTTCCTCACCTTCGATCTTAACAAAAAAATTCATACTAGTGTAGTTTGGACTATTTAACTAAAATCTGAAATAAAAAAGTTCATAATCCCATTACGAGCCCCATGAAAAATCCCTAAACAGGAAATGACATTGTGCAACCAACATATATCCGTCATTTCGGCAGATTTCCCCACCTTCGATCTTAACAAAAAAATTCATACTGGTGTAGTTTGGGCCATTTAGCTAAAATCTGAAATAAAAAAGTTCGTAAGCCCATTACGAGCCCCATGAAAAATCCCTAAACACGAATTGACATGTGCAACCAACATATATCCGCGATTTTGGCAGATTTCCACACCTTCGATCTTAACAAAAAAATTCATACTAGTGTAGTTTGGACTATATAACTAAAATCTGAAATGAAAAAGTTCGTAATCCCATTACGAGCCCCATGAAAAATTCCTAAACACGAAATGACATGTGCAACAAACATATATCCGCCATTTTGGCAGCTTTCCTCACCTTCGATCTTAACAAAAATAGTCATACTTATGTAGTTTGGACTATTTAACTAATATTTGAAATAAAATAGATAGTAATCCCATTACGAGCCCCATGAAAAATCCCTAAACACGAAATGACATTGTGCAACCAACATATATCCGTCATTTTGGCAGATTTCCCCACCCTCGATCTTAACAAAAAAATTCATACTAGTGTAGTTTGGACTATTTAACTAAAATCTAAAATAAAAAAGTTCATAATCCCATTACGAGCCCCATGAAAAATCCCTAAACAGGAAATGACATTGTGCAACCAACATATATCCGTCATTTTGGAAGATTTCCCCACCTTCGATCTTAACAAAAAAATTCATACTGGTGTACTTTGGGCCATTTAGCTAAAATCTGAAATAAAAAAGTTCGTAAGCCCATTACGAGCCCCATGAAAAATCCCTAAACACGAATTGACATGTGCAACAAACATATATCCGCCATTTTGGCAGATTTCCGCACCTTCGATCTTAACAAAAAAATTCATACTAGTGTAGTTTGGACTATATAACTAAAATCTGAAATGAAAAAGTTCGTAATCCCATTACGAGCCCCATAAAAAATCCCTAAACACGAAATGACATTGTGCAACCAACATATATCCGCCATTTGGCAGATTTCCACACCTTCGATCTTAACAAAAAAATTCATACTAGTGTAGTTTGGACTAATTAACTAAAATCTGAAATGAAAAAGTTCATAAGCCCATTACGAGCCCCATGAAAAATCCCTAAACACGAAATGACACGTGCAACAAACATATATCCGCCATTTTGGCAGCTTTCCTCACCTTCGATCTTAACAAAAATAGTCATACTAGTGTAGTTTGGACTATATAACTAATATTTGAAATAAAAAAGATCGTAATCCCATTACGAACCCCATGAAAAATCGCTAAACACGAAATGACACGTGCAACAAACATATATCCGCCATTTTGGCAGATTTCCTCACCTTCGATCTTAACAAAAATAGTCATACTAGTGTAGTTTGGACTATATAACTAATATTTGAAATAAAAAAGATCGTAATCCCATTACGAGCCCCATGAAAAATCCCTAAACACGAAATGACATTGTGCAACCAACATATATCCGTCATTTTGGCAGATTTCCCCACCTTCGATCTTAACAAAAAAATTCATACTGGTGTAGTTTGGGCAATTTAACTAAAATCTGAAATAAAAAAGTTCGTAATCTTATTACGAGCCCCATGAAAAATCCCTAAACACGAATTGACATGTGCAACCAACATATATCCGCCATTTTGGCAGATTTCCACACCTTCGATCTTAACAAAAAAATTCATACTTGTGTAGTTTGGACTATATAACTAAAATCTGAAATGAAAAAGTTGGTAAGCCCATTACGAGCCTCATGAAAAATCCCTAAACACGAATTGACATGTGCAACCAACATATATCCGCCATTTTGGCAGATTTCCACACTTTCGATCTTAACAAAAAAATTCATACTAGTGTAGTTTGGACTATATAACTAAAATCTGAAATGAAAAAGTTCGTAATCCCATTACGTGCCCCATGAAAAATCCCTAAACACGAAATGACATTGTGCAACCAACATATATCCGCCATTTTGGCAGATTTCCCCACCTTCAATCTTAACAAAAAAATTCATACTAGTGTAGTTTGGACTATATAACTAAAATCTGAAATGAAAAAGTTCGTAATCCCATTACGAGCCCCATGAAAAATCCCTAAACACGAAATGACATTGTGCAACCAACATATATCCGCCATTTTGGCAGATTTCCCCACCTTCAATATTAACAAAAAAGTTCATACTAGTGTAGTTTGGGCAATTTAACTAAAATCTGAAATGAAAAAGTTCGTAAGCCCATTACGAGCCCCATGAAAAATCCCTAAACACGAATTGACATGTGCAACCAACATATATCCGCCATTTTGGCAGATTTTCACACCTTCGATTTTAACAAAAAAATTCATACTAGTGTAGTTTGGACTATATAACTCAAATCTGAAATGAAAAAGTTCGTAAGCCCATTACGAGCCCCATGAAAAATCCCTAAACACGAATTGACATGTGCAACCAACATATTTCCGCCATTTTGGCAGATTTCCACACCTTCGATCTTAACAAAAAAATTCATACTAGTGTAGTTTGGACTATATAACTAAAATCTGAAATGAAAAAGTTCGTAATCCCATTACGAGCCCCATGAAAAATCCCTAAACACGAAATGACATTGTGCAACCAACATATATCCGCCATTTTGGCAGATTTCCCCACCTTCAATCTTAACAAAAAAATTCATACTAGTGTAGCTTGGGCTATTTAACTAAAATCTGAAATGAAAAAGTTCGTAAGCCCATTACGAGCCCCATGAAAAATCCCTAAAGACGAATTGACATGTGCAACAAACATATATCCGCCATTTTGGCAGATTTCCACACCTTCGATCTTAACAAAAAAATTCATACTAGTGTCGTTTGGACTATATAACTAAAATCTGAAATAAAGAAGTTCGTAATCCCATTACGAGCCCCATGAAAAATCCCTAAACACGAAATGACATGTGCAATAAACATATATCCGCCATTTTGGCAGCTTTCCTCACCTTCGATCTTAACAAAAATAGTTATACTTATGTAGTTTGGACTATTTAACTAATATTTGAAATAAAAAAGATCGTAATCCCATTACGAGCCCCATGAAAAATCCCTAAACACGAAATGACATTGTGCAACCAACATATATCCGTCATTTTGGCAGATTTCCCACCCTTCGATCTTAACAAAAAAATTCATACTGGTGTAGTTTGGGCAATTTAACTAAAATCTGAAATAAAAAAGTTCGTAATCTTATTACGAGCCCCATGAAAAATCCCTAAACACGAATTGACATGTGCAACCAACATATATCCGCCATTTTGGCAGCTTTCCACACCTTCGATCTTAACAAAAAAATTCATACTAGTGCAGTTTGGACTAATTAACTAAAGTCTGAAATGAAAAAGTTCGTAAGCCCATTACGAGCCCCATGAAAAATCCCTAAACACGAAATGACACGTGCAATAAACATATATCCGCCATTTTGGCAGCTTTCCTCACCTTCGATCTTAACAAAAATAGTTATACTTATGTAGTTTGGACTATTTAACTAATATTTGAAATAAAAAAGATCGTAATCCCATTACGAGCCCCATGAAAAATCCCTAAACACGAAATGACATTGTGCAACCAACATATATCCGCCATTTTGGCAGATTTCCACACCTTCGATCTTAACAAAAAAATTCATACTTGTGTAGTTTGGACTATATAACTAAAATCTGAAATGAAAAAGTTGGTAAGCCCATTACGAGCCTCATGAAAAATCCCTAAACACGAATTGACATGTGCAACCAACATATATCCGCCATTTTGGCAGATTTCCACACTTTCGATCTTAACAAAAAAATTCATACTAGTGTAGTTTGGACTATATAACTAAAATCTGAAATGAAAAAGTTCGTAATCCCATTACGTGCCCCATGAAAAATCCCTAAACACGAAATGACATTGTGCAACCAACATATATCCGCCATTTTGGCAGATTTCCCCACCTTCAATCTTAACAAAAAAATTCATACTAGTGTAGTTTGGACTATATAACTAAAATCTGAAATGAAAAAGTTCGTAATCCCATTACGAGCCCCATGAAAAATCCCTAAACACGAAATGACATTGTGCAACCAACATATATCCGCCATTTTGGCAGATTTCCCCACCTTCAATATTAACAAAAAAGTTCATACTAGTGTAGTTTGGGCAATTTAACTAAAATCTGAAATGAAAAAGTTCGTAAGCCCATTACGAGCCCCATGAAAAATCCCTAAACACGAATTGACATGTGCAACCAACATATATCCGCCATTTTGGCAGATTTTCACACCTTCGATTTTAACAAAAAAATTCATACTAGTGTAGTTTGGACTATATAACTCAAATCTGAAATGAAAAAGTTCGTAAGCCCATTACGAGCCCCATGAAAAATCCCTAAACACGAATTGACATGTGCAACCAACATATTTCCGCCATTTTGGCAGATTTCCACACCTTCGATCTTAACAAAAAAATTCATACTAGTGTAGTTTGGACTATATAACTAAAATCTGAAATGAAAAAGTTCGTAATCCCATTACGAGCCCCATGAAAAATCCCTAAACACGAAATGACATTGTGCAACCAACATATATCCGCCATTTTGGCAGATTTCCCCACCTTCAATCTTAACAAAAAAATTCATACTAGTGTAGCTTGGGCTATTTAACTAAAATCTGAAATGAAAAAGTTCGTAAGCCCATTACGAGCCCCATGAAAAATCCCTAAAGACGAATTGACATGTGCAACAAACATATATCCGCCATTTTGGCAGATTTCCACACCTTCGATCTTAACAAAAAAATTCATACTAGTGTAGTTTGGACTATATAACTAAAATCTGAAATAAAGAAGTTCGTAATCCCATTACGAGCCCCATGAAAAATCCCTAAACACGAAATGACATGTGCAATAAACATATATCCGCCATTTTGGCAGCTTTGCTCACCTTCGATCTTAACAAAAATAGTTATACTTATGTAGTTTGGACTATTTAACTAATATTTGAAATAAAAAAGATCGTAATCCCATTACGAGCCCCATGAAAAATCCCTAAACACGAAATGACATTGTGCAACCAACATATATCCGTCATTTTGGCAGATTTCCCACCCTTCGATCTTAACAAAAAAATTCATACTGGTGTAGTTTGGGCAATTTAACTAAAATCTGAAATAAAAAAGTTCGTAATCTTATTACGAGCCCCATGAAAAATCCCTAAACACGAATTGACATGTGCAACCAACATATATCCGCCATTTTGGCAGATTTCCACACCTTCGATCTTAACAAAAAAATTCATACTAGTGCAGTTTGGACTAATTAACTAAAGTCTGAAATGAAAAAGTTCGTAAGCCCATTACGAGCCCCATGAAAAATCCCTAAACACGAAATGACACGTGCAACAAACATATATCCGCCATTTTGGCAGCTTTCCTCACCTTCGATCTTAACAAAAATAGTCATACTAGTGTAGTTTGGACTATATAACTAATATTTGAAATAAAAAAGATCGTAATCCCATTACGAGCCTCATGAAAAATCCCTAAACACGAATTGACATGTGCAACCAACATATATCCGCCATTTTGGCAGATTTCCACTCTTTCGATCTTAACAAAAAAATTCATACTAGTGTAGTTTGGACTATATAACTAAAATCTGAAATGAAAAAGTTCGTAATCCCATTACGAGCCCCATGAAAAATCCCTAAACACGAAATGACATTGTGCAACCAACATATATCCGTCATTTTGGCAGATTTCCCCACCCTCGATCTTAACAAAAAAATTCATACTAGTGTAGTTTGGACTATTTAACTAAAATCTGAAATAAAAAAGTTCATAATCCCATTACGAGCCCCATGAAAAATCCCTAAACAGGAAATGACATTGTGCAACCAACATATATCCGTCATTTTGGCAGATTTCCCCACCTTCGATCTTAACAAAAAAATTCATACTGGTGTAGTTTGGGCCATTTAGCTAAAATCTGAAATAAAAAAGTTCGTAAGCCCATTACGAGCCCCATGAAAAATCCCTAAACACGAATTGACATGTGCAACAAACATATATCCGCCATTTTGGCAGATTTCCGCACCTTCGATCTTAACAAAAAAATTCATACTAGTGTAGTTTGGACTATATAACTAAAATCTGAAATGAAAAAGTTCGTAATCCCATTACGAGCCCCATAAAAAATCCCTAAACACGAAATGACATTGTGCAACCAACATATATCCGCCATTTGGCAGATTTCCACACCTTCGATCTTAACAAAAAAATTCATACTAGTGTAGTTTGGACTAATTAACTAAAATCTGAAATGAAAAAGTTCGTAAGCCCATTACGAGCCCCATGAAAAATCCCTAAACACGAAATGACACGTGCAACAAACATATATCCGCCATTTTGGCAGCTTTCCTCACCTTCGATCTTAACAAAAATAGTCATACTAGTGTAGTTTGGACTATATAACTAATATTTGAAATAAAAAAGATCGTAATCCCATTACGAGCCCCATGAAAAATCCCTAAACACGAAATGACATTGTGCAACCAACATATATCCGCCATTTTGGCAGATTTCCGCACCTTCGGTCTTAACAAAAAAATTCATACTAGTGTAGTTTGGACTATATAACTAAAATCTGAAATGAAAAAGTTCGTAATCCCATTACGAGCCCCATAAAAAATCCCTAAACACGAAATGACATTGTGCAACCAACATATATCCGCCATTTGGCAGATTTCCACACCTTCGATCTTAACAAAAAAATTCATACTAGTGTAGTTTGGACTAATTAACTAAAATCTGAAATGAAAAAGTTCGTAAGCCCATTACGAGCCCCATGAAAAATCCCTAAACATGAAATGACACGTGCAACAAACATATATCCGCCATTTTGGCAGCTTTCCTCACCTTCGATCTTAACAAAAATAGTCATACTAGTGTAGTTTGGACTATATAACTAATATTTGAAATAAAAAAGATCGTAAGCCCATTACGAACCCCATGAAAAATCGCTAAACACGAAATGACACGTGCAACAAACATATATCCGCCATTTTGGCAGCTTTCCTCACCTTCGATCTTAACAAAAATAGTCATACTTATGTAGTTTGGACTATTTAACTAATATTTGAAATAAAAAAGATCGTAATCCCATTACGAGCCCCATGAAAAATCCCTAAACACGAAATGACATTGTGCAACCAACATATATCCGTCATTTTGGCAGATTTCCCCACCCTCGATCTTAACAAAAAAATTCATACTAGTGTAGTTTGGACTATTTAACTAAAATCTGAAATAAAAAAGTTCATAATCCCATTACGAGCCCCATGAAAAATCCCTAAACAGGAAATGACATTGTGCAACCAACATATATCCGTCATTTTGGCAGATTTCCCCACCTTCGATCTTAACAAATAAAATCCATACTGGTGTAGTTTGGGCCATTTAGCTAAAATCTGAAATAAAAAAGTTCGTAAGCCCATTACGAGCCCCATGAAAAATCCCTAAACACGAATTGACATTGTGCAACCAACATATATCCGCCATTTGGCAGATTTCCACACCTTCGATCTTAACAAAAAAATTCATACTAGTGTAGTTTGGACTAATTAACTAAAATCTGAAATGAAAAAGTTCGTAAGCCCATTACGAGCCCCATGAAAAATCCCTAAACACGAAATGACACGTGCAACAAACATATATCCGCCATTTTGGCAGCTTTCCTCACCTTCGATCTTAACAAAAATAGTCATACTAGTGTAGTTTGGACTATATAACTAATATTTGAAATAAAAAAGATCGTAATCCCATTACGAACCCCATGAAAAATCGCTAAACACGAAATGACACGTGCAACAAACATATATCCGCCATTTTGGCAGCTTTCCTCACCTTCGATCTTAACAAAAATAGTCATACTAGTGTAGTTTGGACTATATAACTAATATTTGAAATAAAAAAGATCGTAATCCCATTACGAACCCCATGAAAAATCGCTAAACACGAAATAACACGTGCAACAAACATATATCCGCCATTTTGGCAGCTTTCCTCACCTTCGATCTTAACAAAAATAGTCATACTAGTGTAGTTTGGACTATATAACTAATATTTGAAATAAAAAAGATCGTAATCCCATTACGAGCCCCATGAAAAATCCCTAAACACGAAATGACATTGTGCAACCAACATATATCCGTCATTTTGGCAGATTTCCCCACCTTCGATCTTAACAAAAAAATTCATACTGGTGTAGTTTGGGCAATTTAACTAAAATCTGAAATAAAAAAGTTCGTAATCTTATTACGAGCCCCATGAAAAATCCCTAAACACGAATTGACATGTGCAACCAACATATATCCGCCATTTTGGCAGATTTCCTCACCTTCGATCTTAACAAAAATAGTCATACTTATGTAGTTTGGACTATTTAACTAATATTTGAAATAAAAAAGATCGTAATCCCATTACGAGCCCCATGAAAAATCCCTAAACACGAAATGACATTGTGCAACCAACATATATCCGTCATTTTGGCAGATTTCCCCACCCTCGATCTTAACAAAAAAATTCATACTAGTGTAGTTTGGACTATTTAACTAAAATCTGAAATAAAAAAGTTCTTCATCCCATTACGAGCCATATGAAAAATCCCTAAACAGGAAATGACATTGTGCAACCAACATATATCCGTCATTTTGGCAGATTTCCCCACCTTCGATCTTAACAAAAAAATTCATACTGGTGTAGTTTGGGCCATTTAGCTAAAATCTGAAATAAAAAAGTTCGTAAGCCCATTACGAGCCCCATGAAAAATCCCTAAACACGAATTGACATGTGCAACAAACATATATCCGCCATTTTGGCAGATTTCCGCACCTTCGATCTTAACAAAAAAATTCATACTAGTGTAGTTTGGACTATATAACTAAAATCTGGAATGAAAAAGTTCGTAATCCCATTACAAGCCCCATAAAAAATCCCTAAACACGAAATGACATTGTGCAACCAACATATATCCGCCATTTGGCAGATTTCCACACCTTCGATCTTAACAAAAAAATTCATACTAGTGTAGTTTGGACTAATTAACTAAAATCTGAAATGAAAAAGTTCGTAAGCCCATTACGAGCCCCATGAAAAATCCCTAAACACGAAATGACACGTGCAACAAACATATATCCGCCATTTTGGCAGCTTTCCTCACCTTCGATCTTAACAAAAATAGTCATACTAGTGTAGTTTGGACTATATAACTAATATTTGAAATAAAAAAGATCGTAATCCCATTACGAACCCCATGAAAAATCGCTAAACACGAAATGACACGTGCAACAAACATATATCCGCCATTTTGGCAGCTTTCCTCACCTTCGATCTTAACAAAAATAGTCATACTAGTGTAGCTTGGACTATATAACTAATATTTGAAATAAAAAAGATCGTAATCCCATTACGAGCCCCATGAAAAATCCCTAAACACGAATTGACACGTGCAACAAACATATATCCGCCATTTTGGCAGCTTTCCTCACCTTCGATCTTAACAAAAATAGTCATACTAGTGTAGTTTGGACTATATAACTAATATTTGAAATAAAAAAGATCGTAATCCCATTACGAGCCCCATGAAAAATCCCTAAACACGAAATGACATTGTGCAACCAACATATATCCGTCATTTTGGCAGATTTCCCCACCTTCGATCTTAACAAAAAAATTCATACTGGTGTAGTTTGGGCAATTTAACTAAAATCTGAAATAAAAAAGTTCGTCATCTTATTACGAGCCCCATGAAAAATCCCTAAACACGAATTGACATGTGCAACCAACATATATCCGCCATTTTGGCAGATTTCCACACCTTCGATCTTAACAAAAAAATTCATACTAGTGTAGTTTGGACTATTTAACTAAAATCTGAAATAAAAAAGTTCATAATCCCATTACGAGCCCCATGAAAAATCCCTAAACAGGAAATGACATTGTGCAACCAACATATATCCGTCATTTTGGCAGATTTCCCCACCTTCGATCTTAACAAAAAAATTCATACTGGTGTAGTTTGGGCCATTTAGCTAAAATCTGAAATAAAAAAGTTCGTAAGCCCATTACGAGCCCCATGAAAAATCCCTAAACACGAATTGACATGTGCAACCAACATATATCCGCCATTTTGGCAGATTTCCACACCTTCGATCTTAACAAAAAAATTCATACTAGTGTAGTTTGGACTATATAACTAAAATCTGAAATGAAAAAGTTCGTAATCCCATTACGAGCCCCATGAAAAATTCCTAAACACGAAATGACATGTGCAACAAACATATATCCGCCATTTTGGCAGCTTTCCTCACCTTCGATCTTAACAAAAATAGTCATACTTATGTAGTTTGGACTATTTAACTAATATTTGAAATAAAATAGATAGTAATCCCATTACGAGCCCCATGAAAAATCCCTAAACACGAAATGACATTGTGCAACCAACATATATCCGTCATTTTGGCAGATTTCCCCACCTTCGATCTTAACAAAAAAATTCATACTGGTGTAGTTTGGGCAATTTAACTAAAATCTGAAATAAAAAGGTCGTAATCTTATTACGAGCCCCATGAAAAATCCCTAAACACGAATTGACATGTGCAACCAACATATATCCGCCATTTTGGCAGATTTCCACACCTTCGATCTTAACAAAAAAATTCATACTAGTGTAGTTTGGACTATATAACTAAAATCTGAAATGAAAAAGTTCGTAAGCCCATTACGAGCCCCATGAAAAATCCCTAAACACGAATTGACATGTGCAACCAACATATATCCGCCATTTTGGCAGATTTCCACACTTTCGATCTTAACAAAAAAATTCATACTAGTGTAGTTTGGACTATATAACTAAAATCTGAAATGAAAAAGTTCGTAATCCCATTACGAGCCCCATGAAAAATCCCTAAACACGAAATGACATTGTGCAACCAACATATATCCGCCATTTTGGCAGATTTCCCCACCTTCAATATTAACAAAAAAGTTCATACTAGTGTAGTTTGGGCAATTTAACTAAAATCTGAAATGAAAAAGTTCGTAAGCCCATTACGAGCCCCATGAAAAATCCCTAAACACGAATTGACATGTGCAACCAACATATATCCGCCATTTTGGCAGATTTTCACACCTTCGATCTTAACAAAAAAATTCATACTAGTGTAGTTTGGACTATATAACTCAAATCTGAAATGAAAAAGTTCGTAAGCCCATTACGAGCCCCATGAAAAATCCCTAAACACGAATTGACATGTGCAACCAACATATTTCCGCCATTTTGGCAGATTTCCACACCTTCGATCTTAACAAAAAAATTCATACTAGTGTAGTTTGGACTATATAACTAAAATCTGAAATGAAAAAGTTCGTAATCCCATTACGAGCCCCATGAAAAATCCCTAAACACGAAATGACATTGTGCAACCAACATATATCCGCCATTTTGGCAGATTTCCCCACCTTCAATCTTAACAAAAAAATTCATACTAGTGTAGCTTGGGCTATTTAACTAAAATCTGAAATGAAAAAGTTCGTAAGCCCATTACGAGCCCCATGAAAAATCCCTAAACACGAATTGACATGTGCAACAAACATATATCCGCCATTTTGGCAGATTTCCACACCTTCGATCTTAACAAAAAAATTCATACTAGTGTAGTTTGGACTATATAACTAAAATCTGAAATAAAGAAGTTCGTAATCCCATTACGAGCCCCATGAAAAATCCCTAAACACGAAATGACATGTGCAACAAACATATATCCGCCATTTTGGCAGCTTTCCTCACCTTCGATCTTAACAAAAATAGTCATACTTATGTAGTTTGGACTATTTAACTAATATTTGAAATAAAAAAGATCGTAATCCCATTACGAGCCCCATGAAAAATCCCTAAACACGAAATGACATTGTGCAACCAACATATATCCGTCATTTTGGCAGATTTCCCACCGTTCGATCTTAACAAAAAAATTCATACTGGTGTAGTTTGGGCAATTTAACTAAAATCTGAAATAAAAAAGTTCGTAATCTTATTACGAGCCCCATGAAAAAACCCTAAACACGAATTGACATGTGCAACCAACATATATCCGCCATTTTGGCAGATTTCCACACCTTCGATCTTAACAAAAAAATTCATACTAGTGTAGTTTGGACTATATAACTAAAATCTGAAATGAAAAAGTTCGTAATCCCATTACGAGCCCCATAAAAAATCCCTAAACACGAAATGACATTGTGCAACCAACATATATCCGCCATTTGGCAGATTTCCACACCTTCGATCTTAACAAAAAAATTCATACTAGTGCAGTTTGGACTAATTAACTAAAATCTGAAATGAAAAAGTTCGTAAGCCCATTACGAGCCCCATGAAAAATCCCTAAACACGAAATGACACGTGCAACAAACATATATCCGCCATTTTGGCAGATTTCCACACCTTCGATCTTAACAAAAAAATTCATACTAGTGTAGTTTGGACTATATAACTAAAATCTGAAATAAAGAAGTTCGTAATCCCATTACGAGCCCCATGAAAAATCCCTAAACACGAAATGACACGTGCAACCAACATATATCCGCCATTTTGGCAGATATCCTCACCTTCGATCTTAACAAAAAAATTCATACTAGTGTAGTTTGGGCTATTTAACTAAAATCTGAAATGAAAAAGTTCGTAAGCCCATTACGAGCCCCATGAAAAATCCCTAAACACGAATTGACATGTGCAACCAATATATATCCGCCATTTTGGCAGATTTACACACCTTCGATCTTAACAAAAAAATTCATACTAGTGTAGTTTGGACTAATTAACTAAAATCTGAAATGAAAAAGTTCGTAAGCCCATTACGAGCCCCATGAAAAATCCCTAAACACGAAATGACACGTGCAACAAACATATATCCGCCATTTTGGCAGCTTTCCTCACCTTCGATCTTAACAAAAATAGTCATACTAGTGTAGTTTGGACTATATAACTAATATTTGAAATAAAAAAGATCGTAATCCCATTACGAACCCCATGAAAAATCCCTAAACACGAATTGACATGTGCAACCAACATATATCCGCCATTTTGGCAGATTTCCACACTTTCGATCTTAACAAAAAAATTCATACTAGTGTAGTTTGGACTATATAACTAAAATCTGAAATGAAAAAGTTCGTAATCCCATTACGTGCCCCATGAAAAATCCCTAAACACGAAATGACATTGTGCAACCAACATATATCCGCCATTTTGGCAGATTTCCCCACCTTCAATCTTAACAAAAAAATTCATACTAGTGTAGTTTGGACTATATAACTAAAATCTGAAATGAAAAAGTTCGTAATCCCATTACGAGCCCCATGAAAAATCCCTAAACACGAAATGACATTGTGCAACCAACATATATCCGCCATTTTGGCAGATTTCCCCACCTTCAATCTTAACAAAAAAATTCATACTAGTGTAGTTTGGACTATATAACTAAAATCTGAAATGAAAAAGTTCGTAAGCCCATTACGATCCCCATGAAAAATCCCTAAACACGAAATGACATTGTGCAACCAACATATATCCGCCATTTTGGCAGATATCCTCACCTTCGATCTTAACAAAAAAATTCATACTGGTGTAGTTTGGGCAATTTAACTAAAATCTGAAATAAAAAAGTTCGTAATCTTATTACGAGCCCCATGAAAAATCCCTAAACACGAATTGACATGTGCAACCAACATATATCCGCCATTTTGGCAGATTTCCTCACCTTCGATCTTAACAAAAATAGTCATACTTATGTAGTTTGGACTATTTAACTAATATTTGAAATAAAAAAGATCGTAATCCCATTACGAGCCCCATGAAAAATCCCTAAACACGAAATGACATTGTGCAACCAACATATATCCGTCATTTTGGCAGATTTCCCCACCCTCGATCTTAACAAAAAAATTCATACTAGTGTAGTTTGGACTATTTAACTAAAATCTGAAATAAAAAAGTTCATAATCCCATTACGAGCCCCATGAAAAATCCCTAAACAGGAAATGACATTGTGCAACCAACATATATCCGTCATTTTGGCAGATTTCCCCACCTTCGATCTTAACAAAAAAATTCATACTGGTGTAGTTTGGGCCATTTAGCTAAAATCTGAAATAAAAAAGTTCGTAAGCCCATTACGAGCCCCATGAAAAATCCCTAAACACGAATTGACATGTGCAACAAACATATATCCGCCATTTTGGCAGATTTCCGCACCTTCGATCTTAACAAAAAAATTCATACTAGTATAGTTTGGACTATATAACTAAAATCTGAAATGAAAAAGTTCGTAATCCCATTACGAGCCCCATAAAAAATCCCTAAACACGAAATGACATTGTGCAACCAACATATATCCGCCATTTGGCAGATTTCCACACCTTCGATCTTAACAAAAAAATTCATACTAGTGTAGTTTGGACTAATTAACTAAAATCTGAAATGAAAAAGTTCGTAAGCCCATTACGAGCCCCATGAAAAATCCCTAAACACGAAATGACACGTGCAACAAACATATATCCGCCATTTTGGCAGCTTTCCTCACCTTCGATCTTAACAAAAATAGTCATACTAGTGTAGTTTGGACTATATAACTAATATTTGAAATAAAAAAGATCGTAATCCCATTACGAACCCCATGAAAAATCGCTAAACACGAAATGACACGTGCAACAAACATATATCCGCCATTTTGGCAGCTTTCCTCACCTTCGATCTTAACAAAAATAGTCATACTAGTGTAGTTTGGACTATATAACTAATATTTGAAATAAAAAAGATCGTAATCCCATTACGATCCCCATGAAAAATCCCTAAACACGAAATGACATTGTGCAACCAACATATATCCGCCATTTTGGCAGATATCCTCACCTTCGATCTTAACAAAAAAATTCATACTGGTGTAGTTTGGGCAATTTAACTAAAATCTGAAATAAAAAAGTTCGTAATCTTATTACGAGCCCCATGAAAAATCCCTAAACACGTATTGACATGTGCAACCAACATATATCCGCCATTTTGGCAGATTTCCTCACCTTCGATCTTAACAAAAATAGTCATACTTATGTAGTTTGGACTATTTAACTAATATTTGAAATAAAAAAGATCGTAATCCCATTACGAGCCCCATGAAAAATCCCTAAACACGAAATGACATTGTGCAACCAACATATATCCGTCATTTTGGCAGATTTCCCCACCCTCGATCTTAACAAAAAAATTCATACTAGTGTAGTTTGGACTATTTAACTAAAATCTGAAATAAAAAAGTTCATAATCCCATTACGAGCCCCATGAAAAATCCCTAAACAGGAAATGACATTGTGCAACCAACATATATCCGTCATTTTGGCAGATTTCCCCACCTTCGATCTTAACAAAAAAATTCATACTGGTGTAGTTTGGGCCATTTAGCTAAAATCTGAAATAAAAAAGTTCGTAAGCCCATTACGAGCCCCATGAAAAATCCCTAAACACGAATTGACATGTGCAACAAACATATATCCGCCATTTTGGCAGATTTCCGCACCTTCGATCTTAACAAAAAAATTCATACTAGTGTAGTTTGGACTATATAACTAAAATCTGAAATGAAAAAGTTCGTAATCCCATTACGAGCCCCATAAAAAATCCCTAAACACGAAATGACATTGTGCAACCAACATATATCCGCCGTTTGGCAGATTTCCACACCTTCGATCTTAACAAAAAAATTCATACTAGTGTAGTTTGGACTAATTAACTAAAATCTGAAATGAAAAAGTTCGTAAGCCCATTACGAGCCCCATGAAAAATCCCTAAACACGAAATGACATTGTGCAACCAACATATATCCGTCATTTTGGCAGATTTCCCCACCCTCGATCTTAACAAAAAAATTCATACTAGTGTAGTTTGGACTATTTAACTAAAATCTGAAATAAAAAAGTTCATAATCCCATTACGAGCCCCATGAAAAATCCCTAAACAGGAAATGACATTGTGCAACCAACATATATCCGTCATTTTGGCAGATTTCCCCACCTTCGATCTTAACAAAAAAATTCATACTGGTGTAGTTTGGGCCATTTAGCTAAAATCTGAAATAAAAAAGTTCGTAAGCCCATTACGAGCCCCATGAAAAATCCCTAAACACGAATTGACATGTGCAACAAACATATATCCGCCATTTTGGCAGATTTCCGCACCTTCGATCTTAACAAAAAAATTCATACTAGTATAGTTTGGACTATATAACTAAAATCTGAAATGAAAAAGTTCGTAATCCCATTACGAGCCCCATAAAAAATCCCTAAACACGAAATGACATTGTGCAACCAACATATATCCGCCATTTGGCAGATTTCCACACCTTCGATCTTAACAAAAAAATTCATACTAGTGTAGTTTGGACTAATTAACTAAAATCTGAAATGAAAAAGTTCGTAAGCCCATTACGAGCCCCATGAAAAATCCCTAAACACGAAATGACACGTGCAACAAACATATATCCGCCATTTTGGCAGCTTTCCTCACCTTCGATCTTAACAAAAATAGTCATACTAGTGTAGTTTGGACTATATAACTAATATTTGAAATAAAAAAGATCGTAATCCCATTACGAACCCCATGAAAAATCGCTAAACACGAAATGACACGTGCAACAAACATATATCCGCCATTTTGGCAGCTTTCCTCACCTTCGATCTTAACAAAAATAGTCATACTAGTGTAGTTTGGACTATATAACTAATATTTGAAATAAAAAAGATCGTAATCCCATTACGATCCCCATGAAAAATCCCTAAACACGAAATGACATTGTGCAACCAACATATATCCGCCATTTTGGCAGATATCCTCACCTTCGATCTTAACAAAAAAATTCATACTGGTGTAGTTTGGGCAATTTAACTAAAATCTGAAATAAAAAAGATCGTAATCCCATTACGAGCCCCATGAAAAATCCCTAAACACGAAATGACATTGTGCAACCAACATATATCCGTCATTTTGGCAGATTTCCCCACCCTCGATCTTAACAAAAAAATTCATACTAGTGTAGTTTGGACTATTTAACTAAAATCTGAAATGAAAAAGTTCGTAATCCCATTACGTGCCCCATGAAAAATCCCTAAACACGAAATGACATTGTGCAACCAACATATATCCGCCATTTTGGCAGATTTGCCCACCTTCAATCTTTACAAAAAAATTCATACTAGTGTAGTTTGGACTATATAACTAAAATCTGAAATGAAAAAGTTCATAATCCCATTACGAGCCCCATGAAAAATCCCTAAACAGGAAATGACATTGTGCAACCAACATATATCCGTCATTTTGGCAGATTTCCCCACCTTCGATCTTAACAAAAAAATTCATACTGGTGTAGTTTGGGCCATTTAGCTAAAATCTGAAATAAAAAAGTTCGTAAGCCCATTACGAGCCCCATGAAAAATCCCTAAACACGAATTGACATGTGCAACAAACATATATCCGCCATTTTGGCAGATTTCCGCACCTTCGATCTTAACAAAAAAATTCATACTAGTGTAGTTTGGACTATATAACTAAAATCTGAAATGAAAAAGTTCGTAATCCCATTACGAGCCCCATAAAAAATCCCTAAACACGAAATGACATTGTGCAACCAACATATATCCGCCGTTTGGCAGATTTCCACACCTTCGATCTTAACAAAAAAATTCATACTAGTGTAGTTTGGACTAATTAACTAAAATCTGAAATGAAAAAGTTCGTAAGCCCATTACGAGCCCCATGAAAAATCCCTAAACACGAAATGACACGTGCAACAAACATATATCCGCCATTTTGGCAGCTTTCCTCACCTTCGATCTTAACAAAAATAGTCATACTAGTGTAGTTTGGACTATATAACTAATATTTGAAATAAAAAAGATCGTAATCCCATTACGAACCCCATGAAAAATCGCTAAACACGAAATGACACGTGCAACAAACATATATCCGCCATTTTGGCAGCTTTCCTCACCTTCGATCTTAACAAAAATAGTCATACTAGTGTAGTTTGGACTATATAACTAATATTTGAAATAAAAAAGATCGTAATCCCATTACGATCCCCATGAAAAATCCCTAAACACGAAATGACATTGTGCAACCAACATATATCCGCCATTTTGGCAGATATCCTCACCTTCGATCTTAACAAAAAAATTCATACTGGTGTAGTTTGGGCAATTTAACTAAAATCTGAAATAAAAAAGATCGTAATCCCATTACGAGCCCCATGAAAAATCCCTAAACACGAAATGACATTGTGCAACCAACATATATCCGTCATTTTGGCAGATTTCCCCACCCTCGATCTTAACAAAAAAATTCATACTAGTGTAGTTTGGACTATTTAACTAAAATCTGAAATGAAAAAGTTCGTAATCCCATTACGTGCCCCATGAAAAATCCCTAAACACGAAATGACATTGTGCAACCAACATATATCCGCCATTTTGGCAGATTTGCCCACCTTCAATCTTAACAAAAAAATTCATACTAGTGTAGTTTGGACTATATAACTAAAATCTGAAATGAAAAAGTTCGTAATCTTATTACGAGCCCCATGAAAAATCCCTAAACACGAATTGACATGTGCAACCAACATATATCCGCCATTTTGGCAGATTTCCTCACCTTCGATCTTAACAAAAATAGTCATACTTATGTAGTTTGGACTATTTAACTAATATTTGAAATAAAAAAGATCGTAATCCCATTACGAGCCCCATGAAAAATCCCTAAACACGAAATGACATTGTGCAACCAACATATATCCGTCATTTTGGCAGATTTCCCCACCCTCGATCTTAACAAAAAATTTCATACTAGTCTAGTTTGGACTATTTAACTAAAATCTGAAATAAAAAAGTTCATAATCCCATTACGAGCCCCATGAAAAATCCCTAAACAGGAAATGACATTGTGCAACCAACATATATCCGTCATTTTGGCAGATTTCCCCACCTTCGATCTTAACAAAAAAATTCATACTGGTGTAGTTTGGGCCATTTAGCTAAAATCTGAAATAAAAAAGTTCGTAAGCCCATTACGAGCCCCATGAAAAATCCCTAAACACGAATTGACATGTGCAACCAACATATATCCGCCATTTTGGCAGATTTCCACACTTTCGATCTTAACAAAAAAATTCATACTAGTGTAGTTTGGACTATATAACTAAAATCTGAAATGAAAAAGTTCGTAATCCCATTACGTGCCCCATGAAAAATCCCTAAACACGAAATGACATTGTGCAACCAACATATATCCGCCATTTTGGCAGCTTTCCTCACCATCGATCTTAACAAAAATAGTCATACTAGTGTAGTTTGAGCCATTTAACTAAAATCTGCAATAAAAAAGATCGTAATCCCATTACGAGCCCCATGAAAAATCCCTAAACACGAAATGACATTGTGCACCCAACATATATCCGTCATTTTGGCAGATTTCCCCACCTTCAATATTAACAAAAAAGTTCATACTAGTGTAGTTTGGGCAATTTAACTGAAATCTGAAATGAAAAAGTTCGTAAGCCCATTACGAGCCCCATGAAAAATCCCTAAACACGAATTGACATGTGCAACCAACATATATCCGCCATTTTGGCAGATTTCCACACCTTCGATCTTAACAAAAAAATTCATACTAGTGTAGTTTGGACTATATAACTAAAATCTGAAATGAAAAAGTTGGTAAGCCCATTACGAGCCCCATGAAAAATCCCTAAACACGAAATGACATTGTGCAACCAACATATATCCGTCATTTTGGCAGATTTCCCCATCTTCGATCTTAACAAAAAAATTCATACTGGTGTAGTTTGGGCTATTTAACTAAAATCTGAAATGAAAAAGTTCGTAAGCCCATTACGAGCCCCATGAAAAATCCCTAAACACGAAATGACATTGTGCAACCAACATATATCCGTCATTTTGGCAGATTTCCCCACCTTCGATCTTAACAAAAATAGTCATACTTATGTAGTTTGGACTATTTAACTAATATTTGAAATAAAAAAGTTCGTAAGCCCATTACGAGCCCCATGAAAAATGCCTAAACACGAATTGACATGTGCAACCAACACATATCCGCCATTTGGCAGACTTCCACACCTTCGATCTTAACAAAAAAATTCATACTAGTGTAGTTTGAGCCATTTAACTAAAATCCGAAATAAAAAAGATCGTAATTCCATTACGAACCCCATGAAAAATCCCTAAACACGAAATGACATTGTGCAACCAACATATATCCGCCATTTTGGCAGATTTCCCCACCTTCAATCTTAACAAAAAAATTCATACTAGTGTAGTTTGGACTATATAACTAAAATCTGAAATGAAAAAGTTCGTAATCCCATTACGAGCCCCATGAAAAATCCCTAAACACGAAATGACATTGTGCAACCAACATATATCCGCCATTTTGGCAGATTTCCCCACCTTCAATATTAACAAAAAAGTTCATACTAGTGTAGTTTGGGCAATTTAACTAAAATCTGAAATGAAAAAGTTCGTAAGCCCATTACGAGCCCCATGAAAAATCCCTAAACACGAATTGACATGTGCAACCAACATATATCCGCCATTTTGGCAGATTTTCACACCTTCGATCTTAACAAAAAAATTCATACTAGTGTAGTTTGGGCCATTTAACTAAAATCTCAAATAAAAAAAGATCATAATCCCATTACGAGCCCCATGAAAAATCCCTAAACACGAAATGACATTGCGCAACCAACATATATCCGCCATTTTGGCAGATTTCCCCACCTTCGATCTTAACAAAAAAATTCATACTGTTGTAGTTTGGGCTATTTAACTAAAATCTAAAATAAAAAAGTTCGTAAGCCCATTACGAGCCCCATGAAATATCCCTAAACACGAAATGACATGTGCAACGAACATATATCCTCCATTTTGGCAGATTTCCCCACCTTCGATCTTAACAAAAAAATTCATACTTATGTAGTTTGGACTATTTAACTAATATTTGAAATAAATAAGTTGGTAATCCCATTACGAGCCCCATGAAAAATCCCTAAACACGAAATGAAATTGTGCCCCCAACATATATCCGTCATTTTGGCAGATTTCCCCACCTTCGATCTCAACAAAAAAATTCATACTGGTATAGCTTGGGCTATTTAACTAAAATCTGAAATGAAAAAGCTCGTAAGCCCATTACGAGCCCCATGAAAAATCCCTAAACACGAAATGACATTGTGCAACCAACATATATCCGTCATTTTGGCAGATTTCCCCATCTTCGATCTTAACAAAAAAATTCATACTGGTGTAGTTTGGGCTATTTAACTAAAATCTGAAATGAAAAAGTTCGTAAGCCCATTACGAGCCCCATGAAATATCCCTAAACACGAATTGACATGTGCAACAAACATATATCCGCCATTTTGGCAGATTTCCACACCTTCGATCTTAACAAAAAAATTCATACTAGTGTAGTTTGGACTATATAACTAAAATCTGAAATAAAAAAGTTCGTAATCCCATTACGAGCCCCATGAAAAATCCCTAAACACGAAATGACATGTGCAAACAACATATATCCGCCATTTTGGCAGCTTTCCTCACCATCGATCTTAACAAAAATAGTCATACTAGTGTAGTTTGAGCCATTTAACTAAAATCTGCAATAAAAAAGATCGTAATCCCATTACGAGCCCCATGAAAAATCCCTAAACACGAAATGACATTGTGCAACCAACATATATCCGTCATTTTGGCAGATTTCCCCACCTTCGATCTTAACAAAAATAGTCATACTTATGTAGTTTGGACTATTTAACTAATATTTGAAATAAAAAAGTTGGTAAGCCCATTACGAGCCCCATGAAAAATCCCTAAACACGAATTGACATGTGCAACCAACATATATCCGCCATTTTGGCAGATTTCCACACTTTCAATCTTAACAAAAAAATTCATACTAGTGTAGTTTGGACTATATAACTAAAACCTGAAATGAAAAAGTTCGTAATCCCATTACGTGCCCCATGAAAAATCCCTAAACACGAAATGACATTGTGCAACCAACATATATCCGCCATTTTGGCAGATTTGCCCACCTTCAATCTTAACAAAAAAATTCATACTAGTGTAGTTTGGACTATATAACTAAAATCTGAAATGAAAAAGTTCGTAATCCCATTACGAGCCCCATGAAAAATCCCTAAACACGAATTGACATGTGCAACCAACATATATCCGCCATTTTGGCAGATTTTCACACCTTCGATCTTAACAAAAAAATTCATACTAGTGTAGTTTGGGCCATTTAACTAAAATCTGAAATAAAAAAAGATCATAATCCCATTACGAGCCCCATGAAAAATCCCTAAACACGAAATGACATTGCGCAACCAACATATATCCGCCATTTTGGCAGATTTCCCCACCTTCGATCTTAACAAAAAAATTCATACTGTTGTAGTTTGGGCTATTTAACTAAAATCTAAAATAAAAAAGTTCGTAAGCCCATTACGAGCCCCATGAAATATCCCTAAACACGAAATGACATGTGCAACGAACATATATCCTCCATTTTGGCAGATTTCCCCACCTTCGATCTTAACAAAAAAATTCATACTTATGTAGTTTGGACTATTTAACTAATATTTGAAATAAATAAGTTGGTAATCCCATTACGAGCCCCATGAAAAATCCCTAAACACGAAATGACATTGTGCCCCCAACATATATCCGTCATTTTGGCAGATTTCCCCACCTTCGATCTCAACAAAAAAATTCATACTGGTATAGCTTGGGCTATTTAACTAAAATCTGAAATGAAAAAGCTCGTAAGCCCATTACGAGCCCCATGAAAAATCCCTAAACACGAAATGACATTGTGCAACCAACATATATCCTCCATTTTGGCAGATTTCCCCACCTTCGATCTTAACAAAAAAATTCATACTAGTGTAGTTTGGACTATATAACTAAAATCTGAAATGAAAAAATTCGTAATCCCATTACGAGCCCCATAAAAAATCCCTAAACACGAAATGACATTGTGCAACCAACATATATCCGCCATTTGGCAGATTTCCACACCTTCGATCTTAACAAAAAAATTCATACTAGTGTAGTTTGAACTAATTAACTAAAATCTGAAATGAAAAAGTTCGTAAGCCCATTACGAGCCCCATGAAAAATCCCTAAACACGAAATGACACGTGCAACAAACATATATCCGCCATTTTGGCAGCTTTCCTCACCTTCGATCTTAACAAAAATAGTCATACTAGTGTAGTTTGGACTATATAACTAATATTTGAAATAAAAAAGATCGTAATCCCATTACGAACCCTATGAAAAATCGCTAAACACGAAATGACACGTGCAACAAACATATATCCGCCATTTTGGCAGCTTTCCTCACCTTCGATCTTAACAAAAATAGTCATACTAGTGTAGTTTGGACTATATAACTAATATTTGAAATAAAAAAGATCGTAATCCCATTACGAGCCCCATGAAAAATCCCTAAACACGAAATGACATTGTGCAACCAACATATATCCGTCATTTCGGCAGATTTCCCCACCTTCGATCTTAACAAAAAAATTCATACTGGTGTAGTTTGGGCAATTTAACTAAAATCTGAAATAAAAAAGTTCGTAATCTTATTACGAGCCCCATGAAAAATCCCTAAACACGAATTGACATGTGCAACCAACATATATCCGCCATTTTGGCAGATTTCCACACCTTCGATCTTAACAAAAAAATTCATACTAGTGTAGTTTGGACTATATAACTAAAATCTGAAATGAAAAAGTTGGTAAGCCCATTATGAGCCCCATGAAAAATCCCTAAACACGAAATGACATTGTGCAACCAACATATATCCGTCATTTTGGCAGATTTCCCCATCTTCGATCTTAACAAAAAAATTCATACTGGTGTAGTTTGGGCTATTTAACTAAAATCTGAAATGAAAAAGTTCGTAAGCCCATTACGAGCCCCATGAAAAATCCCTAAACACGAAATGACATTGTGCAACCAACATATATCCGTCATTTTGGCAGATTTCCCCACCTTCAATATTAACAAAAAAGTTCATACTAGTGTAGTTTGGGCAATTTAACTAAAATCTGAAATGAAAAAGTTCGTAAGCCCATTACGAGCCCCATGAAAAATCCCTAAACACGAATTGACATGTGCAACCAACATATATCCGCCATTTTGGCAGATTTTCACACCTTCGATCTTAACAAAAAAATTCATACTAGTGTAGTTTGGGCCATTTAACTAAAATCTGAAATAAAAAAAGATCATAATCCCATTACGAGCCCCATGAAAAATCCCTAAACACGAAATGACATTGCGCAACCAACATATATCCGCCATTTTGGCAGATTTCCCCACCTTCGATCTTAACAAAAAAATTCATACTGTTGTAGTTTGGGCTATTTAACTAAAATCTAAAATAAAAAAGTTCGTAAGCCCATTACGAGCCCCATGAAATATCCCTAAACACGAAATGACATGTGCAACGAACATATATCCTCCATTTTGGCAGATTTCCCCACCTTCGATCTTAACAAAAAAATTCATACTTATGTAGTTTGGACTATTTAACTAATATTTGAAATAAAAAAGTTGGTAAGCCCATTACGAGCCCCATGAAAAATCCCTAAACACGAATTGACATGTGCAACCAACATATATCCGCCATTTTGGCAGATTTCCACACTTTCGATCTTAACAAAAAAATTCATACTAGTGTAGTTTGGACTATATAACTAAAACCTGAAATGAAAAAGTTCGTAATCCCATTACGTGCCCCATGAAAAATCCCTAAACACGAAATGACATTGTGCAACCAACATATATCCGCCATTTTGGCAGATTTCCCCACCTTCAATCTTAACAAAAAAATTCATACTAGTGTAGTTTGGACTATATAACTAAAATCTGAAATGAAAAAGTTCGTAATCCCATTACGAGCCCCATGAAAAATCCCTAAACACGAAATGACATTGTGCAACCAACATATATCCGCCATTTTGGCAGATTTCCCCACCTTCAATATTAACAAAAAAGTTCATACTAGTGTAGTTTGGGCAATTTAACTAAAATCTGAAATGAAAAAGTTCGTAAGCCCATTACGAGCCCCATGAAAAATCCCTAAACACGAATTGACATGTGCAACCAACATATATCCGCCATTTTGGCAGATTTTCACACCTTCGATCTTAACAAAAAAATTCATACTAGTGTAGTTTGGGCCATTTAACTAAAATCTGAAATAAAAAAAGATCATAATCCCATTACGAGCCCCATGAAAAATCCCTAAACACGAAATGACATTGCGCAACCAACATATATCCGCCATTTTGGCAGATTTCCCCACCTTCGATCTTAACAAAAAAATTCATACTGTTGTAGTTTGGGCTATTTAACTAAAATCTAAAATAAAAAAGTTCGTAAGCCCATTACGAGCCCCATGAAATATCCCTAAACACGAAATGACATGTGCAACGAACATATATCCTCCATTTTGGCAGATTTCCCCACCTTCGATCTTAACAAAAAAATTCATACTTATGTAGTTTGGACTATTTAACTAATATTTGAAATAAATAAGTTGGTAATCCCATTACGAGCCCCATGAAAAATCCCTAAACACGAAATGACATTGTGCCCCCAACATATATCCGTCATTTTGGCAGATTTCCCCACCTTCGATCTCAACAAAAAAATTCATACTGGTATAGCTTGGGCTATTTAACTAAAATCTGAAATGAAAAAGCTCGTAAGCCCATTACGAGCCCCATGAAAAATCCCTAAACACGAAATGACATTGTGCAACCAACATATATCCTCCATTTTGGCAGATTTCCCCACCTTCGATCTTAACAAAAAAATTCATACTAGTGTAGTTTGGACTATATAACTAAAATCTGAAATGAAAAAATTCGTAATCCCATTACGAGCCCCATAAAAAATCCCTAAACACGAAATGACATTGTGCAACCAACATATATCCGCCATTTGGCAGATTTCCACACCTTCGATCTTAACAAAAAAATTCATACTAGTGTAGTTTGGACTAATTAACTAAAATCTGAAATGAAAAAGTTCGTAAGCCCATTACGAGCCCCATGAAAAATCCCTAAACACGAAATGACACGTGCAACAAACATATATCCGCCATTTTGGCAGCTTTCCTCACCTTCGATCTTAACAAAAATAGTCATACTAGTGTAGTTTGGACTATATAACTAATATTTGAAATAAAAAAGATCGTAATCCCATTACGAACCCTATGAAAAATCGCTAAACACGAAATGACACGTGCAACAAACATATATCCGCCATTTTGGCAGCTTTCCTCACCTTCGATCTTAACAAAAATAGTCATACTAGTGTAGTTTGGACTATATAACTAATATTTGAAATAAAAAAGATCGTAATCCCATTACGAGCCCCATGAAAAATCCCTAAACACGAAATGACATTGTGCAACCAACATATATCCGTCATTTCGGCAGATTTCCCCACCTTCGATCTTAACAAAAAAATTCATACTGGTGTAGTTTGGGCAATTTAACTAAAATCTGAAATAAAAAAGTTCGTAATCTTATTACGAGCCCCATGAAAAATCCCTAAACACGAATTGACATGTGCAACCAACATATATCCGCCATTTTGGCAGATTTCCACACCTTCGATCTTAACAAAAAAATTCATACTAGTGTAGTTTGGACTATATAACTAAAATCTGAAATGAAAAAGTTGGTAAGCCCATTACGAGCCCCATGAAATATCCCTAAACACGAAATGACATGTGCAACGAACATATATCCTCCATTTTGGCAGATTTCCCCACCTTCGATCTTAACAAAAAAATTCATACTTATGTAGTTTGGACTATTTAACTAATATTTGAAATAAAAAAGTTGGTAAGCCCATTACGAGCCCCATGAAAAATCCCTAAACACGAATTGACATGTGCAACCAACATATATCCGCCATTTTGGCAGATTTCCACACTTTCGATCTTAACAAAAAAATTCATACTAGTGTAGTTTGGACTATATAACTAAAACCTGAAATGAAAAAGTTCGTAATCCCATTACGTGCCCCATGAAAAATCCCTAAACACGAAATGACATTGTGCAACCAACATATATCCGCCATTTTGGCAGATTTCCCCACCTTCAATCTTAACAAAAAAATTCATACTAGTGTAGTTTGGACTATATAACTAAAATCTGAAATGAAAAAGTTCGTAATCCCATTACGAGCCCCATGAAAAATCCCTAAACACGAAATGACATTGTGCAACCAACATATATCCGCCATTTTGGCAGATTTCCCCACCTTCAATATTAACAAAAAAGTTCATACTAGTGTAGTTTGGGCAATTTAACTAAAATCTGAAATGAAAAAGTTCGTAAGCCCATTACGAGCCCCATGAAAAATCCCTAAACACGAATTGACATGTGCAACCAACATATATCCGCCATTTTGGCAGATTTTCACACCTTCGATCTTAACAAAAAAATTCATACTAGTGTAGTTTGGGCCATTTAACTAAAATCTGAAATAAAAAAAGATCATAATCCCATTACGAGCCCCATGAAAAATCCCTAAACACGAAATGACATTGCGCAACCAACATATATCCGCCATTTTGGCAGATTTCCCCACCTTCGATCTTAACAAAAAAATTCATACTGTTGTAGTTTGGGCTATTTAACTAAAATCTAAAATAAAAAAGTTCGTAAGCCCATTACGAGCCCCATGAAATATCCCTAAACACGAAATGACATGTGCAACGAACATATATCCTCCATTTTGGCAGATTTCCCCACCTTCGATCTTAACAAAAAAATTCATACTTATGTAGTTTGGACTATTTAACTAATATTTGAAATAAATAAGTTGGTAATCCCATTACGAGCCCCATGAAAAATCCCTAAACACGAAATGACATTGTGCCCCCAACATATATCCGTCATTTTGGCAGATTTCCCCACCTTCGATCTCAACAAAAAAATTCATACTGGTATAGCTTGGGCTATTTAACTAAAATCTGAAATGAAAAAGCTCGTAAGCCCATTACGAGCCCCATGAAAAATCCCTAAACACGAAATGACATTGTGCAACCAACATATATCCTCCATTTTGGCAGATTTCCCCACCTTCGATCTTAACAAAAAAATTCATACTAGTGTAGTTTGGACTATATAACTAAAATCTGAAATGAAAAAATTCGTAATCCCATTACGAGCCCCATAAAAAATCCCTAAACACGAAATGACATTGTGCAACCAACATATATCCGCCATTTGGCAGATTTCCACACCTTCGATCTTAACAAAAAAATTCATACTAGTGTAGTTTGGACTAATTAACTAAAATCTGAAATGAAAAAGTTCGTAAGCCCATTACGAGCCCCATGAAAAATCCCTAAACACGAAATGACACGTGCAACAAACATATATCCGCCATTTTGGCAGCTTTCCTCACCTTCGATCTTAACAAAAATAGTCATACTAGTGTAGTTTGGACTATATAACTAATATTTGAAATAAAAAAGATCGTAATCCCATTACGAACCCTATGAAAAATCGCTAAACACGAAATGACACGTGCAACAAACATATATCCGCCATTTTGGCAGCTTTCCTCACCTTCGATCTTAACAAAAATAGTCATACTAGTGTAGTTTGGACTATATAACTAATATTTGAAATAAAAAAGATCGTAATCCCATTACGAGCCCCATGAAAAATCCCTAAACACGAAATGACATTGTGCAACCAACATATATCCGTCATTTCGGCAGATTTCCCCACCTTCGATCTTAACAAAAAAATTCATACTGGTGTAGTTTGGGCAATTTAACTAAAATCTGAAATAAAAAAGTTCGTAATCTTATTACGAGCCCCATGAAAAATCCCTAAACACGAATTGACATGTGCAACCAACATATATCCGCCATTTTGGCAGATTTCCACACCTTCGATCTTAACAAAAAAATTCATACTAGTGTAGTTTGGACTATATAACTAAAATCTGAAATGAAAAAGTTGGTAAGCCCATTACGAGCCCCATGAAAAATCCCTAAACACGAAATGACATTGTGCAACCAACATATATCCGCCTTTTTGGAAGATTTCCCCACCTTCAATATTAACAAAAAAGTTCATACTAGTGTAGTTTGGGCAATTTAACTAAAATCTGAAATGAAAAAGTTCGTAAGCCCATTACGAGCCCCATGAAAAATCCCTAAACACGAATTGACATGTGCAACCAACATATATCCGCCATTTTGGCAGATTTTCACACCTTCGATCTTAACAAAAAAATTCATACTAGTGTAGTTTGGGCCATTTAACTAAAATCTGAAATAAAAAAAGATCATAATCCCATTACGAGCCCCATGAAAAATCCCTAAACACGAAATGACATTGCGCAACCAACATATATCCGCCATTTTGGCAGATTTCCCCACCTTCGATCTTAACAAAAAAATTCATACTGTTGTAGTTTGGGCTATTTAACTAAAATCTAAAATAAAAAAGTTCGTAAGCCCATTACGAGCCCCATGAAATATCCCTAAACACGAAATGACATGTGCAACGAACATATATCCTCCATTTTGGCAGATTTCCCCACCTTCGATCTTAACAAAAAAATTCATACTTATGTAGTTTGGACTATTTAACTAATATTTGAAATAAATAAGTTGGTAATCCCATTACGAGCCCCATGAAAAATCCCTAAACACGAAATGACATTGTGCCCCCAACATATATCCGTCATTTTGGCAGATTTCCCCACCTTCGATCTCAACAAAAAAATTCATACTGGTATAGCTTGGGCTATTTAACTAAAATCTGAAATGAAAAAGCTCGTAAGCCCATTACGAGCCCCATGAAATATCCCTAAACACGAATTGACATGTGCAACAAACATATATCCGCCATTTTGGCAGATTTCCACACCTTCGATCTTAACAAAAAAATTCATACTGGTGTAGTTTGGGCTATTTAACTAAAATCTGAAATGAAAAAGTTCGTAAGCCCATTATGAGCCCCATGAAATATCCCTAAACACGAAATGACATGTGCAACGAACATATATCCTCCATTTTGGCAGATTTCCCCACCTTCGATCTTAACAAAAAAATTCATACTTATGTAGTTTGGACTATTTAACTAATATTTGAAATAAATAAGTTGGTAATCCCATTACGAGCCCCATGAAAAATCCCTAAACACGAAATGACATTGTGCCCCCAACATATATCCGTCATTTTGGCAGATTTCCCCACCTTCGATCTTAACAAAAAAATTCATACTGGTGTAGTTTGGGCTATTTAACTAAAATCTGAAATGAAAAAGTTCGTAAGCCCATTACGAGCCCCATGAAATATCCCTAAACACGAATTGACATGTGCAACAAACATATATCCGCCATTTTGGCAGATTTCCACACCTTCGATCTTAACAAAAAAATTCATACTAGTGTAGTTTGGACTATATAACTAAAATCTGAAATAAAAAAGTTCGTAATCCCATTACGAGCCCCATGAAAAATCCCTAAACACGAAATGACATGTGCAAACAACATATATCCGCCATTTTGGCAGCTTTCCTCACCATCGATCTTAACAAAAATAGTCATACTAGTGTAGTTTGAGCCATTTAACTAAAATCTGCAATAAAAAAGATCGTAATCCCATTACGAGCCCCATGAAAAATCCCTAAACACGAAATGACATTGTGCAACCAACATATATCCGTCATTTTGGCAGATTTCCCCACCTTCGATCTTAACAAAAATAGTCATACTTATGTAGTTTGGACTATTTAACTAATATTTGAAATAAAAAAGTTGGTAAGCCCATTACGAGCCCCATGAAAAATCCCTAAACACGAATTGACATGTGCAACCAACATATATCCGCCATTTTGGCAGATTTCCACACTTTCGATCTTAACAAAAAAATTCATACTAGTGTAGTTTGGACTATATAACTAAAACCTGAAATGAAAAAGTTCGTAATCCCATTACGTGCCCCATGAAAAATCCCTAAACACGAAATGACATTGTGCAACCAACATATATCCGCCATTTTGGCAGATTTCCCCACCTTCAATCTTAACAAAAAAATTCATACTAGTGTAGTTTGGACTATATAACTAAAATCTGAAATGAAAAAGTTCGTAATCCCATTACGAGCCCCATGAAAAATCCCTAAACACGAAATGACATTGTGCAACCAACATATATCCGCCATTTTGGCAGATTTCCCCACCTTCAATATTAACAAAAAAGTTCATACTAGTGTAGTTTGGGCAATTTAACTAAAATCTGAAATGAAAAAGTTCGTAAGCCCATTACGAGCCCCATGAAAAATCCCTAAACACGAATTGACATGTGCAACCAACATATATCCGCCATTTTGGCAGATTTTCACACCTTCGATCTTAACAAAAATAGTCATACTAGTGTAGTTTGGACTATATAACTAATATTTGAAATAAAAAAGATCGTAATCCCATTACGAGCCCCATGAAAAATCCCTAAACACGAAATGACATTGTGCAACCAACATATATCCGTCATTTCGGCAGATTTCCCCACCTTCGATCTTAACAAAAAAATTCATACTGTTGTAATTTGGGCTATTTAACTAAAATCTAAAATAAAAAAGTTCGTAAGCCCATTACGAGCCCCATGAAATATCCCTAAACACGAAATGACATGTGCAACGAACATATATCCTCCATTTTGGCAGATTTCCCCACCTTCGATCTTAACAAAAAAATTCATACTTATGTAGTTTGGACTATTTAACTAATATTTGAAATAAATAAGTTGGTAATCCCATTACGAGCCCCATGAAAAATCCCTAAACACGAAATGACATTGTGCCCCCAACATATATCCGTCATTTTGGCAGATTTCCCCACCTTCGATCTCAACAAAAAAATTCATACTGGTATAGCTTGGGCTATTTAACTAAAATCTGAAATGAAAAAGCTCGTAAGCCCATTACGAGCCCCATGAAAAATCCCTAAACACGAAATGACATTGTGCAACCAACATATATCCTCCATTTTGGCAGATTTCCCCACCTTCGATCTTAACAAAAAAATTCATACTAGTGTAGTTTGGACTATATAACTAAAATCTGAAATGAAAAAATTCGTAATCCCATTACGAGCCCCATAAAAAATCCCTAAACACGAAATGACATTGTGCAACCAACATATATCCGCCATTTGGCAGATTTCCACACCTTCGATCTTAACAAAAAAATTCATACTAGTGTAGTTTGGACTAATTAACTAAAATCTGAAATGAAAAAGTTCGTAAGCCCATTACGAGCCCCATGAAAAATCCCTAAACACGAAATGACACGTGCAACAAACATATATCCGCCATTTTGGCAGCTTTCCTCACCTTCGATCTTAACAAAAATAGTCATACTAGTGTAGTTTGGACTATATAACTAATATTTGAAATAAAAAAGATCGTAATCCCATTACGAACCCTATGAAAAATCGCTAAACACGAAATGACACGTGCAACAAACATATATCCGCCATTTTGGCAGCTTTCCTCACCTTCGATCTTAACAAAAATAGTCATACTAGTGTAGTTTGGACTATATAACTAATATTTGAAATAAAAAAGATCGTAATCCCATTACGAGCCCCATGAAAAATCCCTAAACACGAAATGACATTGTGCAACCAACATATATCCGTCATTTCGGCAGATTTCCCCACCTTCGATCTTAACAAAAAAATTCATACTGGTGTAGTTTGGGCAATTTAACTAAAATCTGAAATAAAAAAGTTCGTAATCTTATTACGAGCCCCATGAAAAATCCCTAAACACGAATTGACATGTGCAACCAACATATATCCGCCATTTTGGCAGATTTCCACACCTTCGATCTTAACAAAAAAATTCATACTAGTGTAGTTTGGACTATATAACTAAAATCTGAAATGAAAAAGTTGGTAAGCCCATTACGAGCCCCATGAAATATCCCTAAACACGAAATGACATGTGCAACGAACATATATCCTCCATTTTGGCAGATTTCCCCACCTTCGATCTTAACAAAAAAATTCATACTTATGTAGTTTGGACTATTTAACTAATATTTGAAATAAATAAGTTGGTAATCCCATTACGAGCCCCATGAAAAATCCCTAAACACGAAATGACATTGTGCCCCCAACATATATCCGTCATTTTGGCAGATTTCCCCACCTTCGATCTCAACAAAAAAATTCATACTGGTATAGCTTGGGCTATTTAACTAAAATCTGAAATGAAAAAGCTCGTAAGCCCATTACGAGCCCCATGAAATATCCCTAAACACGAATTGACATGTGCAACAAACATATATCCGCCATTTTGGCAGATTTCCACACCTTCGATCTTAACAAAAAAATTCATACTGGTATAGCTTGGGCTATTTAACTAAAATCTGAAATGAAAAAGCTCGTAAGCCCATTACGAGCCCCATGAAAAATCCCTAAACACGAAATGACATTGTGCAACCAACATATATCCTCCATTTTGGCAGATTTCCCCACCTTCGATCTTAACAAAAAAATTCATACTAGTGTAGTTTGGACTATATAACTAAAATCTGAAATGAAAAAATTCGTAATCCCATTACGAGCCCCATAAAAAATCCCTAAACACGAAATGACATTGTGCAACCAACATATATCCGCCATTTGGCAGATTTCCACACCTTCGATCTTAACAAAAAAATTCATACTAGTGTAGTTTGGACTAATTAACTAAAATCTGAAATGAAAAAGTTCGTAAGCCCATTACGAGCCCCATGAAAAATCCCTAAACACGAAATGACACGTGCAACAAACATATATCCGCCATTTTGGCAGCTTTCCTCACCTTCGATCTTAACAAAAATAGTCATACTAGTGTAGTTTGGACTATATAACTAATATTTGAAATAAAAAAGATCGTAATCCCATTACGAACCCTATGAAAAATCGCTAAACACGAAATGACACGTGCAACAAACATATATCCGCCATTTTGGCAGCTTTCCTCACCTTCGATCTTAACAAAAATAGTCATACTAGTGTAGTTTGGACTATATAACTAATATTTGAAATAAAAAAGATCGTAATCCCATTACGAGCCCCATGAAAAATCCCTAAACACGAAATGACATTGTGCAACCAACATATATCCGTCATTTCGGCAGATTTCCCCACCTTCGATCTTAACAAAAAAATTCATACTGGTGTAGTTTGGGCAATTTAACTAAAATCTGAAATAAAAAAGTTCGTAATCTTATTACGAGCCCCATGAAAAATCCCTAAACACGAATTGACATGTGCAACCAACATATATCCGCCATTTTGGCAGATTTCCACACCTTCGATCTTAACAAAAAAATTCATACTAGTGTAGTTTGGACTATATAACTAAAATCTGAAATGAAAAAGTTGGTAAGCCCATTACGAGCCCCATGAAAAATCCCTAAACACGAAATGACATTGTGCAACCAACATATATCCGTCATTTTGGCAGATTTCCCCATCTTCGATCTTAACAAAAAAATTCATACTGGTGTAGTTTGGGCTATTTAACTAAAATCTGAAATGAAAAAGTTCGTAAGCCCATTACGAGCCCCATGAAAAATCCCTAAACACGAAATGACATTGTGCAACCAACATATATCCGTCATTTTGGCAGATTTCCCCACCTTCGATCTTAACAAAAATAGTCATACTTATGTAGTTTGGACTATTTAACTAATATTTGAAATAAAAAAGTTCGTAAGCCCATTACGAGCCCCATGAAAAATGCCTAAACACGAATTGACATGTGCAACCAACACATATCCGCCATTTGGCAGACTTCCACACCTTCGATCTTAACAAAAAAATTCATACTAGTGTAGTTTGAGCCATTTAACTAAAATCCGAAATAAAAAAGTTCGTAATTCCATTACGAACCCCATGAAAAATCCCTAAACACGAAATGACATTGTGCAACCAACATATATCCGCCATTTTGGCAGATTTCCCCACCTTCAATCTTAACAAAAAAATTCATACTAGTGTAGTTTGGACTATATAACTAAAATCTGAAATGAAAAAGTTCGTAATCCCATTACGAGCCCCATGAAAAATCCCTAAACACGAAATGACATTGTGCAACCAACATATATCCGCCATTTTGGAAGATTTCCCCACCTTCAATATTAACAAAAAAGTTCATACTAGTGTAGTTTGGGCAATTTAACTAAAATCTGAAATGAAAAAGTTCGTAAGCCCATTACGAGCCCCATGAAAAATCCCTAAACACGAATTGACATGTGCAACCAACATATATCCGCCATTTTGGCAGATTTTCACATCTTCGATCTTAACAAAAAAATTCATACTAGTGTAGTTTGGGCCATTTAACTAAAATCTGAAATAAAAAAAGATCATAATCCCATTACGAGCCCCATGAAAAATCCCTAAACACGAAATGACATTGCGCAACCAACATATATCCGCCATTTTGGCAGATTTCCCCACCTTCGATCTTAACAAAAAAATTCATACTGTTGTAGTTTGGGCTATTTAACTAAAATCTAAAATAAAAAAGTTCGTAAGCCCATTACGAGCCCCATGAAATATCCCTAAACACGAAATGACATGTGCAACGAACATATATCCTCCATTTTGGCAGATTTCCCCACCTTCGATCTTAACAAAAAAATTCATACTTATGTAGTTTGGACTATTTAACTAATATTTGAAATAAATAAGTTGGTAATCCCATTACGAGCCCCATGAAAAATCCCTAAACACGAAATGACATTGTGCCCCCAACATATATCCGTCATTTTGGCAGATTTCCCCACCTTCGATCTCAACAAAAAAATTCATACTGGTATAGCTTGGGCTATTTAACTAAAATCTGAAATGAAAAAGCTCGTAAGCCCATTACGAGCCCCATGAAAAATCCCTAAACACGAAATGACATTGTGCAACCAACATATATCCGTCATTTTGGCAGATTTCCCCATCTTCGATCTTAACAAAAAAATTCATACTGGTGTAGTTTGGGCTATTTAACTAAAATCTGAAATGAAAAAGTTCGTAAGCCCATTACGAGCCCCATGAAATATCCCTAAACACGAATTGACATGTGCAACAAACATATATCCGCCATTTTGGCAGATTTCCACACCTTCGATCTTAACAAAAAAATTCATACTAGTGTAGTTTGGACTATATAACTAAAATCTGAAATAAAAAAGTTCGTAATCCTATTACGAGCCCCATGAAAAATCCCTAAACACGAAATGACATGTGCAAACAACATATATCCGCCATTTTGGCAGCTTTCCTCACCATCGATCTTAACAAAAATAGTCATACTAGTGTAGTTTGAGCCATTTAACTAAAATCTGCAATAAAAAAGATCGTAATCCCATTACGAGCCCCATGAAAAATCCCTAAACACGAAATGACATTGTGCAACCAACATATATCCGTCATTTTGGCAGATTTCCCCACCTTCGATCTTAACAAAAATAGTCATACTTATGTAGTTTGGACTATTTAACTAATATTTGAAATAAAAAAGTTGGTAAGCCCATTACGAGCCCCATGAAAAATCCCTAAACACGAATTGACATGTGCAACCAACATATATCCGCCATTTTGGCAGATTTCCACACTTTCGATCTTAACAAAAAAATTCATACTAGTGTAGTTTGGACTATATAACTAAAACCTGAAATGAAAAAGTTCGTAATCCCATTACGTGCCCCATGAAAAATCCCTAAACACGAAATGACATTGTGCAACCAACATATATCCGCCATTTTGGCAGATTTCCCCACCTTCAATCTTAACAAAAAAATTCATACTAGTGTAGTTTGGACTATATAACTAAAATCTGAAATGAAAAAGTTCGTAATCCCATTACGAGCCCCATGAAAAATCCCTAAACAGGAAATGACATTGTGCAACCAACATATATCCGCCATTTTGGCAGATTTCCCCACCTTCAATATTAACAAAAAAGTTCATACTAGTGTAGTTTGGGCAATTTAACTAAAATCTGAAATGAAAAAGTTCGTAAGCCCATTACGAGCCCCATGAAAAATCCCTAAACACGAATTGACATGTGCAACCAACATATATCCGCCATTTTGGCAGATTTTCACACCTTCGATCTTAACAAAAAAATTCATACTAGTGTAGTTTGGGCCATTTAACTAAAATCTGAAATAAAAAAAGATCATAATCCCATTACGAGCCCCATGAAAAATCCCTAAACACGAAATGACATTGCGCAACCAACATATATCCGCCATTTTGGCAGATTTCCCCACCTTCGATCTTAACAAAAAAATTCATACTGTTGTAGTTTGGGCTATTTAACTAAAATCTAAAATAAAAAAGTTCGTAAGCCCATTACGAGCCCCATGAAATATCCCTAAACACGAAATGACATGTGCAACGAACATATATCCTCCATTTTGGCAGATTTCCCCACCTTCGATCTTAACAAAAAAATTCATACTTATGTAGTTTGGACTATTTAACTAATATTTGAAATAAATAAGTTGGTAATCCCATTACGAGCCCCATGAAAAATCCCTAAACACGAAATGACATTGTGCCCCCAACATATATCCGTCATTTTGGCAGATTTCCCCAACTTCGATCTCAACAAAAAAATTCATACTGGTATAGCTTGGGCTATTTAACTAAAATCTGAAATGAAAAAGCTCGTAAGCCCATTACGAGCCCCATGAAAAATCCCTAAACACGAAATGACATTGTGCAACCAACATATATCCGTCATTTTGGCAGATTTCCCCATCTTCGATCTTAACAAAAAAATTCATACTGGTGTAGTTTGGGCTATTTAACTAAAATCTGAAATGAAAAAGTTCGTAAGCCCATTACGAGCCCCATGAAATATCCCTAAACACGAATTGACATGTGCAACAAACATATATCCGCCATTTTGGCAGATTTCCACACCTTCGATCTTAACAAAAAAATTCATACTAGTGTAGTTTGGACTATATAACTAAAATCTGAAATAAAAAAGTTCGTAATCCCATTACGAGCCCCATGAAAAATCCCTAAACACGAAATGACATGTGCAAACAACATATATCCGCCATTTTGGCAGCTTTCCTCACCATCGATCTTAACAAAAATAGTCATACTAGTGTAGTTTGAGCCATTTAACTAAAATCTGCAATAAAAAAGATCGTAATCCCATTACGAGCCCCATGAAAAATCCCTAAACACGAAATGACATTGTGCAACCAACATATATCCGTCATTTTGGCAGATTTCCCCACCTTCGATCTTAACAAAAATAGTCATACTTATGTAGTTTGGACTATTTAACTAATATTTGAAATAAAAAAGTTGGTAAGCCCATTACGAGCCCCATGAAAAATCCCTAAACACGAATTGACATGTGCAACCAACATATATCCGCCATTTTGGCAGATTTCCACACTTTCGATCTTAACAAAAAAATTCATACTAGTGTAGTTTGGACTACATAACTAAAACCTGAAATGAAAAAGTTCGTAATCCCATTACGTGCCCCATGAAAAATCCCTAAACACGAAATGACATTGTGCAACCAACATATATCCGCCATTTTGGCAGATTTCCCCACCTTCAATCTTAACAAAAAAATTCATACTAGTGTAGTTTGGACTATATAACTAAAATCTGAAATGAAAAAGTTCGTAATCCCATTACGAGCCCCATGAAAAATCCCTAAACACGAAATGACATTGTGCAACCAACATATATCCGCCATTTTGGCAGATTTCCCCACCTTCAATATTAACAAAAAAGTTCATACTAGTGTAGTTTGGGCAATTTAACTAAAATCTGAAATGAAAAAGTTCGTAAGCCCATTACGAGCCCCATGAAAAATCCCTAAACACGAATTGACATGTGCAACCAACATATATCCGCCATTTTGGCAGATTTTCACACCTTCGATCTTAACAAAAAAATTCATACTAGTGCAGTTTGGGCCATTTAACTAAAATCTGAAATAAAAAAAGATCATAATCCCATTACGAGCCCCATGAAAAATCCCTAAACACGAAATGACATTGCGCAACCAACATATATCTGCCATTTTGGCAGATTTCCCCACCTTCGATCTTAACAAAAAAATTCATACTGTTGTAGTTTGGGCTATTTAACTAAAATCTAAAATAAAAAAGTTCGTAAGCCCATTACGAGCCCCATGAAATATCCCTAAACACGAAATGACATGTGCAACGAACATATATCCTCCATTTTGGCAGATTTCCCCACCTTCGATCTTAACAAAAAAATTCATACTTATGTAGTTTGGACTATTTAACTAATATTTGAAATAAATAAGTTGGTAATCCCATTACGAGCCCCATGAAAAATCCCTAAATACGAAATGACATTGTGCAACCAACATATATCCGCCATTTGGCAGACTTCCACACCTTCGATCTTAACAAAAAAATTCATACTGCTGTAGTTTAGACTATTCAACTGAAATCCGAAATAAAAAAGATCGTAATCCCATTACGTGCCCCATGAAAAATCCCTAAACACGAAATGACATTGTGCAACCAACATATATCCGTCATTTTGGCAGATTTCCCCACCTTCGATCTTAACAAAAAAATTCATACAGGTGTAGTTTTGGGCTATTTAACTAAAATCTGAAATAAAAAAGTTCGTAAGCCCATTACGAGCCCCATGAAAAATCCCTAAACACGAAATGACACGTGCAACCAACATATATCCGCCATTTTGGCAGATATCCTCACCTTCGATCTTAACAAAAAAATTCATACTAGTGTAGTTTGGACTATTTAACTAATATTTGAAATAAAAAAGTTCGTAAGCCCATTACGAGCCCCATGAAAAATCCCGAAACACGAATTGACATGTGCAACCAACATATATCCGCCATTTGGCAGACTTCCACACCTTCAATCTTAACAAAAAAATTCATACTAGTGTAGTTTGAGCCATTTAACTAAAATCTGAAATAAAAAAGTTGGTAATCCCATTACGAGCCCCATGAAAAATCCCTAAACACGAAATGACATTGTGCAACCAACATATATCCGCCATTTTGGCAGATTTCCTCACCTTCGATCTTAACAAAAAAATTCATGCTAGTGTAGTTTGGACTATTTAACTAAAATTTTAAATGAAAAAGTTCGTAAGCCCATTACGAGCCCCATGAAAAATCCCTAAACACGAAATGACATTGTGCAACCAACATATATCCGCCATTTTGGCAGCTTTCCCTACCTTCGATCTTAACAAAAAAATTCATACTGTTGTAGTTTGGGCTATTTAACTAAAATCTGAAATAAAATAGTTCGTAAGCCCATTACGAGCCCCATGAAAAATCCCTAAACACGAAATGACATGTGCAACGAACATATATCCTCCATTTTGGCAGATTTCCCCACCTTCGATCTTAACAAAAAAATTCATACTTATGTAGTTTGGACCATTTAACTAAAATCTGAAATAAAAAAAGATCATAATCCCATTACGAGCCCCATGAAAAATCCCTAAACACGAAATGACATTGCGCAACCAACATATATCCGCCATTTTGGCAGATTTCCCCACCTTCGATCTTAACAAAAAAATTCATACTGTTGTAGTTTGGACTATATAACTAATATTTGAAATAAAAAAGTTCGTAAGCCCATTACGAGCCCCATGAAATATCCCTAAACACGAAATGACATGTGCAACGAACATATATCCGCCATTTTGGCAGCTTTCCTCACCTTCAATCTTAACAAAAATAGTCATACTAGTGTAGTTTGGACTATATAACTAATATTTGAAATAAAAAAGATCGTAATCCCATTACGAACCCCATGAAAAATCGCTAAACACGAAATGACACGTGCAACAAACATATATCCGCCATTTTGGCAGCTTTCCTCACCTTCGATCTTAACAAAAATAGTCATACTAGTGTAGTTTGGACTATATAACTAAAATCTGAAATGAAAAAGTTGGTAAGCCCATTACGAGCCCCATGAAAAATCCCTAAACACGAAATGACATTGTGCAACCAACATATATCCGTCATTTTGGCATATTTCCCCATCTTCGATCTTAACAAAAAAATTCATACTGGTGTAGTTTGGGCTATTTAACTAAAATCTGAAATGAAAAAGTTCGTAAGCCCATTACGAGCCCCATGAAATATCCCTAAACACGAATTGACATGTGCAACAAACATATATCCGCCATTTTGGCAGCTTTCCTCACCATCGATCTTAACAAAAATAGTCATACTAGTGTAGTTTGAGCCATTTAACTAAAATCTGCAATAAAAAAGATCGTAATCCCATTACGAGCCCCATGAAAAATCCCTAAACACGAAATGACATTGTGCAACCAACATATATCCGCCATTTTGGCAGCTTTCCCTACCTTCGATCTTAACAAAAAAATTCATACTGTTGTAGTTTGGGCTATTTAACTAAAATCTGAAATAAAAAAGTTCGTAAGCCCATTACGAGCCCCATGAAAAATCCCTAAACACGAAATGACATGTGCAACGAACATATATCCTCCATTTTGGCAGATTTCCCCACCTTCGATCTTAACAAAAAAATTCATACTTATGTAGTTTGGACTATTTAACTAATATTTGAAATAAAAAAATTGGTAAGCCCATTACGAGCCCCATGAAAAATCCCTAAACACGAAATGACATTGTGCAACCAACATATATCCGTCATTTTGGCAGATTTCCCCATCTTCGATCTTAACAAAAAAATTCATACTGGTGTAGTTTGGGCTATTTAACTAAAATCTGAAATGAAAAAGTTCGTAAGCCCATTACGAGCCCCATGAAAAATCCCTAAACACGAAATGACATTGTGCAACCAACATATATCCGTCATTTTGGCAGATTTCCCCACCTTCGATCTTAACAAAAATAGTCATACTTATGTAGTTTGGACTATTTAACTAATATTTGAAATAAAAAAGTTCGTAAGCCCATTACGAGCCCCATGAAAAATGCCTAAACACGAATTGACATGTGCAACCAACACATATCCGCCATTTGGCAGACTTCCACACCTTCGATCTTAACAAAAAAATTCATACTAGTGTAGTTTGAGCCATTTAACTAAAATCCGAAATAAAAAAGATCGTAATCCCATTACGAACCCCATGAAAAATCCCTAAACACGAAATGACATTGTGCAACCAACATATATCCGTCATTTTGGCAGATTTCCCCACCTTCGATCTTAACAGAAAAATTCATACTGGTGTAGTTTGGGCTATTTAACTAAAATCTGAAATGAAAAAGTTCGTAAGCCCATTACGAGCCCCATGAAATATCCCTAAACACGAATTGACATGTGCAACCAACATATATCCGCCATTTTGGCAGATTTCCACACCTTCGATCTTAACAAAAAAATTCATACTAGTGTAGTTTGGACTATATAACTAAAATCTGAAATGAAAAAGTTGGTAAGCCCAATACGAGCCCCATGAAAAATCCATAAATACGAAATGACATTGTGCAACCAACATATATCCGCCATTTTGGCAGATTTCCCCACCTTCGATCTTAACAAAAAAATTCATACTGGTGTAGTTTGGGCCATTTAGCTAAAATCTGAAATAAAAAAGTTCGTAAGCCCATTACGAGCCCCATGAAAAATCCCTAAACACGAATTGACATGTGCAACAAACATATATCCGCCATTTTGGCAGATTTCCGCACCTTCGATCTTAACAAAAAAATTCATACTAGTGTAGTTTGGACTATATAACTAAAATCTGAAATGAAAAAGTTCGTAATCCCATTACGAGCCCCATAAAAAATCCCTAAACACGAAATGACATTGTGCAACCAACATATATCCGTCATTTTGGCAGATTTCCCCATCTTCGATCTTAACAAAAAAATTCATACTGGTGTAGTTTGGGCTATTTAACTAAAATCTGAAATGAAAAAGTTCGTAAGCCCATTACGAGCCCCATGAAAAATCCCTAAACACGAAATGACATTGTGCAACCAACATATATCCTCCATTTTGGCAGATTTCCCCACCTTCGATCTTAACAAAAAAATTCATACTAGTGTAGTTTGGACTATATAACTAAAATCTGAAATGAAAAAGTTCGTAATCCCATTACGAACCCCATGAAAAATCGCTAAACACGAAATGACACGTGCAACAAACATATATCCGCCATTTTGGCAGCTTTCCTCACCTTCGATGTTAACAAAAATAGTCATACTAGTGTAGTTTGGACTATATAACTAATATTTGAAATAAAAAAGATCGTAATCCCATTACGAGCCCCATGAAAAATCCCTAAACACGAAATGACATTGTGCAACCAACATATATCCGTCATTTTGGCAGATTTCCCCACCTTCGATCTTAACAAAAAAATTCATACTGGTGTAGTTTGGGCAATTTAACTAAAATCTGAAATAAAAAAGTTCGTAATCTTATTACGAGCCCCATGAAAAATCCCTAAACACGAATTGACATGTGCAACCAACATATATCCGCCATTTTGGCAGATTTCCACACCTTCGATCTTAACAAAAAAATTCATACTAGTGTAGTTTGGACTATATAACTAAAATCTGAAATGAAAAAGTTGGTAAGCCCATTACGAGCCCCATGAAAAATCCCTAAACACGAAATGACATTGTGCAACCAACATATATCCGTCATTTTGGCATATTTCCCCATCTTCGATCTTAACAAAAAAATTCATACTGGTGTAGTTTGGGCTATTTAACTAAAATCTGAAATGAAAAAGTTCGTAAGCCCATTACGAGCCCCATGAAATATCCCTAAACACGAATTGACATGTGCAACAAACATATATCCGCCATTTTGGCAGCTTTCCTCACCATCGATCTTAACAAAAATAGTCATACTAGTGTAGTTTGAGCCATTTAACTAAAATCTGCAATAAAAAAGATCGTAATCCCATTACGAGCCCCATGAAAAATCCCTAAACACGAAATGACATTGTGCAACCAACATATATCCGCCATTTTGGCAGCTTTCCCTACCTTCGATCTTAACAAAAAAATTCAGACTGTTGTAGTTTGGGCTATTTAACTAAAATCTGAAATAAAAAAGTTCGTAAGCCCATTACGAGCCCCATGAAAAATCCCTAAACACGAAATGACATGTGCAACGAACATATATCCTCCATTTTGGCAGATTTCCCCACCTTCGATCTTAACAAAAAAATTCATACTTATGTAGTTTGGACTGTTTAACTAATATTTGAAATAAAAAAATTGGTAAGCCCATTACGAGCCCCATGAAAAATCCCTAAACACGAAATGACATTGTGCAACCAACATATATCCGTCATTTTGGCAGATTTCCCCACCTTCGATCTTAACAAAAATAGTCATACTTATGTAGTTTGGACTATTTAACTAATATTTGAAATAAAAAAGTTCGTAAGCCCATTACGAGCCCCATGAAAAATGCCTAAACACGAATTGACATGTGCAACCAACACATATCCGCCATTTGGCAGACTTCCACACCTTCGATCTTAACAAAAAAATTCATACTAGTGTAGTTTGAGCCATTTAACTAAAATTCGAAATAAAAAAGATCGTAATCCCATTACGAACCCCATGAAAAATCCCTAAACACGAAATGACATTGTGCAACCAACATATATCCGTCATTTTGGCAGATTTCCCCACCTTCGATCTTAACAGAAAAATTCATACTGGTGTAGTTTGGGCTATTTAACTAAAATCTGAAATGAAAAAGTTCGTAAGCCCATTACGAGCCCCATGAAATATCCCTAAACACGAATTGACATGTGCAACCAACATATATCCGCCATTTTGGCAGATTTCCACACCTTCGATCTTAGCAAAAAAATTCATACTAGTGTAGTTTGGACTATATAACTAAAATCTGAAATGAAAAAGTTGGTAAGCCCAATACGAGCCCCATGAAAAATCCATAAATACGAAATGACATTGTGCAACCAACATATATCCGCCATTTTGGCAGATTTCCCCACCTTCGATCTTAACAAAAAAATTCATACTGGTGTAGTTTGGGCCATTTAGCTAAAATCTGAAATAAAAAAGTTCGTAAGCCCATTACGAGCCCCATGAAAAATCCCTAAACACGAATTGACATGTGCAACAAACATATATCCGCCATTTTGGCAGATTTCCGCACCTTCGATCTTAACAAAAAAATTCATACTAGTGTAGTTTGGACTAATTAACTAAAATCTGAAATGAAAAAGTTCTTAAGCCCATTACGAGCCCCATGAAAAATCCCTAAACACGAAATGACACGTGCAACAAACATATATCCGCCATTTTGGCAGCTTTCCTCACCTTCGATCTTAACAAAAATAGTCATACTAGTGTAGTTTGGACTATATAGCTAATATTTGAAATAAAAAAGATCGTAATCCCATTACGAACCCCATGAAAAATCGCTAAACACGAAATGACACGTGCAACAAACATATATCCGCCATTTTGGCAGCTTTCCTCACCTTCGATCTTAACAAAAATAGTCATACTAGTGTAGTTGGGACTATATAACTAATATTTGAAATAAAAAAGATCGTAATCCCATTACGAGCCCCATGAAAAATCCCGAAACACGAAATGGCATTGTGCAACCAACATATATCCGCCATTTTGGCAGATTTCCACACTTTCGATCTTAACAAAAATATTCATACTAGTGTAGTTTGGACTATATAACTAAAATCTGAAATGAAAAAGTTCGTAATCCCATTACGTGCCCCATGAAAAATCCCTTAACACGAAATGACATTGTGCAACCAACATATATCTGCCATTTTGGCAGATTTTCCCACCTTCAATCTTAACAAAAAAATTCATACTAGTGTAGTTTGGACTATATAACTAAAATCTGAAATGAAAAAGTTCGTAATCCCATTACGAGCCCCATGAAAAATCCCTAAACACGAAATGACATTGTGCAACCAACATATATCCGCCATTTTGGCAGATTTCCCCACCTTCAATATTAACAAAAAAGTTCATACTAGTGTAGTTTGGGCAATTTTAATAAAATCTGAAATGAAAAAGTTCGTAAGCCCATTACGAGCCCCATGAAAAATCCCTAAACACGAATTGACATGTGCAACCAACATATATCCGCCATTTTGGCAGATTTTCACACCTTCGATCTTAACAAAAAAATTCATACTAGTGTAGTTTGGGCCATTTAACTAAAATCTGAAATAAAAAAAGATCATAATCCCATTACGAGCCCCATGAAAAATCCCTAAACACGAAATGACATTGCGCAACCAACATATATCCGCCATTTTGGCAGATTTCCCCACCTTCGATCTTAACAAAAAAATTCATACTGTTGTAGTTTGGGCTATTTAACTAAAATCTAAAATAAAAAAGTTCGTAAGCCCATTACGAGCCCCATGAAATATCCCTAAACACGAAATGACATGTGCAACGAACATATATCCTCCATTTTGGCAGATTTCCCCACCTTCGATCTTAACAAAAAAATTCATACTTATGTAGTTTGGACTATTTAACTAATATTTAGAATAAATAAGTTGGTAATCCCATTACGAGCCCCATGAAAAATCCCTAAACACGAAATGACATTGTGCACCCAACATATATCCGTCATTTTGGCAGATTTCCCCACCTTCGATCTCAACAAAAAAATTCATACTGGTATAGCTTGGGCTATTTAACTAAAATCTGAAATGAAAAAGCTCGTAAGCCCATTACGAGCCCCATGAAAAATCCCTAAACACGAAATGACATTGTGCAACCAACATATATCCGTCATTTTGGCAGATTTCCCCATCTTCGATCTTAACAAAAAAATTCATACTGGTGTAGTTTGGGCTATTTAACTAAAATCTGAAATGAAAAAGTTCGTAAGCCCATTACGAGCCCCATGAAATATCCCTAAACACGAATTGACATGTGCAACAAACATATATCCGCCATTTTGGCAGATTTCCACACCTTCGATCTTAACAAAAAAATTCATACTAGTGTAGTTTGGACTATATAACTAAAATCTGAAATAAAAAAGTTCGTAATCCCATTACGAGCCCCATGAAAAATCCCTAAACACGAAATGACATGTGCAAACAACATATATCCGCCATTTTGGCAGCTTTCCTCACCATCGATCTTAACAAAAATAGTCATACTAGTGTAGTTTGAGCCATTTAACTAAAATCTGCAATAAAAAAGATCGTAATCCCATTACGAGCCCCATGAAAAATCCCTAAACACGAAATGACATTGTGCAACCAACATATATCCGTCATTTTGGCAGATTTCCCCACCTTCGATCTTAACAAAAATAGTCATACTTATGTAGTTTGGACTATTTAACTAATATTTGAAATAAAAAAGTTCGTAAGCCCATTACGAGCCCCATGAAAAATGCCTAAACACGAATTGACATGTGCAACCAACACATATCCGCCATTTGGCAGACTTCCACACCTTCGATCTTAACAAAAAAATTCATACTAGTGTAGTTTGAGCCATTTAACTAAAATCCGAAATAAAAAAGATCGTAATCCCATTACGAACCCCATGAAAAATCCCTAAACACGAAATGACATTGTGCAACCAACATATATCCGTCATTTTGGCAGATTTCCCCACCTTCGATCTTAACAAAAAAATTCATACTAGTGTAGTTTGGACTATATAACTAAAATCTGAAATGAAAAAGTTGGTAAGCCCAATACGAGCCCCATGAAAAATCCATAAATACGAAATGACATTGTGCAACCAACATATATCCGCCATTTTGGCAGATTTCCTCACCTTCGATCTTAACCAAAAAATTCATACTAGTGTAGTTTGGGCTATTTAACTAAAATCTGAAATAAAAAAGTTCGTAATCCCAATACGAGCCCCATGAAAAATCCCTAAACACGAAATGACATTATGCAACCAACATATATCCGCCATTTTGGCAGATTTCCCCACCTTCAATCTTAACAAAAAAATTCATATTAGTGTAGTGTGGGCCATTTAACTAAAATCTGAAATAAAAAAGTTGGTAATCCCATTACGAGCCCCATGAAAAATCCCTAAATACGAAATGACATTGTGCAACCAACATATATCCGCCATTTGGCAGACTTCCACACCTTCGATCTTAACAAAAAAATTCATACTGCTGTAGTTTAGACTATTTAACTGAAATCCGAAATAAAAAAGATCGTAATCCCATTACGTGCCCCATGAAAAATCCCTAAATACGAAATGACATTGTGCAACCAACATATATCCGTCATTTTGGCAGATTTCCCCACCTTCGATCTTAACAAAAAAATTCATACAGGTGTAGTTTGGGCTATTTAACTAAAATCTGAAATAAAAAAGTTCGTAAGCCCATTACGAGCCCCATGAAAAATCCCTAAACACGAAATGACATTGTGCACCCAACATATATCCGTCATTTTGGCAGATTTCCCCACCTTCGATCTCAACAAAAAAATTCATACTGGTGTAGCTGGTGCTATTTAACTAAAATCTGAAATGAAAAAGTTCGTAAGCCCATTACGAGCCCCATGAAAAATCCCTAAACACGAAATGACATTGTGCAACCAACATATATCCGTCATTTTGGCAGATTTCCCCACCTTCGATCTTAACAAAAAAATTCATACTGGTGTACTTTGGGCTATTTAACTAAAATCTGAAATGAAAAAGTTCGTAAGCCCATTACGAGCCCCATGAAATATCCCTAAACACGAATTGACATGTGCAACCAACATATATCCGCCATTTTGGCAGATTTCCACACCTTCGATCTTAACAAAAAAATTCATACTAGTGTAGCTTGGGCTATTTAACTAAAATCTGAAATGAAAAAGTTCGTAAGCCCATTACGAGCCCCATGAAAAATCCCTAAACACGAAATGACATTGTGCAACCAACATATATCCTCCATTTTGGCAGATTTCCCCACCTTCGATCTTAACAAAAAAATTCATACTTATGTAGCTTGTGCTATTTAACTAAAATCTGAAATGAAAAAGTTCGTAAGCCCATTACGAGCCCCATGAAAAATCCCTAAACACGAAATGACATTGTGCAACCAACATATATCCGTCATTTTGGCAGATTTCCCCACCTTCGATCTTAACAAAAAAATTCATACTGGTGTACTTTGGGCTATTTAACTAAAATCTGAAATGAAAAAGTTCGTAAGCCCATTACGAGCCCCATGAAATATCCCTAAACACGAATTGACATGTGCAACCAACATAAATCCGCCATTTTGGCAGATTTCCACACCTTCGATCTTAACAAAAAAATTCATACTAGTGTAGCTTGGGCTATTTAACTAAAATCTGAAATGAAAAAGTTCGTAAGCCCATTACGAGCCCCATGAAAAATCCCTAAACACGAAATGACATTGTGCAACCAGCATATATCCTCCATTTTGGCAGATTTCCCCACCTTCGATCTTAACAAAAAAATTCATACTTATGTAGTTTGGACTATTTAACTAATATTTGAAATAAAAAAGTTGGTAATCCCATTACGAGCCCCATGAAAAATCCCTAAACACGAAATGACATTGTGCACCCAACATATATCCGTCATTTTGGCAGATTTCCCCACCTTCGATCTTAACAAAAAAATTCATACTGCTGTAGTTTGGACTATTTAACTAATATTTGAAATAAAAAAGTTCGTAAGCCCATTACGAGCCCCATGAAAAATCCCTAAACACGAATTGACATGTGCAACCAACATATATCCGCCATTTGGCAGACTTCCACACCTTCGATCTTAACAAAAAAATTCATGCTAGTGTAGTTTGAGCCATTTAACTAAAATCTGAAATAAAAAAGTTGGTAATCCCATTACGAGCCCCATGAAAAATCCCTAAACACGAAATGACATTGTGCAACCAACATATATCCTCCATTTTGGCAGATTTCCCCACCTTCGATCTTAACAAAAAAATTCATACTAGTGTAGTTTGGACTATTTAACTAATATTTGAAATAAAAAAGTTGGTAATCCCATTACGAGCCCCATGAAAAATCCCTAAACACGAAATGACATTGTGCACCCAACATATATCCGTCATTTTGGCAGATTTCCCCACCTTCGATCTTAACAAAAAAATTCATACTGCTGTAGTTTGGACTATTTAACTAATATTTGAAATAAAAAAGTTCGTAAGCCCATTACGAGCCCCATGAAAAATCCCTAAACACGAATTGACATGTGCAACCAACATATATCCGCCATTTGGCAGACTTCCACACCTTCGATCTTAACAAAAAAATTCATACTAGTGTAGTTTGAGCCATTTAACTAAAATCTGAAATAAAAAAGTTGGTAATCCCATTACGAGCCCCATGAAAAATCCCTAAACACGAAATGACATTGTGCAACCAACATATATCCGCCATTTTGGCAGATTTCCTCACCTTCGATCTTAACAAAAAAATTCATACTAGTGTAGTTTGGACTATTTAACTAAAATTTTAAATGAAAAATTTCGTAAGCCCATTACGAGCCCCATGAAAAATCCCTAAACACGAATTGACATGTGCAACCAACATATATCCGCCATTTTGGCAGATTTCCACACCTTCGATCTTAAAAAAAAAATTCATACTAGTGTAGTTTGGACCATTTAACTAAAATGTGAAATGAAAAAGTTCGTAATCCCATTACGAGCCCCATGAAAAATCCCTAAACACGAAATGACATTGTGCAACCAACATATATCCGCCATTTTGGCAGCTTTCCCTACCTTCGATCTTAACAAAAAAATTCATACTGGTGTAGTTTGGACTATATAACTAAAATCTGAAATGAAGAAGTTGGTAAGCCCATTACGAGCCCCATGAAAAATCCCTAAACACGAATTGACATGTGCAACCAACATATATCCGCCATTTTGGCAGATTTCCACACCTTCGATCTTAACAAAAAAATTCATACTAGTGTAGTTTGGACTATATAACTAAAATATGAAATGAAAAAGTTCGTAATCCCATTACGAGCCCCATGAAAAATCCCTAAACACGAAATGACATTGTGCAACCAACATATATCCGCCATTTTGGCAGATTTCCACACCTTTGATCTTGACAAAAAAATTCATACTAGTGTAGTTTGGATTATATAACTAAAATCTGAAATGAAAAAGTTCGTAATCCCATTACGAGCCCCATGAAAAATCCCTAAACACGAAATGACATTGTGCACCCAACATATATCCGTCATTTTGGCAGATTTCCCCACCTTCGATCTCAACAAAAAAATTCATACTGGTGTAGCTGGTGCTATTTAACCAAAATCTGAAATGAAAAAGTTCGTAAGCCCATTACGAGCCCCATGAAAAATCCCTAAACACGAAATGACATTGTGCAACCAACATATATCCGTCATTTTGGAAGATTTCCCCACCTTCGATCTTAACAAAAAAATTCATACTTATGTAGCTTGTGCTATTTAACTAAAATCTGAAATGAAAAAGTTCGTAAGCCCATTACGAGCCCCATGAAAAATCCCTAAACACGAAATGACATTGTGCAACCAACATATATCCGTCATTTTGGCAGATTTCCCCACCTTCGATCCTAACAAAAAAATTCATACTGGTGTACTTTGGGCTATTTAACTAAAATCTGAAATGAAAAAGTTCGTAAGCCCATTACGAGCCCCATGAAATATCCCTAAACACGAATTGACATGTGCAACCAACATATATCCTCCATTTTGGCAGATTTCCCCACCTTCGATCTTAACAAAAAAATTCATACTTATGTAGTTTGGACTATTTAACTAATATTTGAAATAAAAAAGTTGGTAATCCCATTACGAGCCCCATGAAAAATCCCTAAACACGAAATGACATTGTGCACCCAACATATATCCGTCATTTTGGCAGATTTCCCCACCTTCGATCTTAACAAAAAAATTCATACTTATGTAGTTTGGACTATTTAACTAATATTTGAAATAAAAAAGTTGGTAATCCCATTACGAGCCCCATGAAAAATCCCTAAACACGAAATGACATTGTGCACCCAACATATATCCGTCATTTTGGCAGATTTCCCCACCTTCGATCTTAACAAAAAAATTCATACTGCTGTAGTTTGGACTATTTAACTAATATTTGAAATAAAAAAGTTCGTAAGCCCATTACGAGCCCCATGAAAAATCCCTAAACACGAATTGACATGTGCAACCAACATATATCCGCCATTTGGCAGACTTCCACACCTTCGATCTTAACAAAAAAATTCATACTAGTGTAGTTTGAGCCATTTAACTAAAATCTGAAATAAAAAAGTTGGTAATCCCATTACGAGCCCCATGAAAAATCCCTAAACACGAAATGACATTGTGCAACCAACATATATCCTCCATTTTGGCAGATTTCCCCACCTTCGATCTTAACAAAAAAATTCATACTTATGTAGTTTGGACTATTTAACTAATATTTGAAATAAAAAAGTTGGTAATCCCATTACGAGCCCCATGAAAAATCCCTAAACACGAAATGACATTGTGCACCCAACATATATCCGTCATTTTGGCAGATTTCCCCACCTTCGATCTTAACAAAAAAATTCATACTGCTGTAGTTTGGACTATTTAACTAATATTTGAAATAAAAAAGTTCGTAAGCCCATTACGAGCCCCATGAAAAATCCCTAAACACGAATTGACATGTGCAACCAACATATATCCGCCATTTGGCAGACTTCCACACCTTCGATCTTAACAAAAAAATTCATACTAGTGTAGTTTGAGCCATTTAACTAAAATCTGAAATAAAAAAGTTGGTAATCCCATTACGAGCCCCATGAAAAATCCCTAAACACGAAATGACATTGTGCAACCAACATATATCCGCCATTTTGGCAGATTTCCTCACCTTCGATCTTAACAAAAAAATTCATACTAGTGTAGTTTGGACTATTTAACTAATATTTGAAATAAAAAAGTTCGTAAGCCCATTCCAAGCCCCATGAAAAATCCCGAAACACGAATTGACATGTGCAACCAACATATATCCGCCATTTGGCAGACTTCCACACCTTCGATCTTAACAAAAAAATTCATACTGTTGTAGTTTGGGCTATTTAACTAAAATCTAAAATAAAAAAGTTCGTAAGCCCATTACGAGCCCCATGAAATATCCCTAAACACGAAATGACATGTGCAACGAACATATATCCTCCATTTTGGCAGATTTCCCCACCTTCGATCTTAACAAAAAAATTCATACTTATGTAGTTTGGACTATTTAACTAATATTTAGAATAAATAAGTTGGTAATCCCATTACGAGCCCCATGAAAAATCCCTAAACACGAAATGACATTGTGCACCCAACATATATCCGTCATTTTGGCAGATTTCCCCACCTTCGATCTCAACAAAAAAATTCATACTGGTATAGCTTGGGCTATTTAACTAAAATCTGAAATGAAAAAGCTCGTAAGCCCATTACGAGCCCCATGAAAAATCCCTAAACACGAAATGACATTGTGCAACCAACATATATCCGTCATTTTGGCAGATTTCCCCATCTTCGATCTTAACAAAAAAATTCATACTGGTGTAGTTTGGGCTATTTAACTAAAATCTGAAATGAAAAAGTTCGTAAGCCCATTACGAGCCCCATGAAATATCCCTAAACACGAATTGACATGTGCAACAAACATATATCCGCCATTTTGGCAGATTTCCACACCTTCGATCTTAACAAAAAAATTCATACTAGTGTAGTTTGGACTATATAACTAAAATCTGAAATAAAAAAGTTCGTAATCCCATTACGAGCCCCATGAAAAATCCCTAAACACGAAATGACATGTGCAAACAACATATATCCGCCATTTTGGCAGCTTTCCTCACCATCGATCTTAACAAAAATAGTCATACTAGTGTAGTTTGAGCCATTTAACTAAAATCTGCAATAAAAAAGATCGTAATCCCATTACGAGCCCCATGAAAAATCCCTAAACACGAAATGACATTGTGCAACCAACATATATCCGTCATTTTGGCAGATTTCCCCACCTTCGATCTTAACAAAAATAGTCATACTTATGTAGTTTGGACTATTTAACTAATATTTGAAATAAAAAAGTTCGTAAGCCCATTACGAGCCCCATGAAAAATGCCTAAACACGAATTGACATGTGCAACCAACACATATCCGCCATTTGGCAGACTTCCACACCTTCGATCTTAACAAAAAAATTCATACTAGTGTAGTTTGAGCCATTTAACTAAAATCCGAAATAAAAAAGATCGTAATCCCATTACGAACCCCATGAAAAATCCCTAAACACGAAATGACATTGTGCAACCAACATATATCCGTCATTTTGGCAGATTTCCCCACCTTCGATCTTAACAAAAAAATTCATACTAGTGTAGTTTGGACTATATAACTAAAATCTGAAATGAAAAAGTTGGTAAGCCCAATACGAGCCCCATGAAAAATCCATAAATACGAAATGACATTGTGCAACCAACATATATCCGCCATTTTGGCAGATTTCCTCACCTTCGATCTTAACCAAAAAATTCATACTAGTGTAGTTTGGGCTATTTAACTAAAATCTGAAATAAAAAAGTTCGTAATCCCAATACGAGCCCCATGAAAAATCCCTAAACACGAAATGACATTATGTAACCAACATATATCCGCCATTTTGGCAGATTTCCCCACCTTCAATCTTAACAAAAAAATTCATATTAGTGTAGTGTGGGCCATTTAACTAAAATCTGAAATAAAAAAGTTGGTAATCCCATTACGAGCCCCATGAAAAATCCCTAAATACGAAATGACATTGTGCAACCAACATATATCCGCCATTTGGCAGACTTCCACACCTTCGATCTTAACAAAAAAATTCATACTGCTGTAGTTTAGACTATTTAACTGAAATCCGAAATAAAAAAGATCGTAATCCCATTACGTGCCCCATGAAAAATCCCTAAATACGAAATGACATTGTGCAACCAACATATATCCGTCATTTTGGCAGATTTCCCCACCTTCGATCTTAACAAAAAAATTCATACAGGTGTAGTTTGGGCTATTTAACTAAAATCTGAAATAAAAAAGTTCGTAAGCCCATTACGAGCCCCATGAAAAATCCCTAAACACGAAATGACATTGTGCACCCAACATATATCCGTCATTTTGGCAGATTTCCCCACCTTCGATCTCAACAAAAAAATTCATACTGGTGTAGCTGGTGCTATTTAACTAAAATCTGAAATGAAAAAGTTGGTAATCCCATTACGAGCCCCATGAAAAATCCCTAAACACGAAATGACATTGTGCAACCAACATATATCCTCCATTTTGGCAGATTTCCCCACCTTCGATCTTAACAAAAAAATTCATACTTATGTAGTTTGGACTATTTAACTAATATTTGAAATAAAAAAGTTGGTAATCCCATTACGAGCCCCATGAAAAATCCCTAAACACGAAATGACATTGTGCACCCAACATATATCCGTCATTTTGGCAGATTTCCCCACCTTCGATCTTAACAAAAAAATTCATACTGCTGTAGTTTGGACTATTTAACTAATATTTGAAATAAAAAAGTTCGTAAGCCCATTACGAGCCCCATGAAAAATCCCTAAACACGAATTGACATGTGCAACCAACATATATCCGCCATTTGGCAGACTTCCACACCTTCGATCTTAACAAAAAAATTCATACTAGTGTAGTTTGAGCCATTTAACTAAAATCTGAAATAAAAAAGTTGGTAATCCCATTACGAGCCCCATGAAAAATCCCTAAACACGAAATGACATTGTGCAACCAACATATATCCGCCATTTTGGCAGATTTCCTCACCTTCGATCTTAACAAAAAAATTCATACTAGTGTAGTTTGGACTATTTAACTGAAATTTTAAATGAAAAATTTCGTAAGCCCATTACGAGCCCCATGAAAAATCCCTAAACACGAATTGACATGTGCAACCAACATATATCCGCCATTTTGGCAGATTTCCACACCTTCGATCTTAAAAAAAAAATTCATACTAGTGTAGTTTGGACCATTTAACTAAAATGTGAAATGAAAAAGTTCGTAATCCCATTACGAGCCCCATGAAAAATCCCTAAACACGAAATGACATTGTGCAACCAACATCTATCCGCCATTTTGGCAGCTTTCCCTACCTTCGATCTTAACAAAAAAATTCATACTGGTGTAGTTTGGACTATATAACTAAAATCTGAAATGAAGAAGTTGGTAAGCCCATTACGAGCCCCATGAAAAATCCCTAAACACGAATTGACATGTGCAACCAACATATATCCGCCATTTTGGCAGATTTCCACACCTTCGATCTTAACAAAAAAATTCATACTAGTGTAGTTTGGACTATATAACTAAAATATGAAATGAAAAAGTTCGTAATCCCATTACGAGCCCCATGAAAAATCCCTAAACACGAAATGACATTGTGCAACCAACATATATCCGCCATTTTGGCAGATTTCCACACCTTCGATCTTGACAAAAAAATTCATACTAGTGTAGTTTGGATTATATAACTAAAATCTGAAATGAAAAAGTTCGTAATCCCATTACGAGCCCCATGAAAAATCCCTAAACACGAAATGACATTGTGCACCCAACATATATCCGTCATTTTGGCAGATTTCCCCACCTTCGATCTCAACAAAAAAATTCATACTGGTGTAGCTGGTGCTATTTAACCAAAATCTGAAATGAAAAAGTTCGTAAGCCCATTACGAGCCCCATGAAAAATCCCTAAACACGAAATGACATTGTGCAACCAACATATATCCGTCATTTTGGAAGATTTCCCCACCTTCGATCTTAACAAAAAAATTCATACTTATGTAGCTTGTGCTATTTAACTAAAATCTGAAATGAAAAAGTTCGTAAGCCCATTACGAGCCCCATGAAAAATCCCTAAACACGAAATGACATTGTGCAACCAACATATATCCGTCATTTTGGCAGATTTCCCCACCTTCGATCCTAACAAAAAAATTCATACTGGTGTACTTTGGGCTATTTAACTAAAATCTGAAATGAAAAAGTTCGTAAGCCCATTACGAGCCCCATGAAATATCCCTAAACACGAATTGACATGTGCAACCAACATATATCCGCCATTTTGGCAGATTTCCACACCTTCGATCTTAACAAAAAAATTCATACTAGTGTAGCTTGGGCTATTTAACTAAAATCTGAAATGAAAAAGTTCGTAAGCCCATTACGAGCCCCATGAAAAATCCCTAAACACGAAATGACATTGTGCAACCAACATATATCCTCCATTTTGGCAGATTTCCCCACCTTCGATCTTAACAAAAAAATTCATACTTATGTAGTTTGGACTATTTAACTAATATTTGAAATAAAAAAGTTGGTAATCCCATTACGAGCCCCATGAAAAATCCCTAAACACGAAATGACATTGTGCACCCAACATATATCCGTCATTTTGGCAGATTTCCCCACCTTCGATCTTAACAAAAAAATTCATACTGCTGTAGTTTGGACTATTTAACTAATATTTGAAATAAAAAAGTTCGTAAGCCCATTACGAGCCCCATGAAAAATCCCTAAACACGAATTGACATGTGCAACCAACATATATCCGCCATTTGGCAGACTTCCACACCTTCGATCTTAACAAAAAAATTCATACTAGTGTAGTTTGAGCCATTTAACTAAAATCTGAAATAAAAAAGTTGGTAATCCCATTACGAGCCCCATGAAAAATCCCTAAACACGAAATGACATTGTGCAACCAACATATATCCGCCATTTTGGCAGATTTCCTCACCTTCGATCTTAACAAAAAAATTCATACTAGTGTAGTTTGGACTATTTAACTAATATTTGAAATAAAAAAGTTCGTAAGCCCATTCCAAGCCCCATGAAAAATCCCGAAACACGAATTGACATGTGCAACCAACATATATCCGCCATTTGGCAGACTTCCACACCTTCGATCTTAACAAAAAAATTCATACTGTTGTAGTTTGGGCTATTTAACTAAAATCTAAAATAAAAAAGTTCGTAAGCCCATTACGAGCCCCATGAAATATCCCTAAACACGAAATGACATGTGCAACGAACATATATCCTCCATTTTGGCAGATTTCCCCACCTTCGATCTTAACAAAAAAATTCATACTTATGTAGTTTGGACTATTTAACTAATATTTAGAATAAATAAGTTGGTAATCCCATTACGAGCCCCATGAAAAATCCCTAAACACGAAATGACATTGTGCACCCAACATATATCCGTCATTTTGGCAGATTTCCCCACCTTCGATCTCAACAAAAAAATTCATACTGGTATAGCTTGGGCTATTTAACTAAAATCTGAAATGAAAAAGCTCGTAAGCCCATTACGAGCCCCATGAAAAATCCCTAAACACGAAATGACATTGTGCAACCAACATATATCCGTCATTTTGGCAGATTTCCCCATCTTCGATCTTAACAAAAAAATTCATACTGGTGTAGTTTGGGCTATTTAACTAAAATCTGAAATGAAAAAGTTCGTAAGCCCATTACGAGCCCCATGAAATATCCCTAAACACGAATTGACATGTGCAACAAACATATATCCGCCATTTTGGCAGATTTCCACACCTTCGATCTTAACAAAAAAATTCATACTAGTGTAGTTTGGACTATATAACTAAAATCTGAAATAAAAAAGTTCGTAATCCCATTACGAGCCCCATGAAAAATCCCTAAACACGAAATGACATGTGCAAACAACATATATCCGCCATTTTGGCAGCTTTCCTCACCATCGATCTTAACAAAAATAGTCATACTAGTGTAGTTTGAGCCATTTAACTAAAATCTGCAATAAAAAAGATCGTAATCCCATTACGAGCCCCATGAAAAATCCCTAAACACGAAATGACATTGTGCAACCAACATATATCCGTCATTTTGGCAGATTTCCCCACCTTCGATCTTAACAAAAATAGTCATACTTATGTAGTTTGGACTATTTAACTAATATTTGAAATAAAAAAGTTCGTAAGCCCATTACGAGCCCCATGAAAAATGCCTAAACACGAATTGACATGTGCAACCAACACATATCCGCCATTTGGCAGACTTCCACACCTTCGATCTTAACAAAAAAATTCATACTAGTGTAGTTTGAGCCATTTAACTAAAATCCGAAATAAAAAAGATCGTAATCCCATTACGAACCCCATGAAAAATCCCTAAACACGAAATGACATTGTGCAACCAACATATATCCGTCATTTTGGCAGATTTCCCCACCTTCGATCTTAACAAAAAAATTCATACTAGTGTAGTTTGGACTATATAACTAAAATCTGAAATGAAAAAGTTGGTAAGCCCAATACGAGCCCCATGAAAAATCCATAAATACGAAATGACATTGTGCAACCAACATATATCCGCCATTTTGGCAGATTTCCTCACCTTCGATCTTAACCAAAAAATTCATACTAGTGTAGTTTGGGCTATTTAACTAAAATCTGAAATAAAAAAGTTCGTAATCCCAATACGAGCCCCATGAAAAATCCCTAAACACGAAATGACATTATGCAACCAACATATATCCGCCATTTTGGCAGATTTCCCCACCTTCAATCTTAACAAAAAAATTCATATTAGTGTAGTGTGGGCCATTTAACTAAAATCTGAAATAAAAAAGTTGGTAATCCCATTACGAGCCCCATGAAAAATCCCTAAATACGAAATGACATTGTGCAACCAACATATATCCGCCATTTGGCAGACTTCCACACCTTCGATCTTAACAAAAAAATTCATACTGCTGTAGTTTAGACTATTTAACTGAAATCCGAAATAAAAAAGATCGTAATCCCATTACGTGCCCCATGAAAAATCCCTAAATACGAAATGACATTGTGCAACCAACATATATCCGTCATTTTGGCAGATTTCCCCACCTTCGATCTTAACAAAAAAATTCATACAGGTGTAGTTTGGGCTATTTAACTAAAATCTGAAATAAAAAAGTTCGTAAGCCCATTACGAGCCCCATGAAAAATCCCTAAACACGAAATGACATTGTGCACCCAACATATATCCGTCATTTTGGCAGATTTCCCCACCTTCGATCTCAACAAAAAAATTCATACTGGTGTAGCTGGTGCTATTTAACTAAAATCTGAAATGAAAAAGTTCGTAAGCCCATTACGAGCCCCATGAAAAATCCCTAAACACGAAATGACATTGTGCAACCAACATATATCCGTCATTTTGGCAGATTTCCCCACCTTCGATCTTAACAAAAAAATTCATACTGGTGTACTTTGGGCTATTTAACTAAAATCTGAAATGAAAAAGTTCGTAAGCCCATTACGAGCCCCATGAAATATCCCTAAACACGAATTGACATGTGCAACCAACATATATCCGCCATTTTGGCAGATTTCCACACCTTCGATCTTAACAAAAAAATTCATACTAGTGTAGCTTGGGCTATTTAACTAAAATCTGAAATGAAAAAGTTCGTAAGCCCATTACGAGCCCCATGAAAAATCCCTAAACACGAAATGACATTGTGCAACCAACATATATCCTCCATTTTGGCAGATTTCCCCACCTTCGATCTTAACAAAAAAATTCATACTTATGTAGCTTGTGCTATTTAACTAAAATCTGAAATGAAAAAGTTCGTAAGCCCATTACGAGCCCCATGAAAAATCCCTAAACACGAAATGACATTGTGCAACCAACATATATCCGTCATTTTGGCAGATTTCCCCACCTTCGATCTTAACAAAAAAATTCATACTGGTGTACTTTGGGCTATTTAACTAAAATCTGAAATGAAAAAGTTCGTAAGCCCATTACGAGCCCCATGAAATATCCCTAAACACGAATTGACATGTGCAACCAACATAAATCCGCCATTTTGGCAGATTTCCACACCTTCGATCTTAACAAAAAAATTCATACTAGTGTAGCTTGGGCTATTTAACTAAAATCTGAAATGAAAAAGTTCGTAAGCCCATTACGAGCCCCATGAAAAATCCCTAAACACGAAATGACATTGTGCAACCAGCATATATCCTCCATTTTGGCAGATTTCCCCACCTTCGATCTTAACAAAAAAATTCATACTTATGTAGTTTGGACTATTTAACTAATATTTGAAATAAAAAAGTTGGTAATCCCATTACGAGCCCCATGAAAAATCCCTAAACACGAAATGACATTGTGCACCCAACATATATCCGTCATTTTGGCAGATTTCCCCACCTTCGATCTTAACAAAAAAATTCATACTGCTGTAGTTTGGACTATTTAACTAATATTTGAAATAAAAAAGTTCGTAAGCCCATTACGAGCCCCATGAAAAATCCCTAAACACGAATTGACATGTGCAACCAACATATATCCGCCATTTGGCAGACTTCCACACCTTCGATCTTAACAAAAAAATTCATGCTAGTGTAGTTTGAGCCATTTAACTAAAATCTGAAATAAAAAAGTTGGTAATCCCATTACGAGCCCCATGAAAAATCCCTAAACACGAAATGACATTGTGCAACCAACATATATCCTCCATTTTGGCAGATTTCCCCACCTTCGATCTTAACAAAAAAATTCATACTTATGTAGTTTGGACTATTTAACTAATATTTGAAATAAAAAAGTTGGTAATCCCATTACGAGCCCCATGAAAAATCCCTAAACACGAAATGACATTGTGCACCCAACATATATCCGTCATTTTGGCAGATTTCCCCACCTTCGATCTTAACAAAAAAATTCATACTGCTGTAGTTTGGACTATTTAACTAATATTTGAAATAAAAAAGTTCGTAAGCCCATTACGAGCCCCATGAAAAATCCCTAAACACGAATTGACATGTGCAACCAACATATATCCGCCATTTGGCAGACTTCCACACCTTCGATCTTAACAAAAAAATTCATACTAGTGTAGTTTGAGCCATTTAACTAAAATCTGAAATAAAAAAGTTGGTAATCCCATTACGAGCCCCATGAAAAATCCCTAAACACGAAATGACATTGTGCAACCAACATATATCCGCCATTTTGGCAGCTTTCCCTACCTTCGATCTTAACAAAAAAATTCATACTGTTGTAGTTTGGGCTATTTAACTAATATTTAAAATAAAAAAATTGGTAATCCCATTACGAGCCCCATGAAAAATCCCTAAACACGAAATGACATTGTGCACCCAACATATATACGCCATTTTGGCAGATATCCTCACCTTCGATCTTAACAAAAAAATTCATACTGGTGTAGTTTGGACTATATAACTAAAATCTGAAATGAAGAAGTTGGTAAGCCCATTACGAGCCCCATGAAAAATCCCTAAACACGAATTGACATGTGCAACCAACATATATCCGCCATTTTGGCAGATTTCCACACCTTCGATCTTAACAAAAAAATTCATACTAGTGTAGTTTGGACTATATAACTAAAATATGAAATGAAAAAGTTCGTAATCCCATTACGAGCCCCATGAAAAATCCCTAAACACGAAATGACATTGTGCAACCAACATATATCCGCCATTTTGGCAGATTTCCACACCTTCGATCTTGACAAAAAAATTCATACTAGTGTAGTTTGGATTATATAACTAAAATCTGAAATGAAAAAGTTCGTAATCCCATTACGAGCCCCATGAAAAATGCCTAAACACGAATTGACATGTGCAACCAACACATATCCGCCATTTGGCAGACTTCCACACCTTCGATCTTAACAAAAAAATTCATACTAGTGTAGTTTGAGCCATTTAACTAAAATCCGAAATAAAAAAGATCGTAATCCCATTACGAACCCCATGAAAAATCCCTAAACACGAAATGACATTGTGCAACCAACATATATCCGTCATTTTGGCAGATTTCCCCACCTTCGATCTTAACAAAAAAATTCATACTAGTGTAGTTTGGACTATATAACTAAAATCTGAAATGAAAAAGTTGGTAAGCCCAATACGAGCCCCATGAAAAATCCATAAATACGAAATGACATTGTGCAACCAACATATATCCGCCATTTTGGCAGATTTCCTCACCTTCGATCTTAACCAAAAAATTCATACTAGTGTAGTTTGGGCTATTTAACTAAAATCTGAAATAAAAAAGTTCGTAATCCCAATACGAGCCCCATGAAAAATCCCTAAACACGAAATGACATTATGCAACCAACATATATCCGCCATTTTGGCAGATTTCCCCACCTTCAATCTTAACAAAAAAATTCATATTAGTGTAGTGTGGGCCATTTAACTAAAATCTGAAATAAAAAAGTTGGTAATCCCATTACGAGCCCCATGAAAAATCCCTAAATACGAAATGACATTGTGCAACCAACATATATCCGCCATTTGGCAGACTTCCACACCTTCGATCTTAACAAAAAAATTCATACTGCTGTAGTTTAGACTATTTAACTGAAATCCGAAATAAAAAAGATCGTAATCCCATTACGTGCCCCATGAAAAATCCCTAAATACGAAATGACATTGTGCAACCAACATATATCCGTCATTTTGGCAGATTTCCCCACCTTCGATCTTAACAAAAAAATTCATACAGGTGTAGTTTGGGCTATTTAACTAAAATCTGAAATAAAAAAGTTCGTAAGCCCATTACGAGCCCCATGAAAAATCCCTAAACACGAAATGACATTGTGCACCCAACATATATCCGTCATTTTGGCAGATTTCCCCACCTTCGATCTCAACAAAAAAATTCATACTGGTGTAGCTGGTGCTATTTAACTAAAATCTGAAATGAAAAAGTTCGTAAGCCCATTACGAGCCCCATGAAAAATCCCTAAACACGAAATGACATTGTGCAACCAACATATATCCGTCATTTTGGCAGATTTCCCCACCTTCGATCTTAACAAAAAAATTCATACTGGTGTACTTTGGGCTATTTAACTAAAATCTGAAATGAAAAAGTTCGTAAGCCCATTACGAGCCCCATGAAATATCCCTAAACACGAATTGACATGTGCAACCAACATATATCCGCCATTTTGGCAGATTTCCACACCTTCGATCTTAACAAAAAAATTCATACTAGTGTAGCTTGGGCTATTTAACTAAAATCTGAAATGAAAAAGTTCGTAAGCCCATTACGAGCCCCATGAAAAATCCCTAAACACGAAATGACATTGTGCAACCAACATATATCCTCCATTTTGGCAGATTTCCCCACCTTCGATCTTAACAAAAAAATTCATACTTATGTAGCTTGTGCTATTTAACTAAAATCTGAAATGAAAAAGTTCGTAAGCCCATTACGAGCCCCATGAAAAATCCCTAAACACGAAATGACATTGTGCAACCAACATATATCCGTCATTTTGGCAGATTTCCCCACCTTCGATCTTAACAAAAAAATTCATACTGGTGTACTTTGGGCTATTTAACTAAAATCTGAAATGAAAAAGTTCGTAAGCCCATTACGAGCCCCATGAAATATCCCTAAACACGAATTGACATGTGCAACCAACATAAATCCGCCATTTTGGCAGATTTCCACACCTTCGATCTTAACAAAAAAATTCATACTAGTGTAGCTTGGGCTATTTAACTAAAATCTGAAATGAAAAAGTTCGTAAGCCCATTACGAGCCCCATGAAAAATCCCTAAACACGAAATGACATTGTGCAACCAGCATATATCCTCCATTTTGGCAGATTTCCCCACCTTCGATCTTAACAAAAAAATTCATACTTATGTAGTTTGGACTATTTAACTAATATTTGAAATAAAAAAGTTGGTAATCCCATTACGAGCCCCATGAAAAATCCCTAAACACGAAATGACATTGTGCACCCAACATATATCCGTCATTTTGGCAGATTTCCCCACCTTCGATCTTAACAAAAAAATTCATACTGCTGTAGTTTGGACTATTTAACTAATATTTGAAATAAAAAAGTTCGTAAGCCCATTACGAGCCCCATGAAAAATCCCTAAACACGAATTGACATGTGCAACCAACATATATCCGCCATTTGGCAGACTTCCACACCTTCGATCTTAACAAAAAAATTCATGCTAGTGTAGTTTGAGCCATTTAACTAAAATCTGAAATAAAAAAGTTGGTAATCCCATTACGAGCCCCATGAAAAATCCCTAAACACGAAATGACATTGTGCAACCAACATATATCCTCCATTTTGGCAGATTTCCCCACCTTCGATCTTAACAAAAAAATTCATACTTATGTAGTTTGGACTATTTAACTAATATTTGAAATAAAAAAGTTGGTAATCCCATTACGAGCCCCATGAAAAATCCCTAAACACGAAATGACATTGTGCACCCAACATATATCCGTCATTTTGGCAGATTTCCCCACCTTCGATCTTAACAAAAAAATTCATACTGCTGTAGTTTGGACTATTTAACTAATATTTGAAATAAAAAAGTTCGTAAGCCCATTACGAGCCCCATGAAAAATCCCTAAACACGAATTGACATGTGCAACCAACATATATCCGCCATTTGGCAGACTTCCACACCTTCGATCTTAACAAAAAAATTCATACTAGTGTAGTTTGAGCCATTTAACTAAAATCTGAAATAAAAAAGTTGGTAATCCCATTACGAGCCCCATGAAAAATCCCTAAACACGAAATGACATTGTGCAACCAACATATATCCGCCATTTTGGCAGCTTTCCCTACCTTCGATCTTAACAAAAAAATTCATACTGTTGTAGTTTGGGCTATTTAACTAATATTTAAAATAAAAAAATTGGTAATCCCATTACGAGCCCCATGAAAAATCCCTAAACACGAAATGACATTGTGCACCCAACATATATACGCCATTTTGGCAGATATCCTCACCTTCGATCTTAACAAAAAAATTCATACTGGTGTAGTTTGGACTATATAACTAAAATCTGAAATGAAGAAGTTGGTAAGCCCATTACGAGCCCCATGAAAAATCCCTAAACACGAATTGACATGTGCAACCAACATATATCCGCCATTTTGGCAGATTTCCACACCTTCGATCTTAACAAAAAAATTCATACTAGTGTAGTTTGGACTATATAACTAAAATATGAAATGAAAAAGTTCGTAATCCCATTACGAGCCCCATGAAAAATCCCTAAACACGAAATGACATTGTGCAACCAACATATATCCGCCATTTTGGCAGATTTCCACACCTTCGATCTTGACAAAAAAATTCATACTAGTGTAGTTTGGATTATATAACTAAAATCTGAAATGAAAAAGTTCGTAATCCCATTACGAGCCCCATGAAAAATCCCTAAACACGAAATGACATTGTGCACCCAACATATATCCGTCATTTTGGCAGATTTCCCCACCTTCGATCTCAACAAAAAAATTCATACTGGTGTAGCTGGTGCTATTTAACCAAAATCTGAAATGAAAAAGTTCGTAAGCCCATTACGAGCCCCATGAAAAATCCCTAAACACGAAATGACATTGTGCAACCAACATATATCCGTCATTTTGGAAGATTTCCCCGCCTTCGATCTTAACAAAAAAATTCATACTGGTGTACTTTGGGCTATTTAACTAAAATCTAAAATGAAAAAGTTCGTAAGCCCATTACGAGCCCCATGAAATATCCCTAAACACGAATTGACATGTGCAACCAACATATATCCGCCATTTTGGCAGATTTCCACACCTTCGATCTTAACAAAAAAATTCATACTAGTGTAGCTTGGGCTATTTAACTAAAATCTGAAATGAAAAAGTTCGTAAGCCCATTACGAGCCCCATGAAAAATCCCTAAACACGAAATGACATTGTGCAACCAACATATATCCTCCATTTTGGCAGATTTCCCCACCTTCGATCTTAACAAAAAAATTCATACTTATGTAGCTTGTGCTATTTAACTAAAATCTGAAATGAAAAAGTTCGTAAGCCCATTATGAGCCCCATGAAAAATCCCTAAACACGAAATGACATTGTGCAACCAACATATATCCGTCATTTTGGCAGATTTCCCCACCTTCGATCCTAACAAAAAAATTCATACTGGTGTACTTTGGGCTATTTAACTAAAATCTGAAATGAAAAAGTTCGTAAGCCCATTACGAGCCCCATGAAATATCCCTAAACACGAATTGACATGTGCAACCAACATATATCCGCCATTTTGGCAGATTTCCACACCTTCGATCTTAACAAAAAAATTCATACTAGTGTAGCTTGGGCTATTTAACTAAAATCTGAAATGAAAAAGTTCGTAAGCCCATTACGAGCCCCATGAAAAATCCCTAAACACGAAATGACATTGTGCAACCAACATATATCCTCCATTTTGGCAGATTTCCCCACCTTCGATCTTAACAAAAAAATTCATACTTATGTAGTTTGGACTATTTAACTAATATTTGAAATAAAAAAGTTGGTAATCCCATTACGAGCCCCATGAAAAATCCCTAAACACGAAATGACATTGTGCACCCAACATATATCCGTCATTTTGGCAGATTTCCCCACCTTCGATCTTAACAAAAAAATTCATACTGCTGTAGTTTGGACTATTTAACTAATATTTGAAATAAAAAAGTTCGTAAGCCCATTACGAGCCCCATGAAAAATCCCTAAACACGAATTGACATGTGCAACCAACATATATCCGCCATTTGGCAGACTTCCACACCTTCGATCTTAACAAAAAAATTCATACTAGTGTAGTTTGAGCCATTTAACTAAAATCTGAAATAAAAAAGTTGGTAATCCCATTACGAGCCCCATGAAAAATCCCTAAACACGAAATGACATTGTGCAACCAACATATATCCTCCATTTTGGCAGATTTCCCCACCTTCGATCTTAACAAAAAAATTCATACTTATGTAGTTTGGACTATTTAACTAATATTTGAAATAAAAAAGTTGGTAATCCCATTACGAGCCCCATAAAAAATCCCTAAACACGAAATGACATTGTGCACCCAACATATATCCGTCATTTTGGCAGATTTCCCCACCTTCGATCTTAACAAAAAAATTCATACTGCTGTAGTTTGGACTATTTAACTAATATTTGAAATAAAAAAGTTCGTAAGCCCATTACGAGCCCCATGAAAAATCCCTAAACACGAATTGACATGTGCAACCAACATATATCCGCCATTTGGCAGACTTCCACACCTTCGATCTTAACAAAAAAATTCATACTAGTGTAGTTTGAGCCATTTAACTAAAATCTGAAATAAAAAAGTTGGTAATCCCATTACGAGCCCCATGAAAAATCCCTAAACACGAAATGACATTGTGCAACCAACATATATCCGCCATTTTGGCAGATTTCCTCACCTTCGATCTTAACAAAAAAATTCATACTAGTGTAGTTTGGACTATTTAACTAATATTTGAAATAAAAAAGTTCGTAAGCCCATTCCAAGCCCCATGAAAAATCCCGAAACACGAATTGACATGTGCAACCAACATATATCCGCCATTTGGCAGACTTCCACACCTTCGATCTTAACAAAAAAATTCATACTAGTGTAGTTTGAGCCATTTAACTAAAATCTGAAATAAAAAAGTTGGTAATCCCATTACGAGCCCAATGAAAAATCCCTAAACACGAAATGACATTGTGCAACCAACATATATCCGCCATTTTGGCAGATTTCCTCACCTTCGATCTTAACAAAAAAATTCATGCTAGTGTAGTTTGGACTATTTAACTAAAATTTTAAATGAAAAAGTTCGTAAGCCCATTACGAGCCCCATGAAAAATCCCTAAACACGAATTGACATGTGCAACCAACATATATCCGCCATTTTGGCAGATTTCCACACCTTCGATCTTAACAAAAAAATTCATACTAGTGTAGTTTGGACTATTTAACTAAAATGTGAAATGAAAAAGTTCGTAATCCCATTACGAGCCCCATGAAAAATCCCTAAACACGAAATGACATTGTGCAACCATCATATATCCGCCATTTTGGCAGCTTTCCCTACCTTCGATCTTAACAAAAAAATTCATACTGTTGTAGTTTGGGCTATTTAACTAAAATCTGAAATAAAATAGTTCGTAAGCCCATTACGAGCCCCATGAAAAATCCCTAAACACGAAATGACATGTGCAACGAACATATATCCTCCATTTTGGCAGATTTCCCCACCTTCGATCTTAACAAAAAAATTCATACTTATGTAGTTTGGACTATTTAACTAATATTTGAAATAAAAAAGTTGGTAATCCCATTACGAGCCCCATGAAAAATCCCTAAACACGAAATGACATTGTGCACCCAACATATATCCGTCATTTTGGCAGATTTCCCCACCTTCGATCTCAACAAAAAAATTCATACTGGTGTAGCTGGTGCTATTTAACTAAAATCTGAAATGAAAAAGTTCGTAAGCCCATTACGAGCCCCATGAAAAATCCCTAAACACGAAATGACATGTGCAACGAACATATATCCTCCATTTTGGCAGATTTCCCCACCTTCGATCTTAACAAAAAAATTCATACTTATGTAGTTTGGACTATTTAACTAATATTTGAAATAAAAAAATTTGGTAATCCCATTACGAGCCCCATGAAAAATCCCTAAACACGAAATGACATTGTGCACCCAACATATATCCGTCATTTTGGCAGATTTCCCCACCTTCGATCTCAACAAAAAAATTCATACTGGTGTAGCTTGTGCTATTTAACTAAAATCTGAAATGAAAAAGTTCGTAAGCCCATTACGAGCCCCATGAAAAATCCCTAAACACGAAATGACATTGTGCAACCAACATGTATCCGTCATTTTGGCAGATTTCCCCACCTTCGATCTTAACAAAAAAATTCATACTGGTGTACTTTGGGCTATTTAACTAAAATCTGAAATGAAAAAGTTCGTAAGCCCATTACGAGCCCCATGAAATATCCCTAAACACGAATTGACATGTGCAACCAACATATATCCGCCATTTTGGCAGATTTCCACACCTTCGATCTTAACAAAAAAATTCATACTAGTGTAGCTTGGGCTATTTAACTAAAATCTGAAATGAAAAAGTTCGTAAGCCCATTACGAGCCCCATGAAAAATGCCTAAACACGAAATGACATTGTGCAACCAACATATATCCGTCATTTTGGCAGATTTCCCCACCTTCGATCATAACAAAAAAATTCATACTGGTGTAGTTGGGGCTATTTAACTAAAATCTGAAATAAAAAAGTTCGTAAGCCCATTACGAGCCCCATGAAAAATCCCTAAACACGAAATGACACGTGCAACCAACATATATCCGCCATTTTGGCAGATATCCTCACCTTCGATCTTAACAAAAAAATTCATACTAGTGTAGTTTGGACTATTTAACTAATATTTGAAATAAAAAAGTTCGTAAGCCCATTACAAGCCCCATGAAAAATCCCGAAACACGAATTGACATGTGCAACCAACATATATCCGCCATTTGGCAGACTTCCACACCTTCGATCTTAACAAAAAAATTCATACTAGTGTAGTTTGAGCCATTTAACTAAAATCTGAAATAAAAAAGTTGGTAATCCCATTACGAGCCCCATGAAAAATCCCTAAACACGAAATGACATTGTGCAACCAACATATATCCGCCATTTTGGCAGATTTCCACACCTTCGATCTTAACAAAAAAATTCATACTAGTGTAGTTTGAGCCATTTAACTAAAATCTGAAATAAAAAAGTTGGTAATCCCATTACGAGCCCCATGAAAAATCCCTAAACACGAAATGACATTGTGCAACCAACATATATCCGCCATTTTGGCAGATTTCCTCACCTTCGATCTTAACAAAAAAATTCATGCTAGTGTAGTTTGGACTATTTAACTAAAATTTTAAATGAAAAAGTTCGTAAGCCCATTACGAGCCCCATGAAAAATCCCTAAACACGAATTGACATGTGCAACCAACATATATCCGCCATTTTGGCAGATTTCCACACCTTCGATCTTAACAAAAAAATTCATACTAGTGTAGTTTGGACTATTTAACTAAAATGTGAAATGAAAAAGTTCGTAATCCCATTACGAGCCCCATGAAAAATCCCTAAACACGAAATGACATTGTGCAACCAACATATATCCGCCATTTTGGCAGCTTTCCCTACCTTCGATCTTAACAAAAAAATTCATACTGTTGTAGTTTGGGCTATTTAACTAAAATCTGAAATAAAATAGTTCGTAAGCCCATTACGAGCCGCATGAAAAATCCCTAAACACGAAATGACATGTGCAACGAACATATATCCTCCATTTTGGCAGATTTCCCCACCTTCGATCTTAACAAAAAAATTCATACTTATGTAGTTTGGACTATTTAACTAATATTTGAAATAAAAAAGTTGGTAATCCCATTACGAGCCCCATGAAAAATCCCTAAACACGAAATGACATTGTGCACCCAACATATATCCGTCATTTTGGCAGATTTCCCCACCTTCGATCTCAACAAAAAAATTCATACTGGTGTAGCTGGTGCTATTTAACTAAAATCTGAAATGAAAAAGTTCGTAAGCCCATTACGAGCCCCATGAAAAATCCCTAAACACGAAATGACATTGTGCAACCAACATATATCCGCCGTTTGGCAGATTTCCACACCTTCGATCTTAACAAAAAAATTCATACTTATGTAGTTTGGACTATTTAACTAATATTTGAAATAAAAAAGTTGGTAATCCCATTACGAGCCCCATGAAAAATCCCTAAACACGAAATGACATTGTGCACCCAACATATATCCGTCATTTTGGCAGATTTCCCCACCTTCGATCTTAACAAAAAAATTCATACTGGTGTACTTTGGGCTATTTAACTAAAATCTGAAATGAAAAAGTTCGTAAGCCCATTACGAGCCCCATGAAAAATCCCTAAACACGAAATGACATGTGCAACGAACATATATCCTCCATTTTGGCAGATTTCCACACCTTCGATCTTAACAAAAAAATTCATACTTATGTAGTTTGGACTATTTAACTAATATTTGAAATAAAAAAATTGGTAATCCCATTACGAGCCCCATGAAAAATCCCTAAACACGAAATGACATTGTGCACCCAACATATATCCGTCATTTTGGCAGATTTCCCCACCTTCGATCTCAACAAAAAAATTCATACTGGTGTAGCTTGTGCTATTTAACTAAAATCTGAAATGAAAAAGTTCGTAAGCCCATTACGAGCCCCATGAAAAATCCCTAAACACGAAATGACATTGTGCAACCAACATGTATCCGTCATTTTGGCAGATTTCCCCACCTTCGATCTTAACAAAAAAATTCATACTGGTGTACTTTGGGCTATTTAACTAAAATCTGAAATGAAAAAGTTCGTAAGCCCATTACGAGCCCCATGAAATATCCCTAAACACGAATTGACATGTGCAACCAACATATATCCGCCATTTTGGCAGATTTCCACACCTTCGATCTTAACAAAAAAATTCATACTAGTGTAGCTTGGGCTATTTAACTAAAATCTGAAATGAAAAAGTTCGTAAGCCCATTACGAGCCCCATGAAAAATGCCTAAACACGAAATGACATTGTGCAACCAACATATATCCGTCATTTTGGCAATTTTCCCCACCTTCGATCATAACAAAAAAATTCATACTGGTGTAGTTGGGGCTATTTAACTAAAATCTGAAATAAAAAAGTTCGTAAGCCCATTACGAGCCCCATGAAAAATCCCTAAACACGAAATGACACGTGCAACCAACATATATCCGCCATTTTGGCAGATATCCTCACCTTCGATCTTAACAAAAAAATTCATACTAGTGTAGTTTGGACTATTTAACTAATATTTGAAATAAAAAAGTTCGTAAGCCCATTCCAAGCCCCATGAAAAATCCCGAAACACGAATTGACATGTGCAACCAACATATATCCGCCATTTGGCAGACTTCCACACCTTCGATCTTAACAAAAAAATTCATACTAGTGTAGTTTGAGCCATTTAACTAAAATCTGAAATAAAAAAGTTGGTAATCCCATTACGAGCCCCATGAAAAATCCCTAAACACGAAATGACACGTGCAACCAACATATATACGCCATTTTGGCAGATATCCACACCTTCGATCTTAACAAAAAAATTCATACTAGTGTAGTTTGGACTATATAACTAAAATATGAAATGAAAAAGTTCGTAATCCCATTACGAGCCCCATGAAAAATCCCTAAACACGAAATGACATTGTGCAACCAACATATATCCGCCATTTTGGCAGATTTCCACACCTTCGATCTTAACAAAAAAATTCATACTAGTGTAGTTTGGACTATATAACTAAAATCTGAAATGAAAAAGTTCGTAATCCCATTACGAGCCCCATGAAAAATCCCTAAACACGAAATGACATTGTGCACCCAACATATATCCGTCATTTTGGCAGATTTCCCCACCTTCGATCTCAACAAAAAAATTCATACTGGTGTAGCTGGTGCTATTTAACTAAAATCTGAAATGAAAAAGTTCGTAAGCCCATTACGAGCCCCATGAAAAATCCCTAAACACGAAATGACATTGTGCACCCAACATATATCCGTCATTTTGGCAGATTTCCCCACCTTCGATCTTAACAAAAAAATTCATACTGGTGTACTTTGGGCTATTTAACTAAAATCTGAAATGAAAAAGTTCGTAAGCCCATTACGAGCCCCATGAAATATCCCTAAACACGAATTGACATGTGCAACCAACATATATCCGCCATTTTGGCAGATTTCCACACCTTCGATCTTAACAAAAAAATTCATACTAGTGTAGCTTGGGCTATTTAACTAAAATCTGAAATGAAAAAGTTCGTAAGCCCATTACGAGCCCCATGAAAAATCCCTAAACACGAAATGACATTGTGCAACCAACATATATCCTCCATTTTGGCAGATTTCCCCACCTTCGATCTTAACAAAAAAATTCATACTTATGTAGCTTGTGCTATTTAACTAAAATCTGAAATGAAAAAGTTCGTAAGCCCATTACGAGCCCCATGAAAAATCCCTAAACACGAAATGACATTGTGCAACCAACATATATCCGTCATTTTGGCAGATTTCCCCACCTTCGATCTTAACAAAAAAATTCATACTGGTGTACTTTGGGCTATTTAACTAAAATCTGAAATGAAAAAGTTCGTAAGCCCATTACGAGCCCCATGAAATATCCCTAAACACGAATTGACATGTGCAACCAACATATATCCGCCATTTTGGCAGATTTCCACACCTTCGATCTTAACAAAAAAATTCATACTAGTGTAGCTTGGGCTATTTAACTAAAATCTGAAATGAAAAAGTTCGTAAGCCCATTACGAGCCCCATGAAAAATCCCTAAACACGAAATGACATTGTGCAACCAACATATATCCTCCATTTTGGCAGATTTCCCCACCTTCGATCTTAACAAAAAAATTCATACTTATGTAGTTTGGACTATTTAACTAATATTTGAAATAAAAAAGTTGGTAATCCCATTACGAGCCCCATGAAAAATCCCTAAACACGAAATGACATTGTGCACCCAACATATATCCGTCATTTTGGCAGATTTCCCCACCTTCGATCTTAACAAAAAAATTCATACTGCTGTAGTTTGGACTATTTAACTAATATTTGAAATAAAAAAGTTCGTAAGCCCATTACGAGCCCCATGAAAAATCCCTAAACACGAATTGACATGTGCAACCAACATATATCCGCCATTTGGCAGACTTCCACACCTTCGATCTTAACAAAAAAATTCATACTAGTGTAGTTTGAGCCATTTAACTAAAATCCGAAATAAAAAAGTTGGTAATCCCATTACGAGCCCCATGAAAAATCCCTAAACACGAAATGACATTGTGCAACCAACATATATCCTCCATTTTGGCAGATTTCCCCACCTTCGATCTTAACAAAAAAATTCATACTTATGTAGTTTGGACTATTTAACTAATATTTGAAATAAAATTTGGTAATCCCATTACGAGCCCCATGAAAAATCCCTAAACACGAAATGACATTGTGCACCCAACATATATCCGTCATTTTGGCAGATTTCCCCACCTTCGATCTTAACAAAAAAATTCATACTGCTGTAGTTTGGACTATTTAACTAATATTTGAAATAAAAAAGTTCGTAAGCCCATTACGAGCCCCATGAAAAATCCCTAAACACGAATTGACATGTGCAACCAACATATATCCGCCATTTGGCAGACTTCCACACCTTCGATCTCAACAAAAAAATTCATACTGGTGTAGCTGGTGCTATTTAACTAAAATCTGAAATGAAAAAGTTCGTAAGCCCATTACGAGCCCCATGAAAAATCCCTAAACACGAAATGACATTGTGCAACCAACATATATCCGTCATTTTGGCAGATTTCCCCACCTTCGATCTTAACAAAAAAATTCATACTGGTGTACTTTGGGCTATTTAACTAAAATCTGAAATGAAAAAGTTCGTAAGCCCATTACGAGCCCCATGAAAAATCCCTAAACACGAAATGACATGTGCAACGAACATATATCCTCCATTTTGGCAGATTTCCACACCTTCGATCTTAACAAAAAAATTCATACTTATGTAGTTTGGACTATTTAACTAATATTTGAAATAAAAAAATTGGTAATCCCATTACGAGCCCCATGAAAAATCCCTAAACACGAAATGACATTGTGCACCCAACATATATCCGTCATTTTGGCAGATTTCCCCACCTTCGATCTCAACAAAAAAATTCATACTGGTGTAGCTTGTGCTATTTAACTAAAATCTGAAATGAAAAAGTTCGTAAGCCCATTACGAGCCCCATGAAAAATCCCTAAACACGAAATGACATTGTGCAACCAACATGTATCCGTCATTTTGGCAGATTTCCCCACCTTCGATCTTAACAAAAAAATTCATACTGGTGTACTTTGGGCTATTTAACTAAAATCTGAAATGAAAAAGTTCGTAAGCCCATTACGAGCCCCATGAAATATCCCTAAACACGAATTGACATGTGCAACCAACATATATCCGCCATTTTGGCAGATTTCCACACCTTCGATCTTAACAAAAAAATTCATACTAGTGTAGCTTGGGCTATTTAACTAAAATCTGAAATGAAAAAGTTCGTAAGCCCATTACGAGCCCCATGAAAAATGCCTAAACACGAAATGACATTGTGCAACCAACATATATCCGTCATTTTGGCAATTTTCCCCACCTTCGATCATAACAAAAAAATTCATACTGGTGTAGTTGGGGCTATTTAACTAAAATCTGAAATAAAAAAGTTCGTAAGCCCATTACGAGCCCCATGAAAAATCCCTAAACACGAAATGACACGTGCAACCAACATATATCCGCCATTTTGGCAGATATCCTCACCTTCGATCTTAACAAAAAAATTCATACTAGTGTAGTTTGGACTATTTAACTAATATTTGAAATAAAAAAGTTCGTAAGCCCATTCCAAGCCCCATGAAAAATCCCGAAACACGAATTGACATGTGCAACCAACATATATCCGCCATTTGGCAGACTTCCACACCTTCGATCTTAACAAAAAAATTCATACTAGTGTAGTTTGAGCCATTTAACTAAAATCTGAAATAAAAAAGTTGGTAATCCCATTACGAGCCCCATGAAAAATCCCTAAACACGAAATGACACGTGCAACCAACATATATACGCCATTTTGGCAGATATCCACACCTTCGATCTTAACAAAAAAATTCATACTAGTGTAGTTTGGACTATATAACTAAAATATGAAATGAAAAAGTTCGTAATCCCATTACGAGCCCCATGAAAAATCCCTAAACACGAAATGACATTGTGCAACCAACATATATCCGCCATTTTGGCAGATTTCCACACCTTCGATCTTAACAAAAAAATTCATACTAGTGTAGTTTGGACTATATAACTAAAATCTGAAATGAAAAAGTTCGTAATCCCATTACGAGCCCCATGAAAAATCCCTAAACACGAAATGACATTGTGCACCCAACATATATCCGTCATTTTGGCAGATTTCCCCACCTTCGATCTCAACAAAAAAATTCATACTGGTGTAGCTGGTGCTATTTAACTAAAATCTGAAATGAAAAAGTTCGTAAGCCCATTACGAGCCCCATGAAAAATCCCTAAACACGAAATGACATTGTGCAACCAACATATATCCGTCATTTTGGCAGATTTCCCCACCTTCGATCTTAACAAAAAAATTCATACTGGTGTACTTTGGGCTATTTAACTAAAATCTGAAATGAAAAAGTTCGTAAGCCCATTACGAGCCCCATGAAAAATCCCTAAACACGAAATGACATGTGCAACGAACATATATCCTCCATTTTGGCAGATTTCCACACCTTCGATCTTAACAAAAAAATTCATACTTATGTAGTTTGGACTATTTAACTAATATTTGAAATAAAAAAATTGGTAATCCCATTACGAGCCCCATGAAAAATCCCTAAACACGAAATGACATTGTGCACCCAACATATATCCGTCATTTTGGCAGATTTCCCCACCTTCGATCTCAACAAAAAAATTCATACTGGTGTAGCTTGTGCTATTTAACTAAAATCTGAAATGAAAAAGTTCGTAAGCCCATTACGAGCCCCATGAAAAATCCCTAAACACGAAATGACATTGTGCAACCAACATGTATCCGTCATTTTGGCAGATTTCCCCACCTTCGATCTTAACAAAAAAATTCATACTGGTGTACTTTGGGCTATTTAACTAAAATCTGAAATGAAAAAGTTCGTAAGCCCATTACGAGCCCCATGAAATATCCCTAAACACGAATTGACATGTGCAACCAACATATATCCGCCATTTTGGCAGATTTCCACACCTTCGATCTTAACAAAAAAATTCATACTAGTGTAGCTTGGGCTATTTAACTAAAATCTGAAATGAAAAAGTTCGTAAGCCCATTACGAGCCCCATGAAAAATGCCTAAACACGAAATGACATTGTGCAACCAACATATATCCGTCATTTTGGCAATTTTCCCCACCTTCGATCATAACAAAAAAATTCATACTGGTGTAGTTGGGGCTATTTAACTAAAATCTGAAATAAAAAAGTTCGTAAGCCCATTACGAGCCCCATGAAAAATCCCTAAACACGAAATGACACGTGCAACCAACATATATCCGCCATTTTGGCAGATATCCTCACCTTCGATCTTAACAAAAAAATTCATACTAGTGTAGTTTGGACTATTTAACTAATATTTGAAATAAAAAAGTTCGTAAGCCCATTCCAAGCCCCATGAAAAATCCCGAAACACGAATTGACATGTGCAACCAACATATATCCGCCATTTGGCAGACTTCCACACCTTCGATCTTAACAAAAAAATTCATACTAGTGTAGTTTGAGCCATTTAACTAAAATCTGAAATAAAAAAGTTGGTAATCCCATTACGAGCCCCATGAAAAATCCCTAAACACGAAATGACACGTGCAACCAACATATATACGCCATTTTGGCAGATATCCACACCTTCGATCTTAACAAAAAAATTCATACTAGTGTAGTTTGGACTATATAACTAAAATATGAAATGAAAAAGTTCGTAATCCCATTACGAGCCCCATGAAAAATCCCTAAACACGAAATGACATTGTGCAACCAACATATATCCGCCATTTTGGCAGATTTCCACACCTTCGATCTTAACAAAAAAATTCATACTAGTGTAGTTTGGACTATATAACTAAAATCTGAAATGAAAAAGTTCGTAATCCCATTACGAGCCCCATGAAAAATCCCTAAACACGAAATGACATTGTGCACCCAACATATATCCGTCATTTTGGCAGATTTCCCCACCTTCGATCTCAACAAAAAAATTCATACTGGTGTAGCTGGTGCTATTTAACTAAAATCTGAAATGAAAAAGTTCGTAAGCCCATTACGAGCCCCATGAAAAATCCCTAAACACGAAATGACATTGTGCAACCAACATATATCCGTCATTTTGGCAGATTTCCCCACCTTCGATCTTAACAAAAAAATTCATACTGGTGTACTTTGGGCTATTTAACTAAAATCTGAAATGAAAAAGTTCGTAAGCCCATTACGAGCCCCATGAAATATCCCTAAACACGAATTGACATGTGCAACCAACATATATCCGCCATTTTGGCAGATTTCCACACCTTCGATCTTAACAAAAAAATTCATACTAGTGTAGCTTGGGCTATTTAACTAAAATCTGAAATGAAAAAGTTCGTAAGCCCATTACGAGCCCCATGAAAAATCCCTAAACACGAAATGACATTGTGCAACCAACATATATCCTCCATTTTGGCAGATTTCCCCACCTTCGATCTTAACAAAAAAATTCATACTTATGTAGCTTGTGCTATTTAACTAAAATCTGAAATGAAAAAGTTCGTAAGCCCATTACGAGCCCCATGAAAAATCCCTAAACACGAAATGACATTGTGCAACCAACATATATCCGTCATTTTGGCAGATTTCCCCACCTTCGATCTTAACAAAAAAATTCATACTGGTGTACTTTGGGCTATTTAACTAAAATCTGAAATGAAAAAGTTCGTAAGCCCATTACGAGCCCCATGAAATATCCCTAAACACGAATTGACATGTGCAACCAACATATATCCGCCATTTTGGCAGATTTCCACACCTTCGATCTTAACAAAAAAATTCATACTAGTGTAGCTTGGGCTATTTAACTAAAATCTGAAATGAAAAAGTTCGTAAGCCCATTACGAGCCCCATGAAAAATCCCTAAACACGAAATGACATTGTGCAACCAACATATATCCTCCATTTTGGCAGATTTCCCCACCTTCGATCTTAACAAAAAAATTCATACTTATGTAGTTTGGACTATTTAACTAATATTTGAAATAAAAAAGTTGGTAATCCCATTACGAGCCCCATGAAAAATCCCTAAACACGAAATGACATTGTGCACCCAACATATATCCGTCATTTTGGCAGATTTCCCCACCTTCGATCTTAACAAAAAAATTCATACTGCTGTAGTTTGGACTATTTAACTAATATTTGAAATAAAAAAGTTCGTAAGCCCATTACGAGCCCCATGAAAAATCCCTAAACACGAATTGACATGTGCAACCAACATATATCCGCCATTTGGCAGACTTCCACACCTTCGATCTTAACAAAAAAATTCATACTAGTGTAGTTTGAGCCATTTAACTAAAATCCGAAATAAAAAAGTTGGTAATCCCATTACGAGCCCCATGAAAAATCCCTAAACACGAAATGACATTGTGCAACCAACATATATCCTCCATTTTGGCAGATTTCCCCACCTTCGATCTTAACAAAAAAATTCATACTTATGTAGTTTGGACTATTTAACTAATATTTGAAATAAAATTTGGTAATCCCATTACGAGCCCCATGAAAAATCCCTAAACACGAATTGACATGTGCAACCAACATATATCCGCCATTTGGCAGACTTCCACACCGTCGATCTTAACAAAAAAATTCATACTAGTGTAGTTTGAGCCATTTAACTAAAATCTGAAATAAAAAAGTTGGTAATCCCATTACGAGCCCCATGAAAAATCCCTAAACACGAAATGACATTGTGCAACCAACATATATCCGCCATTTTGGCAGATTTCCTCACCTTCGATCTTAACAAAAAAATTCATACTAGTGTAGTTTGGACTATTTAACTAAAATTTTAAATGAAAAAGTTCGTAAGCCCATTACGAGCCCCATGAAAAATCCCTAAACACGAATTGACATGTGCAACCATCATATATCCGCCATTTTGGCAGATTTCCACACCTTCGATCTTAAAAAAAAAATTCATACTAGTGTAGTTTGGACCATTTAACTAAAATGTGAAATGAAAAAGTTCGTAATCCCATTACGAGCCCCATGAAAAATCCCTAAACACGAAATGACATTGTGCAACCAACATATATCCGCCATTTTGGCAGCTTTCCCTACCTTCGATCTTAACAAAAAAATTCATACTGTTGTAGTTTGGGCTATTTAACTAAAATCTGAAATAAAAATGTTCGTAAGCCCATTACGAGCCCCATGAAAAATCCCTAAACACGAAATGACATGTGCAACGAACATATATCCTCCATTTTGGCAGATTTCCCCACCTTCGATCTTAACAAAAAAATTCATACTTATGTAGTTTGGACTATTTAACTAATATTTGAAATAAAAAAATTGGTAATCCCATTACGAGCCCCATGAAAAATCCCTAAACACGAAATGACATTGTGCACCCAACATATATCCGTCATTTTGGCAGATTTCCCCACCTTCGATCTCAACAAAAAAATTCATACTGGTGTAGCTTGTGCTATTTAACTAAAATCTGAAATGAAAAAGTTCGTAAGCCCATTACGAGCCCCATGAAAAATCCCTAAACACGAAATGACATTGTGCAACCAACATATATCCGTCATTTTGGCAGATTTCCCCACCTTCGATCATAACAAAAAAATTCATACTGGTGTAGTTTGGGCTATTTAACTAAAATCTGAAATAAAAAAGTTCGTAATCGTATTACGAGCCCCATGAAAAATCCCTAAACACGAAATGACACGTGCAACCAACATATATCCGCCATTTTGGCAGATATCCTCACCTTCGATCTTAACAAAAAAATTCATACTGGTGTAGTTTGGACTATATAACTAAAATCTGAAATGAAAAAGTTGGTAAGCCCATTACGAGCCCCATGAAAAATCCCTAAACACGAAATGACATTGTGCAACCAACATATATCCGCCGTTTTGGCAGATTTCCCCACCTTCAATCTTAACAAAAAAATTCATACTAGTGTAGTTTGGGCTATTTAACTAAAATCTGAAATGGAAAAGTTCGTAAGCCCATTACGAGCCCCATGAAAAATCCCTAAACACGAAATGACATTGTGCAACCAACATATATCCGTCATTTTGGCAGATTTCCCCACGTTCGATCTTAACAAAAAAATTCATACTGGTGTAGTTTGGGCTATTTAACTAAAATCTGAAATAAAAATTTCGTAATCCCATTACGAGCCCCATGAAAAATCCCTAAACACGAAATGACACGTGCAACCAACATATATCCGCCATTTTGGCAGATATCCTCACCTTCGATCTTAACAAAATAATTCACACTGGCGTAGTTTGGGCAATTTAACTAAAATCTGAAATAAAAAAGTTCGTAATCTTATTACGAGCCCCATGAAAAATCCCTAAACACGAATTGACATGTGCAACCAACATATATCCGCCATTTTGGCAGATTTCCACACCTTCGATCTTAACAAAAAAATTCATACTAGTGTAGTTTGGACTATATAACTAAAATCTGAAATGAAAAAGTTCGTAAGCCCATTACGAGCCCCATGAAAAATCCCTAAACACGAATTGACATGTGCAACCAACATATATCCGCCATTTTGGCAGATTTCCACACCTTCGATCTTAACGAAAAAATTCATACTAGTGTAGTTTGGACTATATAACTAAAATCTGAAATGAAAAAGTTCGTAAGCCCATTACGAGCCCCATGAAAAATCCCTAAACACGAATTGACATGTGCAACCAACATATATCCGCCATTTTGGCAGATTTTCCCACCTTCAATCTTAACAAAAAAATTCATACTAGTGTAGTTTGGGCTATTTAACTAAAATCTGAAATAAAAAAGTTCGTAAGCCCATTACGAGCCCCATGAAAAATCCCTAAACACGAATTGACATGTGCAACCAACATATATCCGCCATTTTGGCAGATTTCCACACCTTCGATCTTAACAAAAAAATTCATACTAGTGTAGTTTGGACTATATAACTAAAATCTGAAATAAAAAAGTTCGTAAGCCCATTACGAGCCCCATGAAAAATCCCTAAGCACGAAATGACATGTGCAACCAACATATATCCGCCATTTGGCAGACTTCCACACCTTCGATCTTAACAAAAAATTTCATACTGGTGTAGTTTGGGCTATTTAACTAAAATCTGAAATAAAAGATTCGTCATCCCATTACGAGCCCCATGAAAAATCCCTAAACACGAAATGACATTGCGCAACCAACATATATCCGTCATTTTGGCAGATTTCCCCACCTTCGATCTTAACAAAAAAATTCATACTTGTGTAGTTTGGGCTATTTAACTGAAATCTGAAATAAAAAAAGTTCGTAATCCCATTACGAGCCCCATGAAAAATCCCTAAACACGAAATGACATTGTGCAACCAACATATATCCGCCATTTTGGCAGCTTTCCCTACCTTCGATCTTAACAAAAAAATTCATACTGTTGTAGTTTGGGCTATTTAACTAAAATCTGAAATAAAAAAGTTCGTAAGCCCATTACGAGCCCCATGAAAAATCCCTAAACACGAAATGACATGTGCAACGAACATATATCCTCCATTTTGGCAGATTTCCCCACCTTCGATCTTAACAAAAAAATTCATACTTATGTAGTTTGGGCTATTTAACTAATATTTGAAATAAAAAAATTGGTAATCCCATTACGAGCCCCATGAAAAATCCCTAAACACGAAATGACATTGTGCACCCAACATATATCCGTCATTTTGGCAGATTTCCCCACCTTCGATCTCAACAAAAAAATTCATACTGGTGTAGCTTGTGCTATTTAACTAAAATCTGAAATGAAAAAGTTCGTAAGCCCATTACGAGCCCCATGAAAAATCCCTAAACACGAAATGACATTGTGCAACCAACATATATCCGTCATTTTGGCAGATTTCCCCACCTTCGATCTTAACAAAAAAATTCATACTGCTGTACTTTGGGCTATTTAACTAAAATCTGAAATGAAAAAGTTCGTAAGCCCATTACGAGCCCCATGAAATATCCCTAAACACGAATTGACATGTGCAACCAACATATATCCGTCATTTTGGCAGATTTCCCCACCTTCGATCATAACAAAAAAATTCATACTGGTGTAGTTGGGGCTATTTAACTAAAATCTGAAATAAAAAAGTTCGTAATCGTATTACGAGCCCCATGAAAAATCCCTAAACACGAAATGACACGTGCAACCAACATATATCCGCCATTTTGGCAGATTTCCACACCTTCGATCTTAAGAAAAAAATTCATACTAGTGTAGTTTGGACTATATAACTAAAATCTGAAATGAAAAAGTTCGTAAGCCCATTACGAGCCCCATGAAAAATCCCTAAACACGAATTGACATGTGCAACCAACATATATCCGCCATTTTGGCAGATTTTCCCACCTTCAATCTTAACAAAAAAATTCATACTAGTGTAGTTTGGGCTATTTAACTAAAATCTGAAATAAAAAAGTTCGTAAGCCCATTACGAGCCCCATGAAAAATCCCTAAACACGAATTGACATGTGCAACCAACATATATCCGCCATTTTGGCAGATTTCCACACCTTCGATCTTAACAAAAAAATTCATACTAGTGTAGTTTGGACTATATAACTAAAATCTGAAATAAAAAAGTTCGTAAGCCCATTACGAGCCCCATGAAAAATCCCTAAGCACGAAATGACATGTGCAACCAACATATATCCGCCATTTGGCAGACTTCCACACCTTCGATCTTAACAAAAAATTTCATACTGGTGTAGTTTGGGCTATTTAACTAAAATCTGAAATAAAAGATTCGTCATCCCATTACGAGCCCCATGAAAAATCCCTAAACACGAAATGACATTGCGCAACCAACATATATCCGTCATTTTGGCAGATTTCCCCACCTTCGATCTTAACAAAAAAATTCATACTTGTGTAGTTTGGGCTATTTAACTGAAATCTGAAATAAAAAAAGTTCGTAATCCCATTACGAGCCCCATGAAAAATCCCTAAACACGAAATGACATTGTGCAACCAACATATATCCGCCATTTTGGCAGCTTTCCCTACCTTCGATCTTAACAAAAAAATTCATACTGTTGTAGTTTGGGCTATTTAACTAAAATCTGAAATAAAAAAGTTCGTAAGCCCATTACGAGCCCCATGAAAAATCCCTAAACACGAAATGACATGTGCAACGAACATATATCCTCCATTTTGGCAGATTTCCCCACCTTCGATCTTAACAAAAAAATTCATACTTATGTAGTTTGGGCTATTTAACTAATATTTGAAATAAAAAAATTGGTAATCCCATTACGAGCCCCATGAAAAATCCCTAAACACGAAATGACATTGTGCACCCAACATATATCCGTCATTTTGGCAGATTTCCCCACCTTCGATCTCAACAAAAAAATTCATACTGGTGTAGCTTGTGCTATTTAACTAAAATCTGAAATGAAAAAGTTCGTAAGCCCATTACGAGCCCCATGAAAAATCCCTAAACACGAAATGACATTGTGCAACCAACATATATCCGTCATTTTGGCAGATTTCCCCACCTTCGATCTTAACAAAAAAATTCATACTGCTGTACTTTGGGCTATTTAACTAAAATCTGAAATGAAAAAGTTCGTAAGCCCATTACGAGCCCCATGAAATATCCCTAAACACGAATTGACATGTGCAACCAACATATATCCGTCATTTTGGCAGATTTCCCCACCTTCGATCATAACAAAAAAATTCATACTGGTGTAGTTGGGGCTATTTAACTAAAATCTGAAATAAAAAAGTTCGTAATCGTATTACGAGCCCCATGAAAAATCCCTAAACACGAAATGACACGTGCAACCAACATATATCCGCCATTTTGGCAGATTTCCACACCTTCGATCTTAAGAAAAAAATTCATACTAGTGTAGTTTAGACTATATAACTAAAATCTGAAATGGAAAAGTTCGTAAGCCCATTACGAGCCCCATGAAAAATCCCTAAACACGAAATGACATTGTGCAACCAACATATATCCGTCATTTTGGCAGATTTCCCCACCTTCGATCTTAACAAAAAAATTCATACTGGTGTAGTTTGGGCTATTTAACTAAAATCTGAAATAAAAATTTCGTAATCCCATTACGAGCCCCATGAAAAATCCCTAAACACGAAATGACACGTGCAACCAACATATATCCGCCATTTTGGCAGATATCCTCACCTTCGATCTTAACAAAAAAATTCACACTGGCGTAGTTTGGGCAATTTAACTAAAATCTGAAATAAAAAAGTTCGTAATCTTATTACGAGCCCCATGAAAAATCCCTAAACACGAATTGACATGTGCAACCAACATATATCCGCCATTTTGGCAGATTTCCACACCTTCGATCTTAACAAAAAAATTCATACTAGTGTAGTTTGGACTATATAACTAAAATCTGAAATGAAAAAGTTCGTAAGCCCATTACGAGCCCCATGAAAAATCCCTAAACACGAATTGACATGTGCAACCAACATATATCCGCCATTTTGGCAGATTTTCCCACCTTCAATCTTAACAAAAAAATTCATACTAGTGTAGTTTGGGCTATTTAACTAAAATCTGAAATAAAAAAGTTCGTAAGCCCATTACGAGCCCCATGAAAAATCCCTAAACACGAAATGACATTGTGCAACCAACATATATCCGCCATTTTGGCAGATTTCCCCACCTTCAATCTTAACAAAAAAATTCATACTAGTGTAGTTTGGGCTATTTAACTAAAATCTGAAATAAAAAAGTTCGTAAGCCCATTACGAGCCCCATGAAAAATCCCTAAGCACGAAATGACATGTGCAACCAACATATATCCGCCATTTTGGCAGATTTCCACACCTTCGATCTTAACAAAAAAATTCATACTAGTGTAGTTTGGACTATATAACTAAAATCTGAAATAAAAAAGTTCGTAAGCCCATTACGAGCCCCATGAAAAATCCCTAAACACGAAATGACATTGCGCAACCAACATATATCCGTCATTTTGGCAGATTTCCCCACCTTCGATCTTAACAAAAAAATTCATACTGGTGTAGTTTGGGCTATTTAACTGAAATCTGAAATAAAAAAGTTCGTAATCCCATTACGAGCCCCATGAAAAATCCCTAAACACGAAATGACACGTGCAACCAACATATATCCGCCATTTTGGCAGATATCCTCACCTTCGATCTTAACAAAAAAATTCATACTTCTGTAGTTTGGACTATTTAACTAATATTTGAAATAAAAAAGTTCGTAAGCCCATTACGAGCCCCATGAAAAATCCCTAAACACGAATTGACATGTGCAACCAACATATATCCGCCATTTTGGCAGATTTCCACACCTTCGATCTTAACGAAAAAATTCATACTAGTGTAGTTTGGACTATATAACTAAAATCTGAAATGAAAAAGTTCGTAAGCCCATTACGAGCCCCATGAAAAATCCCTAAACACGAATTGACATGTGCAACCAACATATATCCGCCATTTTGGCAGCTTTTCCTACCTTCGATCTTAAGAAAAAAATTCATACTAGTGTTGTTTGGGCTATTTAACTAAAATCTGAAATGAAAAAGTTCGTAAGCCCATTACGAGCCCCATGAAAAATCCCTAAACACGAATTGACATGTGCAACCAACATATATCCGCCATTTCGGCAGATTTCCCCACCTTCGATCTTAACAAAAAAATTCATACTGTTGTAGTTTGGGCTACTTAACTAAAATCTAAAATAAAAAAGTTCGTAAGCCCATTACGAGCCCCATGAAATATCCCTAAACACGAAATGACATGTGCAACGAACATATATCCTCCATTTTGGCAGATTTCCCCACCTTCGATCTTAACAAAAAAATTCATACTTATGTAGTTTGGACTATTTAACTAATATTTGAAATAAATAAGTTGGTAATCCCATTACGAGCCCCATGAAAAATCCCTAAACACGAAATGACATTGTGCACCCAACATATATCCGTCATTTTGGCAGATTTCCACACCTTCGATCTTAACAAAAAAATTCATACTAGTGTAGCTTGGGCTTTTTAACTAAAATCTGAAATGAAAAAGTTCGTAAGCCCATTACGAGCCCCATGAAAAATCCCTAAACACGAAATGACATTGTGCAACCAACATATATCCTCCATTTTGGCAGATTTCCCCACCTTCGATCTTAACAAAAAAATTCATACTTATGTAGCTTGTGCTATTTAACTAAAATCTGAAATGAAAAAGTTCGTAAGCCCATTACGAGCCCCATGAAAAATCCCTAAACACGAAATGACATTGTGCAACCAACATATATCCGTCATTTTGGCAGATTTCCCCACCTTCAATCTTAACAAAAAAATTCATATTAGTGTAGTGTGGGCCATTTAACTAAAATCTGAAATGAAAAAGTTGGTAATCCCATTACGAGCCCCATGAAAAATCCCTAAACACGAATTGACATGTGCAACCAACATATATCCGCCATTTGGCAGACTTCCACACCTTCGATCTTAACAAAAAAATTCATACTAGTGTAGTTTGAGCCATTTAACTGAAATCCGAAATAAAAAAGATCGTAATCCCATTACGTGCCCCATGAAAAATCCCTAAACACGAAATGACATTGTGCAACCAACATATATCCGTCATTTTGGCAGATTTCCCCACCTTCGATCTTAACAAAAAAATTCATACAGGTGTAGTTTGGGCTATTTAACTAAAATCTGAAATAAAAAAGTTCGTAAGCCCATTACGAGCCCCATGAAAAATCCCTAAACACGAAATGACACGTGCAACCAACATATATCCGCCATTTTGGCAGATATCCTCACCTTCGATCTTAACAAAAAAATTCATACTGCTGTAATTTAGACTATTTAACTAATATTTGAAATAAAAAAGTTCGTAAGCCCATTACGAGCCCCATGGAAAATCCCTAAACACGAATTGACATGTGCAACCAACATATATCCGCCATTTGGCCGACTTCCACACCTTCGTTCTTAACAAAAAAATACATACTAGTGTAGTTTGGACTATTTAACTAAAATTTTAAATGAAAAAGTTCGTAAGCCCATTACGAGCCCCATGAAAAATCCCTAAACACGAATTGACATGTGCAATTAACATATATCCGCCATTTTGGCAGATTTCCACACCTTCGATCTTAACAAAAAAATTCATACTAGTGTAGTTTGGACTATTTAACTAAAATGTGAAATGAAAAAGTTCGTAATCCCATTACGAGCCCCATGAAAAATCCCTAAACACGAAATGACATTGTGCAACCAACATATATCCGCCATTTTGGCAGCTTTCCCTACCTTCGATCTTAACAAAAAAATTCATACTGTTGTAGTTTGGGCTATTTAACTAATATTTGAAATAAAAAAGTTGGTAATCCCATTACGAGCCCCATGAAAAATCCCTAAACACGAAATGACATTGTGCAACCAACATATATCCGTCATTTTGGCAGATTTCCCCACCTTCGATCTCAACAAAAAAATTCATACTGTTGTAGTTTGGGCTATTTAACTAATATTTGAAATAAAAAAGTTGGTAATCCCATTACGAGCCCCATGAAAAATCCCTAAACACGAAATGACATTGTGCAACCAACATATATCCGTCATTTTGGCAGATTTCCCCACCTTCGATCTCAACAAAAAAATTCATACTGGTGTAGTTTGGGCTATTTAACTAAAATCTGAAATAAAAAAGTTCGTAAGCCCATTACGAGCCCCATGAAAAATCCCTAACCACTAAATGACAATGTGCAACCAACATATATCCGCCATTTTGGCAGATTTCCCCACCTTCAATCTTAACAAAAAAATTCATATTAGTGTAGTTTGAGCCATTTAACTGAAATCCGAAATAAAAAAGATCGTAATCCCATTACGTGCCCCATGAAAAATCCCTAAACACGAAATGACATTGTGCAACCAACATATATCCGTCATTTTGGCAGATTTCCCCACCTTCGATCTTAACAAAAAAATTCATACAGGTGTAGTTTGGGCTATTTAACTAAAATCTGAAATAAAAAAGTTCGTAAGCCCATTACGAGCCCCATGAAAAATCCCTAAACACGAATTGACATGTGCAACCAACATATATCCGTCATTTTGGCAGATTTCCCCACCTTCGATCTCAACAAAAAAATTCATACTGGTGTAGTTTGGGCTATTTAACTAAAATCTGAAATGAAAAAGTTCGTAAGCCCATTACGAGCCCCATGAAATATCCCTAAACACGAATTGACATGTGCAACCAACATATATCCGCCATTTGGCAGACTTCCACACCTTCGATCTTAACAAAAAAAGTCATACTAGTGTAGTTTGAGCCATTTAACTAAAATCTGAAATAAAAAAGTTGGTAATCCCATTACGAGCCCCATGAAAAATCCCTAAACACGAAATGACATTGTGCAACCAACATATATCCGCCATTTTGGCAGATTTCCTCACCTTCGATCTTAACAAAAAAATTCAAACTAGTGTAGTTTGGACTATTTAACTAAAATTTTAAATGAAAAAGTTCGTAAGCCCATTACGAGCCCCATGAAAAATCCCTAAACACGAAATGACATTGTGCACCCAACATATATCCGTCATTTTGGCAGATTTCCACACCTTCGATCTTAACAAAAAAATTCATACTAGTGTAGCTTGGGCTTTTTAACTAAAATCTGACATGAAAAATTTCGTAAGCCCATTACGAGCCCCATGAAAAATCCCTAAACACGAAATGACATTGTGCAACCAACATATATCCTCCATTTTGGCAGATTTCCCCACCTTCGATCTTAACAAAAAAATTCATACTTATGTAGCTTGTGCTATTTAACTAAAATCTGAAATGAAAAAGTTCGTAAGCCCATTACGAGCCCCATGAAAAATCCCTAAACACGAAATGACATTGTGCAACTAACATATATCCGCCATTTTGGCAGATTTCCACACCTTTGATCTTTACAAAAAAATTCACACTAGTGTAGTTTGGACTATTTAACTAAAATCTGACATGAAAAATTTCGTAAGCCCATTACGAGCCCCATGAAAAATCCCTAAACACGAAATGACATGTGCAACAAACATATATCCGCCATTTTGGCAGCTTTCCTCACCTTCAATCTTAACAAAAATAGTCATACTTATGTAGTTTGGACTATTTAACTAATATTTGAAATAAAAAAGATCGTAATCCCATTACGTGCCCCATGCAAAATCCCTAAACACGAAATGACATTGTGCAACCAACATATATCTGTCATTTTGGCAGATTTCCCCACCTTCGATCTTAACAAAAAAATTCATTCTGGTGTAGTTTGGGCTATTTAACTAAAATCTGAAATGAAAAAGTTCGTAAGCCCATTACGAGCCCCATGAAAAATCCCTAAACACGAAATGACATGTGCAACCAACATATATCCGCCATTTTGGCAGATTTCCCCACCTTCGATCTTAACAAAAAAATTCATACTGGTGTAGCTTGGGCTATTTAACTAAAATCTGAAATAAAACAGTTCGTAATCCCATTACGAGCCCCATGAAAAATCCCTAAACACGAAATGACATGTGCAACAAACATATCTCCGCCATTTTGGCAGATTTCCCCACCTTCGATCTTAACAAAAAAATTCATACTGGTGTAGCTTGGGCTATTAAACTAAAATATGAAATGAAAAATTTCGTAATCGTATTACGAGCCCCATGAAAAATCCCTAAACACGAAATGACACGTGCAACCAACATATATCCGCCATTTTGGCAGATTTCCACACCTTCGATCTTAAGAAAAAAATTCATACTAGTGTAGTTTAGACTATATAACTAAAATCTGAAATGAAAAAGTTCGTAAGCCCATTACGAGCCCCATGAAAAATCCCTAAACACGAAATGACATTGTGCAACCAACATATATCCGCCGTTTTGGCAGATTTCCCCACCTTCAATCTTAACAAAAAAATTCATACTAGTGTAGTTTGGGCTATTTAACTAAAATCTGAAATGGAAAAGTTCGTAAGCCCATTACGAGCCCCATGAAAAATCCCTAAACACGAAATGACATTGTGCAACCAACATATATCCGTCATTTTGGCAGATTTCCCCACCTTCGATCTTAACAAAAAAATTCATACTGGTGTAGTTTGGGCTATTTAACTAAAATCTGAAATAAAAATTTCGTAATCCCATTACGAGCCCCATGAAAAATCCCTAAACACGAAATGACACGTGCAACCAACATATATCCGCCATTTTGGCAGATATCCTCACCTTCGATCTTAACAAAAAAATTCACACTGGCGTAGTTTGGGCAATTTAACTAAAATCTGAAATAAAAAAGTTCGTAATCTTATTACGAGCCCCATGAAAAATCCCTAAACACGAATTGACATGTGCAACCAACATATATCCGCCATTTTGGCAGATTTCCACACCTTCGATCTTAACAAAAAAATTCATACTAGTGTAGTTTGGACTATATAACTAAAATCTGAAATGAAAAAGTTCGTAAGCCCATTACGAGCCCCATGAAAAATCCCTAAACACGAATTGACATGTGCAACCAACATATATCCGCCATTTTGGCAGATTTTCCCACCTTCAATCTTAACAAAAAAATTCATACTAGTGTAGTTTGGGCTATTTAACTAAAATCTGAAATAAAAAAGTTCGTAAGCCCATTACGAGCCCCATGAAAAATCCCTAAACACGAAATGACATTGTGCAACCAACATATATCCGCCATTTTGGCAGATTTCCCCACCTTCAATCTTAACAAAAAAATTCATACTAGTGTAGTTTGGGCTATTTAACTAAAATCTGAAATAAAAAAGTTCGTAAGCCCATTACGAGCCCCATGAAAAATCCCTAAACACGAATTGACATGTGCAACCAACATATATCCGCCATTTTGGCAGATTTCCACACCTTCGATCTTAACAAAAAAATTCATACTAGTGTAGTTTGGACTATATAACTAAAATCTGAAATAAAAAAGTTCGTAAGCCCATTACGAGCCCCATGAAAAATCCCTAAACACGAAATGACATTGCGCAACCAACATATATCCGTCATTTTGGCAGATTTCCCCACCTTCGATCTTAACAAAAAAATTCATACTGGTGTAGTTTGGGCTATTTAACTGAAATCTGAAATAAAAAAGTTCGTAATCCCATTACGAGCCCCATGAAAAATCCCTAAACACGAAATGACACGTGCAACCAACATATATCCGCCATTTTGGCAGATATCCTCACCTTCGATCTTAACAAAAAAATTCATACTTCTGTAGTTTGGACTATTTAACTAATATTTGAAATAAAAAAGTTCGTAAGCCCATTACGAGCCCCATGAAAAATCCCTAAACACGAATTGACATGTGCAACCAACATATATCCGCCATTTTGGCAGATTTCCACACCTTCGATCTTAACGAAAAAATTCATACTAGTGTAGTTTGGACTATATAACTAAAATCTGAAATGAAAAAGTTCGTAAGCCCATTACGAGCCCCATGAAAAATCCCTAAACACGAATTGACATGTGCAACCAACATATATCCGCCATTTTGGCAGATTTTCCCACCTTCAATCTTAACAAAAAAATTCATACTAGTGTAGTTTGGGCAATTTAACTAAAATCTGAAATGAAAAAGTTCGTAAGCCCATTACGAGCCCCATGAAAAATCCCTAAACACGAAATGACATTGTGCAACCAACATATATCCGCCATTTTGGCAGCTTTTCCTACCTTCGATCTTAAGAAAAAAATTCATACTAGTGTTGTTTGGGCTATTTAACTAAAATCTGAAATAAAAAAGTTCGTAAGCCCATTACGAGCCCCATGAAAAATCCCTAAACACGAATTGACATGTGCAACCAACATATATCCGCCATTTCGGCAGATTTCCCCACCTTCGATCTTAACAAAAAAATTCATACTGTTGTAGTTTGGGCTACTTAACTAAAATCTAAAATAAAAAAGTTCGTAAGCCCATTACGAGCCCCATGAAATATCCCTAAACACGAAATGACATGTGCAACGAACATATATCCTCCATTTTGGCAGATTTCCCCACCTTCGATCTTAACAAAAAAATTCATACTTATGTAGTTTGGACTATTTAACTAATATTTGAAATAAATAAGTTGGTAATCCCATTACGAGCCCCATGAAAAATCCCTAAACACGAAATGACATTGTGCACCCAACATATATCCGTCATTTTGGCAGATTTCCACACCTTCGATCTTAACAAAAAAATTCATACTAGTGTAGCTTGGGCTTTTTAACTAAAATCTGAAATGAAAAAGTTCGTAAGCCCATTACGAGCCCCATGAAAAATCCCTAAACACGAAATGACATTGTGCAACCAACATATATCCTCCATTTTGGCAGATTTCCCCACCTTCGATCTTAACAAAAAAATTCATACTTATGTAGCTTGTGCTATTTAACTAAAATCTGAAATGAAAAAGTTTGTAAGCCCATTACGAGCCCCATGAAAAATCCCTAAACACGAAATGACATTGTGCAACCAACATATATCCGTCATTTTGGCAGATTTCCCCACCTTCGATCTTAACAAAAAAATTCATACTGCTGTACTTTGGGCTATTTAACTAAAATCTGAAATGAAAAAGTTCGTAAGCCCATTACGAGCCCCATGAAATATCCCTAAACACGAATTGACATGTGCAACCAACATATATCCGCCATTTTGGCAGATTTCCACACCTTCGATCTTAACAAAAAAATTCATTCTAGTGTAGCTTGGGCTATTTAACTAAAATCTGAAATGAAAAAGTTCGTAAGCCCATTACGAGCCCCATGAAAAATCCCTAAACACGAAATGACATTGTGCAACCAACATATATCCGTCATTTTGGCAGATTTCCCCACCTTCGATCTTAACAAAAAAATTCATACAGGTGTAGTTTGGACTATTTAACTAATATTTGAAATAAATAAGTTGGTAATCCCATTACGAGCCCCATGAAAAATCCCTAAACACGAAATGACATTGTGCACCCAACATATATCCGTCATTTTGGCAGATTTCCACACCTTCGATCTTAACAAAAAAATTCATACTAGTGTAGCTTGGGCTTTTTAACTAAAATCTGAAATGAAAAAGTTCGTAAGCCCATTACGAGCCCCATGAAAAATCCCTAAACACGAAATGACATTGTGCAACCAACATATATCCTCCATTTTGGCAGATTTCCCCACCTTCGATCTTAACAAAAAAATTCATACTTATGTAGCTTGTGCTATTTAACTAAAATCTGAAATGAAAAAGTTCGTAAGCCCATTACGAGCCCCATGAAAAATCCCTAAACACGAATTGACATGTGCAACCAACATATATCCGCCATTTTGGCAGATTTCCACACCTTCGATCTTAACAAAAAAATTCATACTAGTGTAGTTTGGACTATATAACTAAAATCTGAAATAAAAAAGTTCGTAAGCCCATTACGAGCCCCATGAAAAATCCCTAAACACGAAATGACATTGCGCAACCAACATATATCCGTCATTTTGGCAGATTTCCCCACCTTCGATCTTAACAAAAAAATTCATACTGTTGTAGTTTGGGCTATTTAACTAATATTTGAAATAAAAAAGTTGGTAATCCCATTACGAGCCCCATGAAAAATCCCTAAACACGAAATGACATTGTGCAACCAACATATATCCGTCATTTTGGCAGATTTCCCCACCTTCGATCTCAACAAAAAAATTCATACTGTTGTAGTTTGGGCTATTTAACTAATATTTGAAATAAAAAAGTTGGTAATCCCATTACGAGCCCCATGAAAAATCCCTAAACACGAAATGACATTGTGCAACCAACATATATCCGTCATTTTGGCAGATTTCCCCACCTTCGATCTCAACAAAAAAATTCATACTGGTGTAGTTTGGGCTATTTAACTAAAATCTGAAATAAAAAAGTTCGTAAGCCCATTACGAGCCCCATGAAAAATCCCTAACCACTAAATGACAATGTGCAACCAACATATATCCGCCATTTTGGCAGATTTCCCCACCTTCAATCTTAACAAAAAAATTCATATTAGTGTAGTTTGAGCCATTTAACTGAAATCCGAAATAAAAAAGATCGTAATCCCATTACGTGCCCCATGAAAAATCCCTAAACACGAAATGACATTGTGCAACCAACATATATCCGTCATTTTGGCAGATTTCCCCACCTTCGATCTTAACAAAAAAATTCATACAGGTGTAGTTTGGGCTATTTAACTAAAATCTGAAATAAAAAAGTTCGTAAGCCCATTACGAGCCCCATGAAAAATCCCTAAACACGAATTGACATGTGCAACCAACATATATCCGTCATTTTGGCAGATTTCCCCACCTTCGATCTCAACAAAAAAATTCATACTGGTGTAGTTTGGGCTATTTAACTAAAATCTGAAATGAAAAAGTTCGTAAGCCCATTACGAGCCCCATGAAATATCCCTAAACACGAATTGACATGTGCAACCAACATATATCCGCCATTTGGCAGACTTCCACACCTTCGATCTTAACAAAAAAAGTCATACTAGTGTAGTTTGAGCCATTTAACTAAAATCTGAAATAAAAAAGTTGGTAATCCCATTACGAGCCCCATGAAAAATCCCTAAACACGAAATGACATTGTGCAACCAACATATATCCGCCATTTTGGCAGATTTCCTCACCTTCGATCTTAACAAAAAAATTCAAACTAGTGTAGTTTGGACTATTTAACTAAAATTTTAAATGAAAAAGTTCGTAAGCCCATTACGAGCCCCATGAAAAATCCCTAAACACGAAATGACATTGTGCACCCAACATATATCCGTCATTTTGGCAGATTTCCACACCTTCGATCTTAACAAAAAAATTCATACTAGTGTAGCTTGGGCTTTTTAACTAAAATCTGACATGAAAAATTTCGTAAGCCCATTACGAGCCCCATGAAAAATCCCTAAACACGAAATGACATTGTGCAACCAACATATATCCTCCATTTTGGCAGATTTCCCCACCTTCGATCTTAACAAAAAAATTCATACTTATGTAGCTTGTGCTATTTAACTAAAATCTGAAATGAAAAAGTTCGTAAGCCCATTACGAGCCCCATGAAAAATCCCTAAACACGAAATGACATTGTGCAACTAACATATATCCGCCATTTTGGCAGATTTCCACACCTTTGATCTTTACAAAAAAATTCACACTAGTGTAGTTTGGACTATTTAACTAAAATCTGACATGAAAAATTTCGTAAGCCCATTACGAGCCCCATGAAAAATCCCTAAACACGAAATGACATGTGCAACAAACATATATCCGCCATTTTGGCAGCTTTCCTCACCTTCAATCTTAACAAAAATAGTCATACTTATGTAGTTTGGACTATTTAACTAATATTTGAAATAAAAAAGATCGTAATCCCATTACGTGCCCCATGCAAAATCCCTAAACACGAAATGACATTGTGCAACCAACATATATCTGTCATTTTGGCAGATTTCCCCACCTTCGATCTTAACAAAAAAATTCATTCTGGTGTAGTTTGGGCTATTTAACTAAAATCTGAAATGAAAAAGTTCGTAAGCCCATTACGAGCCCCATGAAAAATCCCTAAACACGAAATGACATGTGCAACCAACATATATCCGCCATTTTGGCAGATTTCCCCACCTTCGATCTTAACAAAAAAATTCATACTGGTGTAGCTTGGGCTATTTAACTAAAATCTGAAATAAAACAGTTCGTAATCCCATTACGAGCCCCATGAAAAATCCCTAAACACGAAATGACATGTGCAACAAACATATCTCCGCCATTTTGGCAGATTTCCCCACCTTCGATCTTAACAAAAAAATTCATACTGGTGTAGCTTGGGCTATTAAACTAAAATATGAAATGAAAAATTTCGTAATCGTATTACGAGCCCCATGAAAAATCCCTAAACACGAAATGACACGTGCAACCAACATATATCCGCCATTTTGGCAGATTTCCACACCTTCGATCTTAAGAAAAAAATTCATACTAGTGTAGTTTAGACTATATAACTAAAATCTGAAATGAAAAAGTTCGTAAGCCCATTACGAGCCCCATGAAAAATCCCTAAACACGAAATGACATTGTGCAACCAACATATATCCGCCGTTTTGGCAGATTTCCCCACCTTCAATCTTAACAAAAAAATTCATACTAGTGTAGTTTGGGCTATTTAACTAAAATCTGAAATGGAAAAGTTCGTAAGCCCATTACGAGCCCCATGAAAAATCCCTAAACACGAAATGACATTGTGCAACCAACATATATCCGTCATTTTGGCAGATTTCCCCACCTTCGATCTTAACAAAAAAATTCATACTGGTGTAGTTTGGGCTATTTAACTAAAATCTGAAATAAAAATTTCGTAATCCCATTACGAGCCCCATGAAAAATCCCTAAACACGAAATGACACGTGCAACCAACATATATCCGCCATTTTGGCAGATATCCTCACCTTCGATCTTAACAAAAAAATTCACACTGGCGTAGTTTGGGCAATTTAACTAAAATCTGAAATAAAAAAGTTCGTAATCTTATTACGAGCCCCATGAAAAATCCCTAAACACGAATTGACATGTGCAACCAACATATATCCGCCATTTTGGCAGATTTCCACACCTTCGATCTTAACAAAAAAATTCATACTAGTGTAGTTTGGACTATATAACTAAAATCTGAAATGAAAAAGTTCGTAAGCCCATTACGAGCCCCATGAAAAATCCCTAAACACGAATTGACATGTGCAACCAACATATATCCGCCATTTTGGCAGATTTTCCCACCTTCAATCTTAACAAAAAAATTCATACTAGTGTAGTTTGGGCTATTTAACTAAAATCTGAAATAAAAAAGTTCGTAAGCCCATTACGAGCCCCATGAAAAATCCCTAAACACGAAATGACATTGTGCAACCAACATATATCCGCCATTTTGGCAGATTTCCCCACCTTCAATCTTAACAAAAAAATTCATACTAGTGTAGTTTGGGCTATTTAACTAAAATCTGAAATAAAAAAGTTCGTAAGCCCATTACGAGCCCCATGAAAAATCCCTAAACACGAATTGACATGTGCAACCAACATATATCCGCCATTTTGGCAGATTTCCACACCTTCGATCTTAACAAAAAAATTCATACTAGTGTAGTTTGGACTATATAACTAAAATCTGAAATAAAAAAGTTCGTAAGCCCATTACGAGCCCCATGAAAAATCCCTAAACACGAAATGACATTGCGCAACCAACATATATCCGTCATTTTGGCAGATTTCCCCACCTTCGATCTTAACAAAAAAATTCATACTGGTGTAGTTTGGGCTATTTAACTGAAATCTGAAATAAAAAAGTTCGTAATCCCATTACGAGCCCCATGAAAAATCCCTAAACACGAAATGACACGTGCAACCAACATATATCCGCCATTTTGGCAGATATCCTCACCTTCGATCTTAACAAAAAAATTCATACTTCTGTAGTTTGGACTATTTAACTAATATTTGAAATAAAAAAGTTCGTAAGCCCATTACGAGCCCCATGAAAAATCCCTAAACACGAATTGACATGTGCAACCAACATATATCCGCCATTTTGGCAGATTTCCACACCTTCGATCTTAACGAAAAAATTCATACTAGTGTAGTTTGGACTATATAACTAAAATCTGAAATGAAAAAGTTCGTAAGCCCATTACGAGCCCCATGAAAAATCCCTAAACACGAATTGACATGTGCAACCAACATATATCCGCCATTTTGGCAGATTTTCCCACCTTCAATCTTAACAAAAAAATTCATACTAGTGTAGTTTGGGCAATTTAACTAAAATCTGAAATGAAAAAGTTCGTAAGCCCATTACGAGCCCCATGAAAAATCCCTAAACACGAAATGACATTGTGCAACCAACATATATCCGCCATTTTGGCAGCTTTTCCTACCTTCGATCTTAAGAAAAAAATTCATACTAGTGTTGTTTGGGCTATTTAACTAAAATCTGAAATAAAAAAGTTCGTAAGCCCATTACGAGCCCCATGAAAAATCCCTAAACACGAATTGACATGTGCAACCAACATATATCCGCCATTTCGGCAGATTTCCCCACCTTCGATCTTAACAAAAAAATTCATACTGTTGTAGTTTGGGCTACTTAACTAAAATCTAAAATAAAAAAGTTCGTAAGCCCATTACGAGCCCCATGAAATATCCCTAAACACGAAATGACATGTGCAACGAACATATATCCTCCATTTTGGCAGATTTCCCCACCTTCGATCTTAACAAAAAAATTCATACTTATGTAGTTTGGACTATTTAACTAATATTTGAAATAAATAAGTTGGTAATCCCATTACGAGCCCCATGAAAAATCCCTAAACACGAAATGACATTGTGCACCCAACATATATCCGTCATTTTGGCAGATTTCCACACCTTCGATCTTAACAAAAAAATTCATACTAGTGTAGCTTGGGCTTTTTAACTAAAATCTGAAATGAAAAAGTTCGTAAGCCCATTACGAGCCCCATGAAAAATCCCTAAACACGAAATGACATTGTGCAACCAACATATATCCTCCATTTTGGCAGATTTCCCCACCTTCGATCTTAACAAAAAAATTCATACTTATGTAGCTTGTGCTATTTAACTAAAATCTGAAATGAAAAAGTTTGTAAGCCCATTACGAGCCCCATGAAAAATCCCTAAACACGAAATGACATTGTGCAACCAACATATATCCGTCATTTTGGCAGATTTCCCCACCTTCGATCTTAACAAAAAAATTCATACTGCTGTACTTTGGGCTATTTAACTAAAATCTGAAATGAAAAAGTTCGTAAGCCCATTACGAGCCCCATGAAATATCCCTAAACACGAATTGACATGTGCAACCAACATATATCCGCCATTTTGGCAGATTTCCACACCTTCGATCTTAACAAAAAAATTCATTCTAGTGTAGCTTGGGCTATTTAACTAAAATCTGAAATGAAAAAGTTCGTAAGCCCATTACGAGCCCCATGAAAAATCCCTAAACACGAAATGACATTGTGCAACCAACATATATCCGTCATTTTGGCAGATTTCCCCACCTTCGATCTTAACAAAAAAATTCATACAGGTGTAGTTTGGACTATTTAACTAATATTTGAAATAAATAAGTTGGTAATCCCATTACGAGCCCCATGAAAAATCCCTAAACACGAAATGACATTGTGCACCCAACATATATCCGTCATTTTGGCAGATTTCCACACCTTCGATCTTAACAAAAAAATTCATACTAGTGTAGCTTGGGCTTTTTAACTAAAATCTGAAATGAAAAAGTTCGTAAGCCCATTACGAGCCCCATGAAAAATCCCTAAACACGAAATGACATTGTGCAACCAACATATATCCTCCATTTTGGCAGATTTCCCCACCTTCGATCTTAACAAAAAAATTCATACTTATGTAGCTTGTGCTATTTAACTAAAATCTGAAATGAAAAAGTTCGTAAGCCCATTACGAGCCCCATGAAAAATCCCTAAACACGAATTGACATGTGCAACCAACATATATCCGCCATTTTGGCAGATTTCCACACCTTCGATCTTAACAAAAAAATTCATACTAGTGTAGTTTGGACTATATAACTAAAATCTGAAATAAAAAAGTTCGTAAGCCCATTACGAGCCCCATGAAAAATCCCTAAACACGAAATGACATTGCGCAACCAACATATATCCGTCATTTTGGCAGATTTCCCCACCTTCGATCTTAACAAAAAAATTCATACTGGTGTAGTTTGGGCTATTTAACTGAAATCTGAAATAAAAAAGTTCGTAATCCCATTACGAGCCCCATGAAAAATCCCTAAACACGAAATGACACGTGCAACCAACATATATCCGCCATTTTGGCAGATATCCTCACCTTCGATCTTAACAAAAAAATTCATACTTCTGTAGTTTGGACTATTTAACTAATATTTGAAATAAAAAAGTTCGTAATCCCATTACGAGCCCCATGAAAAATCCCTAAACACGAAATGACATTGTGCAACCAACATATATCCGCCATTTTGGCAGATTTCCCCACCTTCGATCTTAACAAAAAAATTCATACTGGTGTAGCTTGGGCTATTTAACTAAAATCTGAAATAAAACAGTTCGTAATCCCATTACGAGCCCCATGAAAAATCCCTAAACACGAAATGACATGTGCAACCAACATATATCCGCCATTTTGGCAGATTTCCCCACCTTCGATCTTAACAAAAAAATTCACACTAGTGTAGTTTGGACTATTTAACTAAAATTTGACATGAAAAAGTTCGTAAGCCCATTACGAGCCCCATGAAAAATCCCTAAACACGAAATGACATGTGCAACCAACATATATCCGCCATTTTGGCAGATTTCCTCACCTTCGATCTTAACGCAAATATTAATGCTAGTGTAGTTTGGACTATTTAACTGAAATCTGAAATGGAAAAGTTCGTAAGCCCATCACGAGCCCCATAAAAAATCCCTAAACACGAAATGACATGTGCAACCAACATATATCCGCCATTTTGGCAGATTTCCCCACCTTCGATCTTAACAAAAAAATTCATACTAGTGTAGTTTGGAATATTTAACTAAAATCTGAAATAAAAAAGTTGGTAATCCCATTACGAGCCCCATGAAAAATCCCTAAACACGAAATGACATTGTGCAACTAACATACATCCGCCATTTTGGCAGATTTCCACACCTTTGATCTTTACAAAAAAATTCACACTAGTGTAGTTTGGACTATTTAACTAAAATCTGACATGAAAAAGTTCGTAAGCCCATTACGAGCCCCATGAAAAATCCCTAAACACGAAATGACATGTGCAACCAACATATATCCGCCATTTTGGCAGATTTCCTCACCTTCGTTCTTAACAAAAAAATACATACTAGTGTAGTTTGGACTATTTAACTAAAATTTTAAATGAAAAAGTTCGTAAGCCCATTACGAGCCCCATGAAAAATCCCTAAACACGAAGTGACATGTGCAATTAACATATATCCGCCATTTTGGCAGATTTCCACACCTTCGATCTTAACAAAAAAATTCATACTAGTGTAGTTTGGACTATTTAACTAAAATGTGAAATGAAAAAGTTCGTAATCCCATTACGAGCCCCATGAAAAATCCCTAAACACGAAATGACATTGTGCAACCAACATATATCCGCCATTTTGGCAGCTTTCCCTACCTTCGATCTTAACAAAAAAATTCATACTGGTGTAGCTTGGGCTATTTAACTAAAATCTGAAATAAAACAGTTCGTAATCCCATTACGAGCCCCATGAAAAATCCCTAAACACGAAATGACATGTGCAACAAACATATCTCCGTCATTTTGGCAGATTTCCCCACCTTCGATCTTAACAAAAAAATTCATACTGGTGTAGCTTGGGCTATTAAACTAAAATCTGAAATGAAAAATTTCGTAATCCCAATACGAGCCCCATGAAAAATCCCTAAACACGAAATGACATTGTGCAACTAACATATATCCGCCATTTTGGCAGATTTCCCCACCTTCAATCTTAACAAAACAATTCATATTAGTGTAGTTTGTGCCATTTAACTAAAATCTGAAATTAAAATTTGGTAATCCCATTACGAGCCCCATGAAAAATCCCTAAACACGAAATGACATGTGCAACAAACATATATCCGCCATTTTGGCAGCTTTCCTCACCTTCGATCTTAACAAAAATAGTCATACTTATGTAGTTTGGACTACTTAACTAATATTTGAAATGAAAAAGTTCGTAAGCCCATTACGAGCCCCATGAAAAATCCCTAAACACGAATTGACATGTGCAACCAACGTATATCCGCCATTTTGGCAAATTTCCACACCTTCGATCTTAACAAAAAAATTCATACTAGTGTAGTTTGGACTATATAACTAAAATCTGAAATGAAAAAGTTCGTAAGCCCATTACGAGCCCCATGAAAAATCCCTAAACACGAAATGACATTGTGCAACCAACATATATCCGTCATTTTGGCAGATTTCCCCACCTTCGATCTTAACAAAAAAATTCATACTGGTGCAGTTTGGGCTATTTAACTGAAATCTGAAATGAAAAAGTTCGTAAGCCCATTACGAGCCCCATGAAAAATCCCTAAACACGAAATGACATTGTGCAACCAACATATATCCGCCATTTTGGCAGATTTCCCCACCTTCAATCTTAACAAAAAAATTCATATTAGTGTAGTGTGGACTATATAACTAAAATCTGAAATTAAAAAGTTGGTAATCTCATTACGAGCCCCATGAAAAATCCCTAAACACGAATTGACATGTGCAACCAAAATATATCCGCCATTTGGCAGACTTCCACACCTTCGATCTTAACAAAAAAATTCATACTAGTGTAGTATGAGCCATTTAACTAAAATCTGAAATAAAAAAGATCGTAATCCCATTACGAGCCCCATGAAAAATCCCTAAACACGAAATTACATTGTGCAACCAACATATATCCGTCATTTTGCCAGATTTCCCCACCTTCGATCTTGACGAAAAAATTCATACTAGTGTAGTTTGGACTATATAACTAAAATCTTAAATGAAAAAGTTCGTGAGCCCATTACGAGCCCCATGAAAAATCCCTAAACACGAAATGACATGTGCAACCAACATATATCCGCCAGTTGGCTGACTTCCACACCTTCGATCTTAACAAAAAAATTCATACTAGTGTAGTTTGGACTATTTAACTAAAATGTGCAATAAAAAAGATCGTAATCCCATTACGAGCCCCATGAAAAATCCCTAAACACGAAATGACATGTGCAACAAACATATATCCGCCATTTAGGCAGCTTTCCTCACCTTCGATCTTAACAAAAATAGTCATACTTATGTAGTTTGGACTATTTAACTAATATTTGAAATAAAAAAGATCGTAATCCCATTACGTGCCCCATGAAAAATCCCTAAACACGAAATGACATTGTGCAACCAACATATATCTGTCATTTTGGCAGATTTCCCCACCTTCGATCTTAACAAAAAAATTCATTTTGGTGTAGTTTGGGCTATTTAACTAAAATCTGAAATGAAAAAGTTCGTAAGCCCATTGCGAGCCCCATGAAAAATTCCTAAACACGAATTGACATGTGCAACCAACATATATCCGCCATTTGGCAGACTTCCACACCTTCGATCTTGACGAAAAAATTCATACTGGTGTAGTTTGGGCTATTTAACTAAAATCTGAAATAAAAAATTCGTCATCCCATTACGAGCCCCATGAAAAATCCCTAAACACGAAATGACATTGTGCAACCAACATATATCCGTCATTTTGGCAGATTTCCCCACCTTCGATCTTAACAAAAAAATTGATACTGGTGTAGATTGGGCTATTTAACTAAAATCTGAAATAAAAAAGTTCGTAATCCCATTACGAGCCCCATGAAAAATCCCTAAACACGAAATGACACGTGCAACCAACATATATCCGCCATTTTGGCAGATTTCCCCACCCTCGATCTTAACAAAAAAATTCATACTGGTGTAGTTTGGGCTATTTAACTAATATTTGAAATAAAAAAGTTCGTAAGCCCATTACGAGCCCCATGAAAAATCCCTAAACACGAATTGACATGTGCAACCAACATATATCCGCCATTTTGGCAGCTTTCCTCACCTTCGATCTTAACAAAAATAGTCATACTTATGTAGTTTGGACTACTTAACTAATATTTGAAATGAAAAAGTTCGTAAGCCCATTACGAGCCCCATGAAAAATCCCTAAACACGAATTGACATGTGCAACCAACGTATATCCGCCATTTTGGCAAATTTCCACACCTTCGATCTTAACAAAAAAATTCATACTAGTGTAGTTTGGACTATATAACTAAAATCTGAAATGAAAAAGTTCGTAAGCCCATTACGAGCCCCATGAAAAATCCCTAAACACGAAATGACATTGTGCAACCAACATATATCCGTCATTTTGGCAGATTTCCCCACCTTCGATCTTAACAAAAAAATTCATACTGGTGCAGTTTGGGCTATTTAACTGAAATCTGAAATGAAAAAGTTCGTAAGCCCATTACGAGCCCCATGAAAAATCCCTAAACACGAAATGACATTGTGCAACCAACATATATCCGCCATTTTGGCAGATTTCCCCACCTTCAATCTTAACAAAAAAATTCATATTAGTGTAGTGTGGACTATATAACTAAAATCTGAAATTAAAAAGTTGGTAATCTCATTACGAGCCCCATGAAAAATCCCTAAACACGAATTGACATGTGCAACCAAAATATATCCGCCATTTGGCAGACTTCCACACCTTCGATCTTAACAAAAAAATTCATACTAGTGTAGTATGAGCCATTTAACTAAAATCTGAAATAAAAAAGATCGTAATCCCATTACGAGCCCCATGAAAAATCCCTAAACACGAAATTACATTGTGCAACCAACATATATCCGTCATTTTGCCAGATTTCCCCACCTTCGATCTTGACGAAAAAATTCATACTAGTGTAGTTTGGACTATATAACTAAAATCTTAAATGAAAAAGTTCGTGAGCCCATTACGAGCCCCATGAAAAATCCCTAAACACGAAATGACATGTGCAACCAACATATATCCGCCAGTTGGCTGACTTCCACACCTTCGATCTTAACAAAAAAATTCATACTAGTGTAGTTTGGACTATTTAACTAAAATGTGCAATAAAAAAGATCGTAATCCCATTACGAGCCCCATGAAAAATCCCTAAACACGAAATGACATGTGCAACAAACATATATCCGCCATTTAGGCAGCTTTCCTCACATTCGATCTTAACAAAAATAGTCATACTTATGTAGTTTGGACTATTTAACTAATATTTGAAATAAAAAAGATCGTAATCCCATTACGTGCCCCATGAAAAATCCCTAAACACGAAATGACATTGTGCAACCAACATATATCTGTCATTTTGGCAGATTTCCCCACCTTCGATCTTAACAAAAAAATTCATTTTGGTGTAGTTTGGGCTATTTAACTAAAATCTGAAATGAAAAAGTTCGTAAGCCCATTGCGAGCCCCATGAAAAATTCCTAAACACGAATTGACATGTGCAACCAACATATATCCGCCATTTGGCAGACTTCCACACCTTCGATCTTGACGAAAAAATTCATACTGGTGTAGTTTGGGCTATTTAACTAAAATCTGAAATAAAAAATTCGTCATCCCATTACGAGCCCCATGAAAAATCCCTAAACACGAAATGACATTGTGCAACCAACATATATCCGTCATTTTGGCAGATTTCCCCACCTTCGATCTTAACAAAAAAATTGATACTGGTGTAGATTGGGCTATTTAACTAAAATCTGAAATAAAAAAGTTCGTAATCCCATTACGAGCCCCATGAAAAATCCCTAAACACGAAATGACACGTGCAACCAACATATATCCGCCATTTTGGCAGATTTCCCCACCCTCGATCTTAACAAAAAAATTCATACTGGTGTAGTTTGGGCTATTTAACTAATATTTGAAATAAAAAAGTTCGTAAGCCCATTACGAGCCCCATGAAAAATCCCTAAACACGAATTGACATGTGCAACCAACATATATCCGCCATTTTGGCAGATTTCCTCACCTTCGATCTTGACAAAAAAATTCATACTGGTGTAGTTTGGACTATTTAACTAAAATCTGTAATAAAACAGTTCGTAAGCCCATTATGAGCCCCATGAAAAATCCCTAAACACGAAATGACATGTGCAACAAACATATATCCGCCATTTTGGCAGCTTTCCTCACCTTCAATCTTAACAAAAATAGTCATACTTATGTAGTTTGGACTACTTAACTAATATTTGAAATGAAAAAGTTCGTAAGCCCATTACGAGCCCCATGAAAAATCCCTAAACACGAATTGACATGTGCAACCAACATATATCCGCCATTTTGGAAGATTTCCCCACCTTCGATCTTAACAAAAAAATTCATACTAGTGTAGTTTGGACTATATAACTAATATTTGAAATAAAAAAGATCGTAATCCCATTACGAACCCCATGAAAAATCCCTAAACACGAAATGACATTGTGCAACCAACATATATCCGTCATTTTGGCAGATTTACCCACCTTCGATATTAACAAAAAAATTCATACTGGTGCAGTTTGGGCTATTTAACTAAAATCTGAAATGAAAAAGTTCGTAGTCCCATTACGAGCCCCATGAAAAATCCCTAAACTCGAAATGACATGTGCAACCAACATATATCCGCCATTTTGGCAGATTTCCCCACCTTCGATCTTAACAAAAATAGTCATACTTATGTAGTTTGGACTACTTAACTAATATTTGAAATGAAAAAGTTCGTAAGCCCATTACGAGCCCCATGAAAAATCCCTAAACACGAATTGACATGTGCAACCAACATATATCCGCCATTTTGGCAAATTTCCACACCTTCGATCTTAACAAAAAAATTCATACTAGTGTAGTTTGGACTATATAACTAAAATCTGAAATGAAAAAGTTCGTAAGCCCATTACGAGCCCCATGAAAAATCCCTAAACACGAAATGACATGTGCAACAAACATATATCCGCCATTTTGGCAGCTTTCCTCACCTTCGATATGAACAAAAATAGTCATACTTATGTAGTTTGGACTATTTAACTAATATTTGAAATAAAAAAGATCGTAATCCCATTACGTGCCCCATGAAAAATCCCTAAACACGAAATGACATTGTGCAACCAACATATATCTGTCATTTTGGCAGATTTCTCCACCTTCGATCTTAACAAAAAAATTCATTCTGGTGTAGTTTGGGCTATTTAACTAAAATCTGAAATGAAAAATTTCGTAAGCCCATTGCGAGCCCCATGAAAAATTCCTAAACACGAATTGACATGTGCAACCAACATATATCCGCCATTTGGCAGACTTCCACACCTTCGATCTTGACGAAAAAATTCATACTGGTGTAGTTTGGGCTATTTAACTAAAATCTGAAATAAAAAAGTTCGTAATCCCATTACGAGCCCCATGAAAAATCCCTAAACACGGAATGACATTGTGCAACCAACATATATCCGCCATTTTGGCAGATTTCCCCACCTTCAATCTTAACAAAAAAATTCATATTAGTGTAGTTTGGGCTATTTAACTAAAATCTGAAATAAAAAAGTTCGTAATCCCAATACGAGCCCCATGAAAAATCCCTAAACACGAAATGACATTGTGCAACCAACATATATCCGCCATTTTGGCAGATTTCCCCACCTTCGATCTTAACAAAAAAATTCATACTGGTGTAGCTTGGGCTATTTAACTAAAATCTGAAATAAAACAGTTCGTAATCCCATTACGAGCCCCATGAAAAATCCCTAAACACGAAATGACATGTGCAACAAACATATATCCGCCATTTTGGCAGATTTCCCCACCTTCGATCTTAACAAAAAAATTCATACTGGTGTAGCTTGGGCTATTTAACTAAAATCTGAAATGAAAAAGTTCGTAATCCCTATACGAGCCCCATGAAAAATCCCTAAACACGAAATGACATTGTGCAACCAACATATATCTGTCATTTTGGCAGATTTCCCCACCTTGGATCTTAACAAAAAAATTCATTCTGGTGTAGTTTGGGCTATTTAACTAAAATCTGAAATGAAAAAGTTCGTAAGCCCATTACGAGCCCCATGAAAAATCCCTAAACACGAATTGACATGTGCAACCAACATATATCCGCCATTTTGGCAGATTTCCCCACCTTCAATCTTAACAAAAATAGTCATACTTATGTAGTTTGGACTACTTAACTAATATTTGAAATGAAAAAGTTCGTAAGCCCATTACGAGCCCCATGAAAAATCCCTAAACACGAAATGACATTGTGCAACCAACATATATCCGCCATTTTGGCAGATTTCCCCACCTTCAATCTTAACAAAAAAATTCATATTAGTGTAGTGTGGACTATATAACTAAAATCTGAAATTAAAAAGTTGGTAATCTCATTACGAGCCCCATGAAAAATCCCTAAACACGAATTGACATGTGCAACCAAAATATATCCGCCATTTGGCAGACTTCCACACCTTCGATCTTAACAAAAAAATTCATACTAGTGTAGTATGAGCCATTTAACTAAAATCTGAAATAAAAAAGATCGTAATCCCATTACGAGCCCCATGAAAAATCCCTAAACACGAAATTACATTGTGCAACCAACATATATCCGTCATTTTGCCAGATTTCCCCACCTTCGATCTTGACGAAAAAATTCATACTAGTGTAGTTTGGACTATATAACTAAAATCTTAAATGAAAAAGTTCGTGAGCCCATTACGAGCCCCATGAAAAATCCCTAAACACGAAATGACATGTGCAACCAACATATATCCGCCAGTTGGCTGACTTCCACACCTTCGATCTTAACAAAAAAATTCATACTAGTGTAGTTTGGACTATTTAACTAAAATGTGCAATAAAAAAGATCGTAATCCCATTACGAGCCCCATGAAAAATCCCTAAACACGAAATGACATGTGCAACAAACATATATCCGCCATTTAGGCAGCTTTCCTCACCTTCGATCTTAACAAAAATAGTCATACTTATGTAGTTTGGACTATTTAACTAATATTTGAAATAAAAAAGATCGTAATCCCATTACGTGCCCCATGAAAAATCCCTAAACACGAAATGACATTGTGCAACCAACATATATCTGTCATTTTGGCAGATTTCCCCACCTTCGATCTTAACAAAAAAATTCATTTTGGTGTAGTTTGGGCTATTTAACTAAAATCTGAAATGAAAAAGTTCGTAAGCCCATTGCGAGCCCCATGAAAAATTCCTAAACACGAATTGACATGTGCAACCAACATATATCCGCCATTTGGCAGACTTCCACACCTTCGATCTTGACGAAAAAATTCATACTGGTGTAGCTTGGGCTATTTAACTAAAATCTGAAATAAAACAGTTCGTAATCCCATTACGAGCCCCATGAAAAATCCCTAAACACGAAATGACATGTGCAACAAACATATATCCGCCATTTTGGCAGATTTCCCCACCTTCGATCTTAACAAAAAAATTCATACTGGTGTAGCTTGGGCTATTTAACTAAAATCTGAAATGAAAAAGTTCGTAATCCCTATACGAGCCCCATGAAAAATCCCTAAACACGAAATGACATTGTGCAACCAACATATATCTGTCATTTTGGCAGATTTCCCCACCTTGGATCTTAACAAAAAAATTCATTCTGGTGTAGTTTGGGCTATTTAACTAAAATCTGAAATGAAAAAGTTCGTAAGCCCATTACGAGCCCCATGAAAAATCCCTAAACACGAATTGACATGTGCAACCAACATATATCCGCCATTTTGGAAGATTTCCCCACCTTCGATCTTAACAAAAAAATTCATACTAGTGTAGTTTGGACTATATAACTAATATTTGAAATAAAAAAGATCGTAATCCCATTACGCACCCCATGAAAAATCCCTAAACACGAAATGACATTGTGCAACCAACATATATCCGTCATTTTGGCAGATTTACCCACCTTCGATCTTAACAAAAAAATTCATACTGGTGCAGTTTGGGCTATTTAACTAAAATCTGAAATGAAAAAGTTCGTAGTCCCATTACGAGCCCCATGAAAAATCCCTAAACTCGAAATGACATGTGCAACCAACATATATCCGCCATTTTGGCAGATTTCCCCACCTTCGATCTTAACAAAAATAGTCATACTTATGTAGTTTGGACTACTTAACTAATATTTGAAATGAAAAAGTTCGTAAGCCCATTACGAGCCCCATGAAAAATCCCTAAACACGAATTGACATGTGCAACCAACATATATCCGCCATTTTGGCAAATTTCCACACATTCGATCTTAACAAAAAAATTCATACTAGTGTAGTTTGGACTATATAACTAAAATCTGAAATGAAAAAGTTCGTAAGCCCATTACGAGCCCCATGAAAAATCCCTAAACACGAAATGACATGTGCAACAAACATATATCCGCCATTTTGGCAGCTTTCCTCACCTTCGATCTTAACAAAAATAGTCATACTTATGTAGTTTGGACTATTTAACTAATATTTGAAATGAAAAAGTTCGTAAGCCCATTACGAGCCCCATGAAAAATTCCTAAACACGAATTGACATGTGCAACCAACATATATCCGCCATTTGGCAGACTTCCACACCTTCGATCTTGACGAAAAAATTCATACTAGTGTAGTTTGCACAATATAACTAAAATCTGAAATAGAACAGTTCGTAATCCCATTACGAGCCCCATGAAAAATCCCTAAACACGAAATGACATTGTGCAACCAACATATATCCGTCATTTTGGCAGATTTCCCCACCTTCGATCCTAACAAAAAAATTCATACTGGTGTAGCTTGGGCTATTTAACTAAAATCTGAAATAAAAAAGTTCGTAATCCCATTACGAGCCCCATGAAAAATCCCTAAACACGAAATGACATTGTGCAACCAACATATATCTGTCATTTTGGCAGATTTCCCCACCTTGGATCTTAACAAAAAAATTCATTCTGGTGTAGTTTGGGCTATTTAACTAAAATCTGAAATGAAAAAGTTCGTAAGCCCATTACGAGCCCCATGAAAATTCCCTAAACACGAAATGACATTGTGCAACCAACATATATCCGTCATTTTGCCAGATTTCCCCACCTTCGATCTTAACAAAAAAATTCATACTAGTGTAGTTTGGACAATATAACTAAAATCTGAAATGAAAAAGTTCGTAAGCCCATTACGAGCCCCATGAAAAATCCCTAAACACGAAATGACATGTGCAACAAACATATATCCGCCATTTTGGCAGCTTTCCTCACCTTCAATCTTAACAAAAATAGTCATACTTATGTAGTTTGGACTATTTAACTAATATTTGAAATAAAAAAGATCGTAATCCCATTACGTGCCCCATGCAAAATCCCTAAACACGAAATGACATTGTGCAACCAACATATATCTGTCATTTTGGCAGATTTCCCCACCTTCGATCTTAACAAAAAAATTCATTCTGGTGTAGTTTGGGCTATTTAACTAAAATCTGAAATGAAAAAGTTCGTAAGCCCATTACGAGCCCCATGAAAAATCCCTAAACTTGAAATGACATGTGCAACCAACATATATCCGCCATTTTGGCAGATTTCCCCACCTTCGATCTTAACAAAAATAGTCATACTTATGTAGTTTGGACTACTTAACTAATATTTGAAATGAAAAAGTTCGTAAGCCCATTACGAGCCCCATGAAAAATCCCTAAACATGAATTGACATGTGCAACCAACATATATCCGCCATTTGGCAGACTTCCACACCTTCGATCTTAACGCAAATATTAATGCTAGTGTAGTTTGGACTATTTAACTGAAATCTGAAATGGAAAAGTTCGTAAGCCCATCACGAGCCCCATGAAAAATCCCTAAACACGAAATGACATATGCAACCAACATATATCCGCCATTTTGGCAGATTTCCCCACCTTCGATCTTAACAAAAAAATTCATACTAGTGTAGTTTGGAATATTTAACTAAAATCTGAAATAAAAAAGTTGGTAATCCCATTACGAGCCCCATGAAAAATCCCTAAACACGAAATGACATTGTGCAACTAACATATATCCGCCATTTTGGCAGATTTCCACACCTTTGATCTTTACAAAAAAATTCACACTAGTGTAGTTTCGACTATTTAACTAAAATCTGACATGAAAAAGTTCGTAAGCCCATTACGAGCCCCATGAAAGATCCCTAAACACGAAATGACATGTGCAACCAACATATATCCGCCATTTTGGCAGATTTCCCCACCTTCGATCCTAACAAAAAAATTCATACTGGTGTAGCTTGGGCTATTTAACTAAAATCTGAAATAAAAAAGTTCGTAATCCCATTACGAGCCCCATGAAAAATCCCTAAACACGGAATGACATTGTGCAACCAACATATATCCGCCATTTTGGCAGATTTCCCCACCTTCAATCTTAACAAAACAATTCATATTAGTGTAGTTTGTGCCATTTAACTAAAATCTGAAATTAAAAAGTTGGTAATCCCATTACGAGCCCCATGAAAAATCCCTAAACACGAAATGACATTGTGCAACCAACATATATCCGCCATTTTGGCAGATTTCCCCACCTTCGATCTTAACAAAAAAATTCATACTGGTGTAGCTTGGGCTATTTAACTAAAATCTGAAATAAAACAGTTCGTAATCCCATTACGAGCCCCATGAAAAATCCCTAAACACGAAATGACATGTGCAACAAACATATCTCCGCCATTTTGGCAGATTTCCCCACCTTCGATCTTAACAAAAAAATTCATGCTGGTGTAGCTTGGGCTATTAAACTAAAATCTGAAATGAAAAAGTTCGTAATCCCAATACGAGCCCCATGAAAAATCCCTAAACACGAAATGACATTGTGCAACCAACATATATCTGTCATTTTGGCAGATTTCCCCACCTTGGATCTTAACAAAAAAATTCATTCTGGTGTAGTTTGGGCTATTTAACTAAAATCTAAAATGAAAAAGTTCGTAAGCCCATTACGAGCCCCATGAAAAATCCCTAAACACGAAATGACATGTGCAACAAACGTATATCCGCCATTTTGGCAGCTTTCCTCACATTCGATCTTAACAAAAATAGTCATACTTATGTAGTTTGGGCTATTTAACTAAAATCTGAAATGAAAAAGTTCGTAATCCCATTACGAGCCCCATGAAAAATCCCTAAACTCGAAATGACATGTGCAACCAACATATATACGCCATTTTGGCAGATTTCCCCACCTTCGATCTTAACAAAAATAGTCATACTTATGTAGTTTGGACTACTTAACTAATATTTGAAATGAAAAAGTTCGTAAGCCTATTACGAGCCCCATGAAAAATCCCTAAACACGAATTGACATGTGCAACCAACATATATCCGCCATTTTGGCAGACTTCCACACCTTCGATCTTGACGAAAAAATTCATACTGGTGTAGTTTGGGCTATTTAACTAAAATCTGAAATAAAAAAGTTCGTAATCCCATTACGAGCCCCATGAAAAATCCCTAAACACGAATTGACATGTGCAACCAACATATATCCGCCATTTTGGCAAATTTCCTCACCTTCAATCTTAACAAAAAAATTCATATTAGTGTAGTTTGGGCTATTTAACTAAAATCTGAAATAAAAAAGTTCGTAATCCCAATACGAGCCCTATGAAAAATCCCTAAACATGAAATGACATTGTGCAACCAACATATATCCGCCATTTTGGCAGCTTTCCCCACCTTCGATCTTAACAAAAAAATTCATACTGGTGTAGCTTGGGCTATTTAACTAAAATCTGAAATAAAACAGTTCGTAATCCCATTACGAGCCCCATGAAAAATCCCTAAACACGAAATGACATGTGCAACAAACATATATCCGCCATTTTGGCAGATTTCCCCACCTTCGATCTTAAAAAAAATTCATACTGGTGTAGCTTGGGCCATTTAACTAAAATCTTAAATTAAAAAGTTGGTAATCCCAATACGAGCCCCATGAAAAATCCCTAAACACGAAATGACATTGTGCAACCAACATATATCTGTCATTTTGGCAGATTTCCCCACCTTGGATCTTAACAAAAAAATTCATTCTGGTGTAGTTTGGGCTATTTAACTAAAATCTGAAATGAAAAAGTTCGTAAGCCCATTACGAGCCCCATGAAAAATTCCTAAACACGAATTGACATGTGCAACCAACATATATCCGCCATTTGGCAGACTTCCACACCTTCGATCTTGACGAAAAAATTCATACTAGTGTAGTTTGCACAATATAACTAAAATCTGAAATAGAACAGTTCGTAATCCCATTACGAGCCCCATGAAAAATCCCTAAACACGAATTGACATGTGCAACCAACATATATCCGCCATTTTGGAAGATTTCCCCACCTTCGATCTTAACAAAAAAATTCATACTAGTGTAGTTTGGACTATTTAACTGAAATCTGAAATGGAAAAGTTCGTAAGCCCATCACGAGCCCCATGTAAAATCCCTAAACACGAAATGACATGTGCAACCAACATATATCCGCCATTTTGGCAGATTTCCCCACCTTCGATCTTAACAAAAAAATTCATACTGGTGTAGCTTGGGCTATTTAACTAAAATCTGAAATGATAAAGTTCGTAGTCCCATTACGAGCCCCATGAAAAATCCCTGAACACGAAATGACATTGTGCAAACAACATATATCCGTCATTTTGGCAGATTTCCCCACCTTCGATCTTAACAAAAAAATTGATACTGGTGTAGTTTGGGCTATTTAACTAAAATCTGAAATAAAAAAGTTCGTAATCCCATTACGAGCCCCATGAAAAATCCCTAAACACGAAATGACACGTGCAACCAACATATATCCTCCATTTTGGCAGATATCCTCACCTTCGATCTTAACAAAAAAATTCATACTGCTGTAGTTTGTACTATTTAACTAATATTTGAAATAAAAAAGTTCGTAAGCCCATTACGAGCCGCATGAAAAATCCCTAAACACGAATTGACATGTGCAACCAACATATATCCGCCATTTTGGCAGATTTCCTCACCTTCGATCTTGACAAAAAAATTCATACTGGTGTAGTTTGGACTATATAACTAAAATCTGAAATGAATAATTTCGTAATCCCATTAGGAGCCCCATGAATAATCCCTAAACACGAAATGACATTGTGCAACCAACATATATCCGCCATTTTGGCAGATTTCCCCACCTTCAATCTTAACAAAAAAATTCATATTAGTGTAGTTTGTGCCATTTAACTAAAATCTGAAATAAAAAAGTTGGTAGTCCCATTACGAGCCCCATGAAAAATCCCTAAACACGAAATGACATTGTGCAACCAACATATATCCGCCATTTTGGCAGATTTCCCCACCTTCGATCTTAACAAAAAAATTCATACTGGTGTAGCTTGGGCTATTTAACTAAAATCTGAAATAAAAAAGTTGGTAGTCCCATTATGAGCCCCATGAAAAATCCCTAAACACGAAATGACATGTGCAACAAACATATATCCGCCATTTTGGCAGATTTCCCCACCTTCGATCTTAACAAAAAAATTCATACTGGTGTAGTTTGGACTATTTAACTGAAATCTGAAATGGAAAAGTTCGTAAGCCCATCACGAGCCCCATGAAAAATCCCTAAACACGAAATGACATGTGCAACCAACATATATTTGCCATTTTGGCAGATTTCCCCACCTTCGATCTTAACAAAAATAGTCATACTTATGTAGTTTGGACTACTTAACTAATATTTGAAATAAAAAAGTTGGTAATCCCATTACGAGCCCCATGAAAAATCCCTAAACACGAAATGACATTGTGCAACTAACATATATCCGCCATTTTGGCAGATTTCCACACCTTTGATCTTTACAAAAAAATTCACACTAGTGTAGTTTGGACTATTTAACTAAAATCTGAAATGAAAAAGTTCGTAAGCCCATTACGAGCCCCATGAAAAATCCCTAAACACGAAATGACATGTGCAACCAACATATATCCGCCATTTTGGCAGATTTCCCCACCTTCGATCCTAACAGAAAAATTCATACTGGTGTAGCTTGGGCTATTTAACTAAAATCTGAAATAAAAAAGTTCGTAATCCCATTACGAGCCCCATGATAAATCCCTAAACACGGAATGACATTGTGCAACGAACATATATCCGCCATTTTGGCAGATTTCCCCACCTTCAATCTTAACAAAAAAATTCATATTAGTGTAGTTTGTGCCATTTAACTAAAATCTGAAATAAAAAAGTTGGTAATCCCATTACGAGCCCCATGAAAAATCCCTAAACACGAAATGACATTGTGCAACCAACATATATCCGCCATTTTGGCAGATTTCCTCACCTTCGATCTTGACAAAAAAATTCATACTGGTGTAGTTTGGACTATATAACTAAAATCTGAAATGAATAATTTCGTAATCCCATTAGGAGCCCCATGAATAATCCCTAAACACGAAATGACATTGTGCAACCAACATATATCCGCCATTTTGGCAGCTTTCCCCACCTTCAATCTTAACAGAAAAATTCATACTAGTGTAGTTTGGGCCATTTAATTAAAATCTAAAATAAAAAAGTTCGTAAGCCCATTACGAGCCCCATGAAAAATCCCTAAACACGAAATGACATGTGCAACGAACATATATCCTCCATTTTGGAAGATATCTCCACCTTCGATCTTAACAAAAAAATTCATACTGGTGTAGTTTGGACTATTTAACTAAAATCTGTAATAAAACAGTTCGTAAGCCCATTATGAGCCCCATGAAAAATCCCTAAACACGAAATGACATGTGCAACAAACATATATCCGCCATTTTGGCAGCTTTCCTCACCTTCAATCTTGAAAAAATAGTCATACTTATGTAGTTTGGACTACTTAACTAATATTTGAAATGAAAAAGTTCGTAAGCCCATTACGAGCCCCATGAAAAATCCCTAAACACGAATTGACATGTGCAACCAACATATATCCGCCATTTTGGAAGATTTCTCCACCTTCGATCTTAACAAAAAAATTCATACTAGTGTAGTTTGGACTATTTAACTGAAATCTGAAATGGAAAAGTTCGTAAGCCCATCACGAGCCCCATGAAAAATCCCTAAACACGAAATGACATGTGCAACCAACATATATCCGCCATTTTGGCAGATTTCCCCACCTTCGATCTTAACAAAAAAATTCATACTGGTGTAGCTTGGGCTATTTAACTAAAATCTGAAATGATAAAGTTCGTAGTCCCATTACGAGCCCCATGAAAAATCCCTGAACACGAAATGACATTGTGCAAACAACATATATCCGTCATTTTGGCAGATTTCCCCACCTTCGATCTTAACAAAAAAATTGATACTGGTGTAGTTTGGGCTATTTAACTAAAATCTGAAATAAAAAAGTTCGTAATCCCATTACGAGCCCCATGAAAAATCCCTAAACACGAAATGACACGTGCAACCAACATATATCCTCCATTTTGGCAGATATCCTCACCTTCGATCTTAACAAAAAAATTCATACTGCTGTAGTTTGGACTATTTAACTAATATTTGAAATAAAAATGTTCGTAAGCCCATTACGAGCCCCATAAAAATCCCTAAACACGAATTGACATGTGCAACCAACATATATCCGCCATTTTGGCAGATTTCCTCACATTCGATCTTGACAAAAAAATTCATACTGGTGTAGTTTGGACTATATAACTAAAATCTGAAATGAATAATTTCGTAATCCCATTAGGAGCCCCATGAATAATCCCTAAACACGAAATGACATTGTGCAACCAACATATATCCGCCATTTTGGCAGCTTTCCCCACCTTCAATCTTAACAGAAAAATTCATACTAGTGTAGTTTGGGCCATTTAATTAAAATCTAAAATGAAAAAGTTCGTAATCCCATTACGAGCCCCATGAAAAATCCCTGAACACGAAATGACATTGTGCAAACAATATATATCCGCCATTTTGGCAGATTTCCCCACCCTCGATCTTAACAAAAAAATTCATACTGGTGTAGTTTGGGCTATTTAACTAAAATCTGAAATAAAAAAGTTCGTAAGCCCATTACGAGCCCCATGAAAAATCCCTAAACACGAAATGACATGTGCAACGAACATATATCCTCCATTTTGGAAGATATCTCCACCTTCGATCTTAACAAAAAAATTCATACTGGTGTAGTTTGGACTATTTAACTAAAATCTGTAATAAAACAGTTCGTAAGCCCATTATGAGCCCCATGAAAAATCCCTAAACACGAAATGACATGTGCAACCAACATATATCCGCCATTTTGGCAGATTTCCACACCTTTGATCTTTACAAAAAAATTCACACTAGTGTAGTTTGGACTATTTAACTAAAATCTGAAATGAAAAAGTTCGTAAGCCCATTACGAGCCCCATGAAAAATCCCTAAACACGAAATGACATGTGCAACCAACATATATCCGCCATTTTGGCAGATTTCCCCACCTTCGATCCTAACAGAAAAATTCATACTGGTGTAGCTTGGGCTATTTAACTAAAATCTGAAATAAAAAAGTTCGTAATCCCATTACGAGCCCCATGATAAATCCCTAAACACGGAATGACATTGTGCAACGAACATATATCCGCCATTTTGGCAGATTTCCCCACCTTCAATCTTAACAAAAAAATTCATATTAGTGTAGTTTGTGCCATTTAACTAAAATCTGAAATAAAAAAGTTGGTAATCCCATTACGAGCCCCATGAAAAATCCCTAAACACGAAATGACATTGTGCAACCAACATATATCCGCCATTTTGGCAGATTTCCTCACCTTCGATCTTGACAAAAAAATTCATACTGGTGTAGTTTGGACTATATAACTAAAATCTGAAATGAATAATTTCGTAATCCCATTAGGAGCCCCATGAATAATCCCTAAACACGAAATGACATTGTGCAACCAACATATATCCGCCATTTTGGCAGCTTTCCCCACCTTCAATCTTAACAGAAAAATTCATACTAGTGTAGTTTGGGCCATTTAATTAAAATCTAAAATAAAAAAGTTCGTAAGCCCATTACGAGCCCCATGAAAAATCCCTAAACACGAAATGACATGTGCAACGAACATATATCCTCCATTTTGGAAGATATCTCCACCTTCGATCTTAACAAAAAAATTCATACTGGTGTAGTTTGGACTATTTAACTAAAATCTGTAATAAAACAGTTCGTAAGCCCATTATGAGCCCCATGAAAAATCCCTAAACACGAAATGACATGTGCAACAAACATATATCCGCCATTTTGGCAGCTTTCCTCACCTTCAATCTTGAAAAAATAGTCATACTTATGTAGTTTGGACTACTTAACTAATATTTGAAATGAAAAAGTTCGTAAGCCCATTACGAGCCCCATGAAAAATCCCTAAACACGAATTGACATGTGCAACCAACATATATCCGCCATTTTGGAAGATTTCTCCACCTTCGATCTTAACAAAAAAATTCATACTAGTGTAGTTTGGACTATTTAACTGAAATCTGAAATGGAAAAGTTCGTAAGCCCATCACGAGCCCCATGAAAAATCCCTAAACACGAAATGACATGTGCAACCAACATATATCCGCCATTTTGGCAGATTTCCCCACCTTCGATCTTAACAAAAAAATTCATACTGGTGTAGCTTGGGCTATTTAACTAAAATCTGAAATGATAAAGTTCGTAGTCCCATTACGAGCCCCATGAAAAATCCCTGAACACGAAATGACATTGTGCAAACAACATATATCCGTCATTTTGGCAGATTTCCCCACCTTCGATCTTAACAAAAAAATTGATACTGGTGTAGTTTGGGCTATTTAACTAAAATCTGAAATAAAAAAGTTCGTAATCCCATTACGAGCCCCATGAAAAATCCCTAAACACGAAATGACACGTGCAACCAACATATATCCTCCATTTTGGCAGATATCCTCACCTTCGATCTTAACAAAAAAATTCATACTGCTGTAGTTTGGACTATTTAACTAATATTTGAAATAAAAATGTTCGTAAGCCCATTACGAGCCCCATAAAAATCCCTAAACACGAATTGACATGTGCAACCAACATATATCCGCCATTTTGGCAGATTTCCTCACATTCGATCTTGACAAAAAAATTCATACTGGTGTAGTTTGGACTATATAACTAAAATCTGAAATGAATAATTTCGTAATCCCATTAGGAGCCCCATGAATAATCCCTAAACACGAAATGACATTGTGCAACCAACATATATCCGCCATTTTGGCAGCTTTCCCCACCTTCAATCTTAACAGAAAAATTCATACTAGTGTAGTTTGGGCCATTTAATTAAAATCTAAAATGAAAAAGTTCGTAATCCCATTACGAGCCCCATGAAAAATCCCTGAACACGAAATGACATTGTGCAAACAATATATATCCGCCATTTTGGCAGATTTCCCCACCCTCGATCTTAACAAAAAAATTCATACTGGTGTAGTTTGGGCTATTTAACTAAAATCTGAAATAAAAAAGTTCGTAAGCCCATTACGAGCCCCATGAAAAATCCCTAAACACGAAATGACATGTGCAACGAACATATATCCTCCATTTTGGAAGATATCTCCACCTTCGATCTTAACAAAAAAATTCATACTGGTGTAGTTTGGACTATTTAACTAAAATCTGTAATAAAACAGTTCGTAAGCCCATTATGAGCCCCATGAAAAATCCCTAAACACGAAATGACATGTGCAACAAACATATATCCGCCATTTTGGCAGCTTTCCTCACCTTCAATCTTAACAAAAATAGTCATACTTATGTAGTTTGGACTACTTAACTAATATTTGAAATGAAAAAGTTCGTAAGCCCATTACGAGCCCCATGAAAAATCCCTAAACACGAATTGACATGTGCAGCCAACATATATCCGCCATTTTGGAAGATTTCCCCACCTTCGATCTTAACAAAAAAATTCATACTAGTGTAGTTTGGACTATTTAACTGAAATCTGAAATAAAACAGTTCGTAATCCCATTACGAGCCCCATGAAAAATCCCTAAACACGAAATGACATGTGCAACAAACATATATCCGCCATTTTGGCAGCTTTCCTCACCTTCAATCTTAACAAAAATAGTCATACTTATGTAGTTTGGACTATTTAACTAATATTTGAAATAAAAAAGATCGTAATCCCATTACGTGCCCCATGCAAAATCCCTAAACACGAAATGACATTGTGCAACCAACATATATCTGTCATTTTGGCAGATTTCCCCACCTTCGATCTTAACAAAAAAATTCATTCTGGTGTAGTTTGGGCTATTTAACTAAAATCTGAAATGAAAAAGTTCGTAAGCCCATTACGAGCCCCATGAAAAATCCCTAAACACGAAATGACATGTGCAACCAACATATATCCGCCATTTTGGCAGCTTTCCCCACCTTCAATCTTAACAGAAAAATTCATACTAGTGTAGTTTGGGCCATTTAATTAAAATCTAAAATGAAAAAGTTCGTAATCCCATTACGAGCCCCATGAAAAATCCCTAAACACGAAATGACATGTGCAACAAACATATATCCGCCATTTTGGCAGCTTTCCTCACCTTCAATCTTGAAAAAATAGTCATACTTATGTAGTTTGGACTACTTAACTAATATTTGAAATGAAAAAGTTCGTAAGCCCATTACGAGCCCCATGAAAAATCCCTAAACACGAATTGACATGTGCAACCAACATATATCCGCCATTTTGGAAGATTTCTCCACCTTCGATCTTAACAAAAAAATTCATACTAGTGTAGTTTGGACTATTTAACTGAAATCTGAAATGGAAAAGTTCGTAAGCCCATCACGAGCCCCATGAAAAATCCCTAAACACGAAATGACATGTGCAACCAACATATATCCGCCATTTTGGCAGATTTCCCCACCTTCGATCTTAACAAAAAAATTCATACTGGTGTAGCTTGGGCTATTTAACTAAAATCTGAAATGATAAAGTTCGTAGTCCCATTACGAGCCCCATGAAAAATCCCTGAACACGAAATGACATTGTGCAAACAACATATATCCGTCATTTTGGCAGATTTCCCCACCTTCGATCTTAACAAAAAAATTGATACTGGTGTAGTTTGGGCTATTTAACTAAAATCTGAAATAAAAAAGTTCGTAATCCCATTACGAGCCCCATGAAAAATCCCTAAACACGAAATGACACGTGCAACCAACATATATCCTCCATTTTGGCAGATATCCTCACCTTCGATCTTAACAAAAAAATTCATACTGCTGTAGTTTGGACTATTTAACTAATATTTGAAATAAAAATGTTCGTAAGCCCATTACGAGCCCCATAAAAATCCCTAAACACGAATTGACATGTGCAACCAACATATATCCGCCATTTTGGCAGCTTTCCCCACCTTCAATCTTAACAGAAAAATTCATACTAGTGTAGTTTGGGCCATTTAATTAAAATCTAAAATGAAAAAGTTCGTAATCCCATTACGAGCCCCATGAAAAATCCCTGAACACGAAATGACATTGTGCAAACAATATATATCCGCCATTTTGGCAGATTTCCCCACCCTCGATCTTAACAAAAAAATTCATACTGGTGTAGTTTGGGCTATTTAACTAAAATCTGAAATAAAAAAGTTCGTAAGCCCATTACGAGCCCCATGAAAAATCCCTAAACACGAAATGACATGTGCAACGAACATATATCCTCCATTTTGGAAGATATCTCCACCTTCGATCTTAACAAAAAAATTCATACTGGTGTAGTTTGGACTATTTAACTAAAATCTGTAATAAAACAGTTCGTAAGCCCATTATGAGCCCCATGAAAAATCCCTAAACACGAAATGACATGTGCAACAAACATATATCCGCCATTTTGGCAGCTTTCCTCACCTTCAATCTTAACAAAAATAGTCATACTTATGTAGTTTGGACTACTTAACTAATATTTGAAATGAAAAAGTTCGTAAGCCCATTACGAGCCCCATGAAAAATCCCTAAACACGAATTGACATGTGCAACCAACATATATCCGCCATTTTGGAAGATTTCCCCACCTTCGATCTTAACAAAAAAATTCATACTAGTGTAGTTTGGACTATTTAACTGAAATCTGAAATAAAACAGTTCGTAATCCCATTACGAGCCCCATGAAAAATCCCTAAACACGAAATGACATGTGCAACAAACATATATCCGCCATTTTGGCAGCTTTCCTCACCTTCAATCTTAACAAAAATAGTCATACTTATGTAGTTTGGACTATTTAACTAATATTTGAAATAAAAAAGATCGTAATCCCATTACGTGCCCCATGCAAAATCCCTAAACACGAAATGACATTGTGCAACCAACATATATCTGTCATTTTGGCAGATTTCCCCACCTTCGATCTTAACAAAAAAATTCATTCTGGTGTAGTTTGGGCTATTTAACTAAAATCTGAAATGAAAAAGTTCGTAAGCCCATTACGAGCCCCATGAAAAATCCCTAAACACGAAATGACATGTGCAACCAACATATATCCGCCATTTTGGCAGATTTCCCCACCTTCGATCTTAACAAAAAAATTCATACTGGTGTAGCTTGGGCTATTTAACTAAAATCTGAAATAAAACAGTTCGTAATCCCATTACGAGCCCCATGAAAAATCCCTAAACACGAAATGACATGTGCAACAAACATATCTCCGCCATTTTGGCAGATTTCCCCACCTTCGATCTTAACAAAAAAATTCATACTGGTGTAGCTTGGGCTATTAAACTAAAATCTGAAATGAAAAAGTTCGTAATCCCAATACGAGCCCCATGAAAAATCCCTAAACACGAAATGACATTGTGCAACTAACATATATCCGCCATTTTGGCAGATTTCCACACCTTTGATCTTTACAAAAAAATTCACACTAGTGTAGTTTGGACTATTTAACTAAAATCTGACATGAAAAAGTTCGTAAGCCCATTACGAGCCCCATGAATAATCCCTAAACACGAAATGACATGTGCAACCAACATATATCCGCCATTTTGGCAGATTTCCCCACCTTCGATCCTAACAAAAAAATTCATACTGGTGTAGCTTGGGCTATTTAACTAAAATCTGAAATAAAAAAGTTCGTAATCCCATTACGAGCCCCATGAAAAATCCCTAAACACGGAATGACATTGTGCAACCAACATATATCCGCCATTTTGGCAGATTTCCCCACCTTCAATCTTAACAAAACAATTCATATTAGTGTAGTTTGTGCCATTTAACTAAAATCTGAAATTAAAAAGTTGGTAATCCCATTACGAGCCCCATGAAAAATCCCTAAACACGAAATGACATTGTGCAACCAACATATATCCGCCATTTTGGCAGATTTCCCCACCTTCGATCTTAACAAAAAAATTCATACTGGTGTAGCTTGGGCTATTTAACTAAAATCTGAAATAAAACAGTTCGTAATCCCATTACGAGCCCCATGAAAAATCCCTAAACACGAAATGACATGTGCAACCAACATATATCCGCCATTTTGGCAGATTTCCCCACCTTCAATCTTAACAAAAATAGTCATACTTATGTAGTTTGGACTACTTAACTAATATTTGAAATGAAAAAGTTCGTAAGCCCATTACGAGCCCCATGAAAAATTCCTAAACATGAATTGACATGTGCAACCAACATATATCCGCCATTTGGCAGACTTCCACACCTTCGATCTTAACGCAAATATTAATGCTAGTGTAGTTTGGACTATTTAACTGAAATCTGAAATGGAAAAGTTCGTAAGCCCATCACGAGCCCCATAAAAAATCCCTAAACACGAAATGACATGTGCAACCAACATATATCCGCCATTTTGGCAGATTTCCCCACCTTCGATCTTAACAAAAAAATTCATACTAGTGTATTTTGGAATATTTAACTAAAATCTGAAATAAAAAAGTTGGTAATCCCATTACGAGCCCCATGAAAAATCCCTAAACACGAAATGACATTGTGCAACTAACATACATCCGCCATTTTGGCAGATTTCCACACCTTTGATCTTTACAAAAAAATTCACACTAGTGTAGTTTGGACTATTTAACTAAAATCTGACATGGAAAAGTTCGTAAGCCCATCACGAGCCCCATAAAAAATCCCTAAACACGAAATGACATGTGCAACCAACATATATCCGCCATTTTGGCAGATTTCCCCACCTTCGATCTTAACAAAAAAATTCATACTAGTGTAGTTTGGAATATTTAACTAAAATCTGAAATAAAAAAGTTGGTAATCCCATTACGAGCCCCATGAAAAATCCCTAAACACGAAATGACATGTGCAACCAACATATATCCGCCATTTTGGCAGATTTCCCCACCTTCAATCTTAACAAAACAATTCATATTAGTGTAGTTTGTGCCATTTAACTAAAATCTGAAATTAAAAAGTTGGTAATCCCATTACGAGCCCCATGAAAAATCCCTAAACACGAAATGACATTGTGCAACCAACATATATCCGCCATTTTGGCAGATTTCCCCACCTTCGATCTTAACAAAAAAATTCATACTGGTGTAGCTTGGGCTATTTAACTAAAATCTGAAATAAAACAGTTCGTAATCCCATTACGAGCCCCATGAAAAATCCCTAAACACGAAATGACATGTGCAACCAACATATATCCGCCATTTTGGCAGATTTCCCCACCTTCAATCTTAACAAAAATAGTCATACTTATGTAGTTTGGACTACTTAACTAATATTTGAAATGAAAAAGTTCGTAAGCCCATTACGAGCCCCATGAAAAATTCCTAAACATGAATTGACATGTGCAACCAACATATATCCGCCATTTGGCAGACTTCCACACCTTCGATCTTAACGCAAATATTAATGCTAGTGTAGTTTGGACTATTTAACTGAAATCTGAAATGGAAAAGTTCGTAAGCCCATCACGAGCCCCATAAAAAATCCCTAAACACGAAATGACATGTGCAACCAACATATATCCGCCATTTTGGCAGATTTCCCCACCTTCGATCTTAACAAAAAAATTCATACTAGTGTATTTTGGAATATTTAACTAAAATCTGAAATAAAAAAGTTGGTAATCCCATTACGAGCCCCATGAAAAATCCCTAAACACGAAATGACATTGTGCAACTAACATACATCCGCCATTTTGGCAGATTTCCACACCTTTGATCTTTACAAAAAAATTCACACTAGTGTAGTTTGGACTATTTAACTAAAATCTGACATGGAAAAGTTCGTAAGCCCATCACGAGCCCCATAAAAAATCCCTAAACACGAAATGACATGTGCAACCAACATATATCCGCCATTTTGGCAGATTTCCCCACCTTCGATCTTAACAAAAAAATTCATACTAGTGTAGTTTGGAATATTTAACTAAAATCTGAAATAAAAAAGTTGGTAATCCCATTACGAGCCCCATGAAAAATCCCTAAACACGAAATGACATGTGCAACCAACATATATCCGCCATTTTGGCAGATTTCCCCACCTTCGATCCTAACAAAAAAATTCATACTGGTGTAGCTTGGGCTATTTAACTAAAATCTGAAATAAAAAAGTTCGTAATCCCATTACGAGCCCCATGAAAAATCCCTAAACACGGAATGACATTGTGCAACCAACATATATCCGCCATTTTGGCAGATTTCCCCACCTTCAATCTTAACAAAACAATTCATATTAGTGTAGTTTGTGCCATTTAACTAAAATCTGAAATTAAATAGTTGGTAATCCCATTACGAGCCCCATGAAAAATCCCTAAACACGAAATGACATGTGCAACAAACATATATCCGCCATTTTGGCAGCTTTCCTCACCTTCGATCTTAACAAAAATAGTCATACTTATGTAGTTTGGACTACTTAACTAATATTTGAAATGAAAAAGTTCGTAAGCCCATTACGAGCCCCATGAAAAATCCCTAAACACGAATTGACATGTGCAACCAACATATATCCGCCATTTTGGCAAATTTCCACACCTTCGATCTTAACAAAAAAATTCATACTAGTGTAGTTTGGACTATATAACTAAAATCTGAAATGAAAATGTTCGTAAGCCCATTACGAGCCCCATGAAAAATCCCTAAACACGAAATGACATTGTGCAACCAACATATATCCGTCATTTTGGCAGATTTCCCCACCTTCGATCTTAACAAAAAAATTCATACTGGTGCAGTTTGGGCTATTTAACTGAAATCTGAAATGAAAAAGTTCGTAAGCCCATTACGAGCCCCATGAAAAATCCCTAAACACGAAATGACATTGTGCAACCAACATATATCCGCCATTTTGGCAGATTTCCTCACCTTCGATCTTGACAAAAAAATTCATACTGGTGTAGTTTGGACTATATAACTAAAATCTGAAATGAATAATTTCGTAATCCCATTAGGAGCCCCATGAATAATCCCTAAACACGAAATGACATTGTGCAACCAACATATATCCGCCATTTTGGCAGCTTTCCCCACCTTCAATCTTAACAGAAAAATTCATACTAGTGTAGTTTGGGCCATTTAATTAAAATCTAAAATGAAAAAGTTCGTAATCCCATTACGAGCCCCATGAAAAATCCCTGAACACGAAATGACATTGTGCAAACAACATATATCCGCCATTTTGGCAGATTTCCCCACCCTCGATCTTAACAAAAAAATTCATACTGGTGTAGTTTGGGCTATTTAACTAAAATCTGAAATAAAAAAGTTCGTAAGCCCATTACGAGCCCCATGAAAAATCCCTAAACACGAAATGACATGTGCAACGAACATATATCCTCCATTTTGGAAGATATCTCCACCTTCGATCTTAACAAAAAAATTCATACTGGTGTAGTTTGGACTATTTAACTAAAATCTGTAATAAAACAGTTCGTAAGCCCATTATGAGCCCCATGAAAAATCCCTAAACACGAAATGACATGTGCAACAAACATATATCCGCCATTTTGGCAGCTTTCCTCACCTTCAATCTTGAAAAAATAGTCATACTTATGTAGTTTGGACTACTTAACTAATATTTGAAATGAAAAAGTTCGTAAGCCCATTACGAGCCCCATGAAAAATCCCTAAACACGAATTGACATGTGCAACCAACATATATCCGCCATTTTGGAAGATTTCCCCACCTTCGATCTTAACAAAAAAATTCATACTAGTGTAGTTTGGACTATTTAACTGAAATCTGAAATGGAAAAGTTCGTAAGCCCATCACGAGCCCCATGAAAAATCCCTAAACACGAAATGACATGTGCAACCAACATATATCCGCCATTTTGGAAGATTTCCCCACCTTCGATCTTAACAAAAAAATTCATACTGGTGTAGCTTGGGCTATTTAACTAAAATCTGAAATGATAAAGTTCGTAGTCCCATTACGAGCCCCATGAAAAATCCCTGAACACGAAATGACATTGTGCAAACAATATATATCCGTCATTTTGGCAGATTTCCCCACCTTCGATCTTAACAAAAAAATTGATACTGGTGTAGTTTGGGCTATTTAACTAAAATCTGAAATAAAAAAGTTCGTAATCCCATTACGAGCCCCATGAAAAATCCCTAAACACGAAATGACACGTGCAACCAACATATATCCTCCATTTTGGCAGATATCCTCACCTTCGATCTTAACAAAAAAATTCATACTGCTGTAGTTTGGACTATTTAACTAATATTTGAAATAAAAATGTTCGTAAGCCCATTACGAGCCCCATGAAAAATCCCTAAACACGAATTGACATGTGCAACCAACATATATCCGCCATTTTGGCAGATTTCCTCACATTCGATCTTGACAAAAAAATTCATACTGGTGTAGTTTGGACTATATAACTAAAATCTGAAATGAATAATTTCGTAATCCCATTAGGAGCCCCATGAATAATCCCTAAACACGAAATGACATTGTGCAACCAACATATATCCGCCATTTTGGCAGCTTTCCCCACCTTCAATCTTAACAGAAAAATTCATACTAGTGTAGTTTGGGCCATTTAATTAAAATCTAAAATGAAAAAGTTCGTAATCCCATTACGAGCCCCATGAAAAATCCCTGAACACGAAATGACATTGAGCAAACAATATATATCCGCCATTTTGGCAGATTTCCCCACCCTCGATCTTAACAAAAAAATTCATACTGGTGTAGTTTGGGCTATTTAACTAAAATCTGAAATAAAAAAGTTCGTAAGCCCATTACGAGCCCCATGAAAAATCCCTAAACACGAAATGACATGTGCAACGAACATATATCCTCCATTTTGGAAGATATCTCCACCTTCGATCTTAACAAAAAAATTCATACTGGTGTAGTTTGGACTATTTAACTAAAATCTGTAATAAAACAGTTCGTAAGCCCATTATGAGCCCCATGAAAAATCCCTAAACACGAAATGACATGTGCAACAAACATATATCCGCCATTTTGGCAGCTTTCCTCACCTTCAATCTTAACAAAAATAGTCATACTTATGTAGTTTGGACTACTTAACTAATATTTGAAATGAAAAAGTTCGTAAGCCCATTACGAGCCCCATGAAAAATCCCTAAACACGAATTAACATGTGCAACCAACATATATCCGCCATTTTGGAAGATTTCCCCGCCTTCGATCTTAACAAAAAAATTCATACTAGTGTAGTTTGGACTATTTAACTGAAATCTGAAATAAAACAGTTCGTAATCCCATTACGAGCCCCATGAAAAATCCCTAAACACGAAATGACATGTGCAACAAACATATATCCGCCATTTTGGCAGCTTTCCTCACCTTCAATCTTAACAAAAATAGTCATACTTATGTAGTTTGGACTATTTAACTAATATTTGAAATAAAAAAGATCGTAATCCCATTACGTGCCCCATGCAAAATCCCTAAACACGAAATGACATTGTGCAACCAACATATATCTGTCATTTTGGCAGATTTCCCCACCTTCGATCTTAACAAAAAAATTCATTCTGGTGTAGTTTGGGCTATTTAACTAAAATCTGAAATGAAAAAGTTCGTAAGCCCATTACGAGCCCCATGAAAAATCCCTAAACACGAAATGACATGTGCAACCAACATATATCCGCCATTTTGGCAGATTTCCCCACCTTCGATCTTAACAAAAAAATTCATACTGGTGTAGCTTGGGCTATTTAACTAAAATCTGAAATAAAACAGTTCGTAATCCCATTACGAGCCCCATGAAAAATCCCTAAACACGAAATGACATGTGCAACAAACATATCTCCGCCATTTTGGCAGATTTCCCCACCTTCGATCTTAACAAAAAAATTCATTCTGGTGTAGCTTGGGCTATTAAACTAAAATCTGAAATGAAAAAGTTCGTAATCCCAATACGAGCCCCATGAAAAATCCCTAAACACGAAATGACATTGTGCAACTAACATATATCCGCCATTTTGGCAGATTTGCACACCTTTGATCTTTACAAAAAAATTCACACTAGTGTAGTTTGGACTATTTAACTAAAATCTGACATGGAAAAGTTCGTAAGCCCATCACGAGCCCCATAAAAAATCCCTAAACACGAAATGACATGTGCAACCAACATATATCCGCCATTTTGGCAGATTTCCCCACCTTCGATCTTAACAAAAAAATTCATACTAGTGTAGTTTGGAATATTTAACTAAAATCTGAAATAAAAAAGTTGGTAATCCCATTACGAGCCCCATGAAAAATCCCTAAACACGAAATGACATTGTGGAACTAACATACATCCGCCATTTTGGCAGATTTCCACACCTTTGATCTTTACAAAAAAATTCACACTAGTGTAGTTTGGACTATTTAACTAAAATCTGACATGGAAAAGTTCGTAAGCCCATCACGAGCCCCATAAAAAATCCCTAAACACGAAATGACATGTGCAACCAACATATATCCGCCATTTTGGCAGATTTCCCCACCTTCGATCTTAACAAAAAAATTCATACTAGTGTAGTTTGGAATATTTAACTAAAATCTGAAATAAAAAAGTTGGTAATCCCATTACGAGCCCCATGAAAAATCCCTAAACACGAAATGACATGTGCAACCAACATATATCCGCCATTTTGGCAGATTTCCCCACCTTCGATCCTAACAAAAAAATTCATACTGGTGTAGCTTGGGCTATTTAACTAAAATCTGAAATAAAAAAGTTCGTAATCCCATTACGAGCCCCATGAAAAATCCCTAAACACGGAATGACATTGTGCAACCAACATATATCCGCCATTTTGGCAGATTTCCCCACCTTCAATCTTAACAAAACAATTCATATTAGTGTAGTTTGTGCCATTTAACTAAAATCTGAAATTAAAAAGTTGGTAATCCCATTACGAGCCCCACGAAAAATCCCTAAACACGAAATGACATGTGCAACAAACATATATCCGCCATTTTGGCAGCTTTCCTCACCTTCGATCTTAACAAAAATAGTCATACTTATGTAGTTTGGACTACTTAACTAATATTTGAAATGAAAAAGTTCGTAAGCCCATTACGAGCCCCATGAAAAATCCCTAAACACGAATTGACATGTGCAACCAACATATATCCGCCATTTTGGCAAATTTCCACACCTTCGATCTTAACAAAAAAATTCATACTAGTGTAGTTTGGACTATATAACTAAAATCTGAAATGAAAATGTTCGTAAGCCCATTACGAGCCCCATGAAAAATCCCTAAACACGAAATGACATTGTGCAACCAACATATATCCGTCATTTTGGCAGATTTCCCCACCTTCGATCTTAACAAAAAAATTCATACTGGTGCAGTTTGGGCTATTTAACTGAAATCTGAAATGAAAAAGTTCGTAAGCCCATTACGAGCCCCATGAAAAATCCCTAAACACGAAATGACATTGTGCAACCAACATATATCCGCCATTTTGGCAGATTTCCCCACCTTCAATCTTAACAAAAAAATTCATATTAGTGTAGTGTGGACTATATAACTAAAATATGAAATAAAAAAGTTGGTAATCTCATTACGAGCCCCATGAAAAATCCCTAAACACGAATTGACATGTGCAACCAAAATATATCCGCCATTTGGCAGACTTCCACACCTTCGATCTTAACAAAAAAATTCATACTAGTGCAGTATGAGCCATTTAACTAAAATCTGAAATAAAAAAGATCGTAATCCCATTACGAGCCCCATGAAAAATCCCTAAACACGAAATTACATTGTGCAACCAACATATATCCGTCATTTTGCCAGATTTCCCCACCTTCGATCTTAACAAAAAAATTTATACTGGTGTAGTTTGCGCTATTTAACTAAAATCTGAAATGAAAAAGTTCGTAAGCCCATTACGAGCCCCATGAAAAATCCCTAAACACGAATTGACATGTGCAACCAACATATATCCGCCATTTTGGCAGATTTCCACACCTTCGATCTTAACAAAAAAATTCATACTAGTGTAGTTTGGACTATATAACTAAAATCTTAAATGAAAAAGTTCGTGAGCCCATTACGAGCCCCATGAAAAATCCCTAAACACGAAATGACATGTGCAACCAACATATATCCGCCAGTTGGCTGACTTCCACACCTTCGATCTTAACAAAAAAATTCATACTAGTGTAGTTTGGACTATTTAACTAAAATGTGCAATAAAAAAGATCGTAATCCCATTACGAGCCCCATGAAAAATCCCTAAACACGAAATGACATGTGCAACAAACATATATCCGCCATTTTGGCAGCTTTCCTCACCTTCGATCTTAACAAAAATAGTCATACTTATGTAGTTTGGACTATTTAACTAATATTTGAAATAAAAAAGATCGTAATCCCATTACGTGCCCCATGAAAAATCCCTAAACACGAAATGACATTGTGCAACCAACATATATCTGTCATTTTGGCAGATTTCCCCACCTTCGATCTTAACAAAAAAATTCATTTTGGTGTAGTTTGGGCTATTTAACTAAAATCTGAAATGAAAAAGTTCGTAAGCCCATCACGAGCCCCATAAAAAATTCCTAAACACGAATTGACATGTGCAACCAACATATATCCGCCATTTTGGCAGATTTCCCCACCTTCGATCTTAACAAAAAAATTCATACTAGTGTAGTTTGGAATATTTAACTAAAATCTGAAATAAAAAAGTTGGTAATCCCATTACGAGCCCCATGAAAAATCCCTAAACACGAAATGACATGTGCAACCAACATATATCCGCCATTTTGGCAGATTTCCCCACCTTCGATCCTAAGAAAAAAATTCATACTGGTGTAGCTTGGGCTATTTAACTAAAATCTGGAATAAAAAAGTTCGTAATCCCATTACGAGCCCCATGAAAAATCCCTAAACACGGAATGACATTGTGCAACCAACATATATCCGCCATTTTGGCAGCTTTCCTCACCTTCGATCTTAACAAAAATAGTCATACTTATGTAGTTTGGACTACTTAACTAATATTTGAAATGAAAAAGTTCGTAAGCCCATTACGAGCCCCATGAAAAATCCCTAAACACGAATTGACATGTGCAACCAACATATATCCGCCATTTTGGCAAATTTCCACACCTTCGATCTTAACAAAAAAATTCATACTAGTGTAGTTTGGACTATATAACTAAAATCTGAAATGAAAAAGTTCGTAAGCCCATTACGAGCCCCATGAAAAATCCCTAAACACGAAATGACATTGTGCAACCAACATATATCCGTCATTTTGGCAGATTTCCCCACCTTCGATCTTAACAAAAAAGTTCATATTGGTGCAGTTTGGGCTATTTAACTGAAATCTGAAATGAAAAAGTTGGTAATCTCATTACGAGCCCCATGAAAAATCCCTAAACACGAATTGACATGTGCAACCAAAATATATCCGCCATTTGGCAGACTTCCACACCTTCGATCTTAACAAAAAAATTCATACTAGTGTAGTATGAGCCATTTAACTAAAATCTGAAATAAAAAAGATCGTAATCCCATTACGAGCCCCATGAAAAATCCCTAAACACGAAATTACATTGTGCAACCAACATATATCCGTCATTTTGCCAGATTTCCCCACCTTCGATCTTGACAAAAAAATTTATACTGGTGTAGTTTGCGCTATTTAACTAAAATCTAAAATGAAAAAGTTCGTAAGCCCATTACGAGCCCCATGAAAAATCCCTAAACACGAAATGACATGTGCAACAAACATATATCCGCCATTTTGGCAGCTTTCCTCACCTTCGATCTTAACAAAAATAGTCATACTTATGTAGTTTGGACTACTTAACTAATATTTGAAATTAAAAAGTTGGTAATCCCATTACGAGCCCCATGAAAAATCCCTAAACACGAAATGACATTGTGCAACCAACATATATCCGCCATTTTGGCAGATTTCCCCACCTTCGATCTTAACAAAAAAATTCATACTGGTGTAGCTTGGGCTATTTAACTAAAATCTGAAATAAAACAGTTCGTAATCCCATTACGAGCCCCATGAAAAATCCCTAAACACGAAATGACATGTGCAACCAACATATATCCGCCATTTTGGCAGATTTCCCCACCTTCAATCTTAACAAAAATAGTCATACTTATGTAGTTTGGACTACTTAACTAATATTTGAAATGAAAAAGTTCGTAAGCCCATTACGAGCCCCATGAAAAATTCCTAAACATGAATTGACATGTGCAACCAACATATATCCGCCATTTGGCAGACTTCCACACCTTCGATCTTAACGCAAATATTAATGCTAGTGTAGTTTGGACTATTTAACTGAAATCTGAAATGGAAAAGTTCGTAAGCCCATCACGAGCCCCATAAAAAATCCCTAAACACGAAATGACATGTGCAACCAACATATATCCGCCATTTTGGCAGATTTCCCCACCTTCGATCTTAACAAAAAAATTCATACTAGTGTAGTTTGGAATATTTAACTAAAATCTGAAATAAAAAAGTTGGTAATCCCATTACGAGCCCCATGAAAAATCCCTAAACACGAAATGACATTGTGCAACTAACATACATCCGCCATTTTGGCAGATTTCCACACCTTTGATCTTTACAAAAAAATTCACACTAGTGTAGTTTGGACTATTTAACTAAAATCTGACATGGAAAAGTTCGTAAGCCCATCACGAGCCCCATAAAAAATCCCTAAACACGAAATGACATGTGCAACCAACATATATCCGCCATTTTGGCAGATTTCCCCACCTTCGATCTTAACAAAAAAATTCATACTAGTGTAGTTTGGAATATTTAACTAAAATCTGAAATAAAAAAGTTGGTAATCCCATTACGAGCCCCATGAAAAATCCCTAAACACGAAATGACATGTGCAACCAACATATATCCGCCATTTTGGCAGATTTCCCCACCTTCGATCCTAAGAAAAAAATTCATACTGGTGTAGCTTGGGCTATTTAACTAAAATCTGGAATAAAAAAGTTCGTAATCCCATTACGAGCCCCATGAAAAATCCCTAAACACGGAATGACATTGTGCAACCAACATATATCCGCCATTTTGGCAGATTTCCCCACCTTCAATCTTAACAAAACAATTCATATTAGTGTAGTTTGTGCCATTTAACTAAAATCTGAAATTAAAAAGTTGGTAATCCCATTACGAGCCCCATGAAAAATCCCTAAACACGAAATGACATGTGCAACAAACATATATCCGCCATTTTGGCAGCTTTCCTCACCTTCGATCTTAACAAAAAAGTTCATATTGGTGCAGTTTGGGCTATTTAACTGAAATCTGAAATGAAAAAGTTGGTAATCTCATTACGAGCCCCATGAAAAATCCCTAAACACGAATTGACATGTGCAACCAAAATATATCCGCCATTTGGCAGACTTCCACACCTTCGATCTTAACAAAAAAATTCATACTAGTGTAGTATGAGCCATTTAACTAAAATCTGAAATAAAAAAGATCGTAATCCCATTACGAGCCCCATGAAAAATCCCTAAACACGAAATTACATTGTGCAACCAACATATATCCGTCATTTTGCCAGATTTCCCCACCTTCGATCTTAACAAAAAAATTTATACTGGTGTAGTTTGCGCTATTTAACTAAAATCTAAAATGAAAAAGTTCGTAAGCCCATTACGAGCCCCATGAAAAATCCCTAAACACGAATTGACATGTGCAACCAACATATATCCGCCATTTTGGCCGATTTCCACACCTTCGATCTTAACAAAAAAATTCATACTAGTGTAGTTTGGACTATATAACTAAAATCTTAAATGAAAAAGTTCGTGAGCCCATTACGAGCCCCATGAAAAATCCCTAAACACGAAATGACATGTGCAACCAACATATATCCGCCAGTTGGCTGACTTCCACACCTTCGATCTTAACAAAAAAATTCATACTAGTGTAGTTTGGACTATTTAACTAAAATGTGCAATAAAAAAGATCGTAATCCCATTACGAGCCCCATGAAAAATCCCTAAACACGAAATGACATGTGCAACAAACATATATCCGCCATTTTGGCAGCTTTCCCCACCTTCAATCTTAACAGAAAAATTCATACTAGTGTAGTTTGGGCCATTTAATTAAAATCTAAAATGAAAAAGTTCGTAATCCCATTACGAGCCCCATGAAAAATCCCTGAACACGAAATGACATTGTGCAAACAATATATATCCGCCATTTTGGCAGATTTCCCCACCCTCGATCTTAACAAAAAAATTCATACTGGTGTAGTTTGGGCTATTTAACTAAAATCTGAAATAAAAAAGTTCGTAAGCCCATTACGAGCCCCATGAAAAATCCCTAAACACGAAATGACATGTGCAACGAACATATATCCTCCATTTTGGAAGATATCTCCACCTTCGATCTTAACAAAAAAATTCATACTGGTGTAGTTTGGACTATTTAACTAAAATCTGTAATAAAACAGTTCGTAAGCCCATTATGAGCCCCATGAAAAATCCCTAAACACGAAATGACATGTGCAACAAACATATATCCGCCATTTTGGCAGCTTTCCTCACCTTCAATCTTAACAAAAATAGTCATACTTATGTAGTTTGGACTACTTAACTAATATTTGAAATGAAAAAGTTCGTAAGCCCATTACGAGCCCCATGAAAAATCCCTAAACACGAATTGACATGTGCAACCAACATATATCCGCCATTTTGGAAGATTTCCCCACCTTCGATCTTAACAAAAAAATTCATACTAGTGTAGTTTGGACTATTTAACTGAAATCTGAAATAAAACAGTTCGTAATCCCATTACGAGCCCCATGAAAAATCCCTAAACACGAAATGACATGTGCAACAAACATATATCCGCCATTTTGGCAGCTTTCCTCACCTTCAATCTTAACAAAAATAGTCATACTTATGTAGTTTGGACTATTTAACTAATATTTGAAATAAAAAAGATCGTAATCCCATTACGTGCCCCATGCAAAATCCCTAAACACGAAATGACATTGTGCAACCAACATATATCTGTCATTTTGGCAGATTTCCCCACCTTCGATCTTAACAAAAAAATTCATTCTGGTGTAGTTTGGGCTATTTAACTAAAATCTGAAATGAAAAAGTTCGTAAGCCCATTACGAGCCCCATGAAAAATCCCTAAACACGAAATGACATGTGCAACCAACATATATCCGCCATTTTGGCAGATTTCCCCACCTTCGATCTTAACAAAAAAATTCATACTGGTGTAGCTTGGGCTATTTAACTAAAATCTGAAATAAAACAGTTCGTAATCCCATTACGAGCCCCATGAAAAATCCCTAAACACGAAATGACATGTGCAACAAACATATCTCCGCCATTTTGGCAGATTTCCCCACCTTCGATCTTAACAAAAAAATTCATACTGATGTAGCTTGGGCTATTAAACTAAAATCTGAAATGAAAAAGTTCGTAATCCCAATACGAGCCCCATGAAAAATCCCTAAACACGAAATGACATTGTGCAACTAACATATATCCGCCATTTTGGCAGATTTCCACACCTTTGATCTTTACAAAAAAATTCACACTAGTGTAGTTTGGACTATTTAACTAAAATCTGACATGAAAAAGTTCGTAAGCCCATTACGAGCCCCATGAATAATCCCTAAACACGAAATGACATGTGCAACCAACATATATCCGCCATTTTGGCAGATTTCCCCACCTTCGATCCTAACAAAAAAATTCATACTGGTGTAGCTTGGGCTATTTAACTAAAATCTGAAATAAAAAAGTTCGTAATCCCATTACGAGCCCCATGAAAAATCCCTAAACACGGAATGACATTGTGCAACCAACATATATCCGCCATTTTGGCAGATTTCCCCACCTTCAATCTTAACAAAACAATTCATATTAGTGTAGTTTGTGCCATTTAACTAAAATCTGAAATTAAAAAGTTGGTAATCCCATTACGAGCCCCATGAAAAATCCCTAAACACGAAATGACATTGTGCAACCAACATATATCCGCCATTTTGGCAGATTTCCCCACCTTCGATCTTAACAAAAAAATTCATACTGGTGTAGCTTGGGCTATTTAACTAAAATCTGAAATAAAACAGTTCGTAATCCCATTACGAGCCCCATGAAAAATCCCTAAACACGAAATGACATGTGCAACCAACATATATCCGCCATTTTGGCAGATTTCCCCACCTTCAATCTTAACAAAAATAGTCATACTTATGTAGTTTGGACTACTTAACTAATATTTGAAATGAAAAAGTTCGTAAGCCCATTACGAGCCCCATGAAAAATTCCTAAACATGAATTGACATGTGCAACCAACATATATCCGCCATTTGGCAGACTTCCACACCTTCGATCTTAACGCAAATATTAATGCTAGTGTAGTTTGGACTATTTAACTGAAATCTGAAATGGAAAAGTTCGTAAGCCCATCACGAGCCCCATAAAAAATCCCTAAACACGAAATGACATGTGCAACCAACATATATCCGCCATTTTGGCAGATTTCCCCACCTTCGATCTTAACAAAAAAATTCATACTAGTGTATTTTGGAATATTTAACTAAAATCTGAAATAAAAAAGTTGGTAATCCCATTACGAGCCCCATGAAAAATCCCTAAACACGAAATGACATTGTGCAACTAACATACATCCGCCATTTTGGCAGATTTCCACACCTTTGATCTTTACAAAAAAATTCACACTAGTGTAGTTTGGACTATTTAACTAAAATCTGACATGGAAAAGTTCGTAAGCCCATCACGAGCCCCATAAAAAATCCCTAAACACGAAATGACATGTGCAACCAACATATATCCGCCATTTTGGCAGATTTCCCCACCTTCGATCTTAACAAAAAAATTCATACTAGTGTAGTTTGGAATATTTAACTAAAATCTGAAATAAAAAAGTTGGTAATCCCATTACGAGCCCCATGAAAAATCCCTAAACACGAAATGACATGTGCAACCAACATATATCCGCCATTTTGGCAGATTTCCCCACCTTCGATCCTAACAAAAAAATTCATACTGGTGTAGCTTGGGCTATTTAACTAAAATCTGAAATAAAAAAGTTCGTAATCCCATTACGAGCCCCATGAAAAATCCCTAAACACGAAATGACATGTGCAACAAACATATATCCGCCATTTTGGCAGCTTTCCTCACCTTCGATCTTAACAAAAATAGTCATACTTATGTAGTTTGGACTACTTAACTAATATTTGAAATGAAAAAGTTCGTAAGCCCATTACGAGCCCCATGAAAAATCCCTAAACACGAATTGACATGTGCAACCAACATATATCCGCCATTTTGGCAAATTTCCACACCTTCGATCTTAACAAAAAAATTCATACTAGTGTAGTTTGGACTATATAACTAAAATCTGAAATGAAAATGTTCGTAAGCCCATTACGAGCCCCATGAAAAATCCCTAAACACGAAATGACATTGTGCAACCAACATATATCCGTCATTTTGGCAGATTTCCCCACCTTCGATCTTAACAAAAAAATTCATACTGGTGCAGTTTGGGCTATTTAACTGAAATCTGAAATGAAAAAGTTCGTAAGCCCATTACGAGCCCCATGAATAATCCCTAAACACGAAATGACATGTGCAACAAACATATATCCGCCATTTTGGCAGCTTTCCTCACCTTCGATCTTAACAAAAATAGTCATACTTATGTAGTTTGGACTACTTAACTAATATTTGAAATGAAAAAGTTCGTAAGCCCATTACGAGCCCCATGAAAAATCCCTAAACACGAATTGACATGTGCAACCAACATATATCCGCCATTTTGGCAAATTTCCACACCTTCGATCTTAACAAAAAAATTCATACTGGTGTAGCTTGGGCTATTAAACTAAAATCTGAAATGAAAATGTTCGTAAGCCCATTACGAGCCCCATGAAAAATCCCTAAACACGAAATGACATTGTGCAACCAACATATATCCGCCATTTTGGCAGATTTCCACACCTTTGATCTTTACAAAAAAATTCACACTAGTGTAGTTTGGACTATTTAACTAAAATCTGACATGAAAAAGTTCGTAAGCCCATTACGAGCCCCATGAATAATCCCTAAACACGAAATGACATGTGCAACCAACATATATCCGCCATTTTGGCAGATTTCCCCACCTTCGATCCTAACAAAAAAATTCATACTGGTGTAGCTTGGGCTATTTAACTAAAATCTGAAATAAAAAAGTTCGTACTCCCATTACGAGCCCCATGAAAAATCCCTAAACACGGAATGACATTGTGCAACCAACATATATCCGCCATTTTGGCAGATTTCCCCACCTTCAATCTTAACAAAACAATTCATATTAGTGTAGTTTGTGCCATTTAACTAAAATCTGAAATTAAAAAGTTGGTAATCCCATTACGAGCCCCATGAAAAATCCCTAAACACGAAATGACATTGTGCAACCAACATATATCCGCCATTTTGGCAGATTTCCCCACCTTCGATCTTAACAAAAAAATTCATACTGGTGTAGCTTGGGCTATTTAACTAAAATCTGAAATAAAACAGTTCGTAATCCCATTACGAGCCCCATGAAAAATCCCTAAACACGAAATGACATGTGCAACCAACATATATCCGCCATTTTGGCAGATTTCCCCACCTTCAATCTTAACAAAAATAGTCATACTTATGTAGTTTGGACTACTTAACTAATATTTGAAATGAAAAAGTTCGTAAGCCCATTACGAGCCCCATGAAAAATTCCTAAACATGAATTGACATGTGCAACCAACATATATCCGCCATTTGGCAGACTTCCACACCTTCGATCTTAACGCAAATATTAATGCTAGTGTAGTTTGGACTATTTAACTGAAATCTGAAATGGAAAAGTTCGTAAGCCCATCACGAGCCCCATAAAAAATCCCTAAACACGAAATGACATGTGCAACCAACATATATCCGCCATTTTGGCAGATTTCCCCACCTTCGATCTTAACAAAAAAATTCATACTAGTGTATTTTGGAATATTTAACTAAAATCTGAAATAAAAAAGTTGGTAATCCCATTACGAGCCCCATGAAAAATCCCTAAACACGAAATGACATTGTGCAACTAACATACATCCGCCATTTTGGCAGATTTCCACACCTTTGATCTTTACAAAAAAATTCACACTAGTGTAGTTTGGACTATTTAACTAAAATCTGACATGGAAAAGTTCGTAAGCCCATCACGAGCCCCATAAAAAATCCCTAAACACGAAATGACATGTGCAACCAACATATATCCGCCATTTTGGCAGATTTCCCCACCTTCGATCTTAACAAAAAAATTCATACTAGTGTAGTTTGGAATATTTAACTAAAATCTGAAATAAAAAAGTTGGTAATCCCATTACGAGCCCCATGAAAAATCCCTAAACACGAAATGACATGTGCAACCAACATATATCCGCCATTTTGGCAGATTTCCCCACCTTCGATCCTAACAAAAAAATTCATACTGGTGTAGCTTGGGCTATTTAACTAAAATCTGAAATAAAAAAGTTCGTAATCCCATTACGAGCCCCATGAAAAATCCCTAAACACGAAATGACATGTGCAACAAACATATATCCGCCATTTTGGCAGCTTTCCTCACCTTCGATCTTAACAAAAATAGTCATACTTATGTAGTTTGGACTACTTAACTAATATTTGAAATGAAAAAGTTCGTAAGCCCATTACGAGCCCCATGAAAAATCCCTAAACACGAATTGACATGTGCAACCAACATATATCCGCCATTTTGGCAAATTTCCACACCTTCGATCTTAACAAAAAAATTCATACTAGTGTAGTTTGGACTATATAACTAAAATCTGAAATGAAAATGTTCGTAAGCCCATTACGAGCCCCATGAAAAATCCCTAAACACGAAATGACATTGTGCAACCAACATATATCCGTCATTTTGGCAGATTTCCCCACCTTCGATCTTAACAAAAAAATTCATACTGGTGCAGTTTGGGCTATTTAACTGAAATCTGAAATGAAAAAGTTCGTAAGCCCATTACGAGCCCCATGAAAAATCCCTAAACACGAAATGACATTGTGCAACCAACATATATCCGCCATTTTGGCAGATTTCCCCACCTTCAATCTTAACAAAAAAATTCATATTAGTGTAGTGTGGACTATATAACTAAAATATGAAATAAAAAAGTTGGTAATCTCATTACGAGCCCCATGAAAAATCCCTAAACACGAATTGACATGTGCAACCAAAATATATCCGCCATTTGGCAGACTTCAACACCTTCGATCTTAACAAAAAAATTCATACTAGTGTAGTATGAGCCATTTAACTAAAATCTGAAATAAAAAAGATCGTAATCCCATTACGAGCCCCATGAAAAATCCCTAAACACGAAATTACATTGTGCAACCAACATATATCCGTCATTTTGCCAGATTTCCCCACCTTCGATCTTAACAAAAAAATTTATACTGGTGTAGTTTGCGCTATTTAACTAAAATCTGAAATGAAAAAGTTCGTAAGCCCATTACGAGCCCCATGAAAAATCCCTAAACACGAATTGACATGTGCAACCAACATATATCCGCCATTTTGGCAGATTTCCACACCTTCGATCTTAACAAAAAAATTCATACTAGTGTAGTTTGGACTATATAACTAAAATCTTAAATGAAAAAGTTCGTGAGCCCATTACGAGCCCCATGAAAAATCCCTAAACACGAAATGACATGTGCAACCAACATATATCCGCCAGTTGGCTGACTTCCACACCTTCGATCTTAACAAAAAAATTCATACTAGTGTAGTTTGGACTATTTAACTAAAATGTGCAATAAAAAAGATCGTAATCCCATTACGAGCCCCATGAAAAATCCCTAAACACGAAATGACATGTGCAACAAACATATATCCGCCATTTTGGCAGCTTTCCTCACCTTCGATCTTAACAAAAATAGTCATACTTATGTAGTTTGGACTATTTAACTAATATTTGAAATAAAAAAGATCGTAATCCCATTACGTGCCCCATGAAAAATCCCTAAACACGAAATGACATTGTGCAACCAACATATATCTGTCATTTTGGCAGATTTCCCCACCTTCGATCTTAACAAAAAAATTCATTTTGGTGTAGTTTGGGCTATTTAACTAAAATCTGAAATGAAAAAGTTCGTAAGCCCATTGCGAGCCCCATGAAAAATTCCTAAACACGAATTGACATGTGCAACCAACATATATCCGCCATTTGGCAGACTTCCACACCTTCGATCTTGACGAAAAAATTCATACTGGTGTAGTTTGGGCTATTTAACTAAAATCTGAAATAAAAAATTCGTCATCCCATTACGAGCCCCATGAAAAATCCCTAAACACGAAATGACATTGTGCAACCAACATATATCCGTCATTTTGGCAGATTTCCCCACCTTCGATCTTAACAAAAAAATTGATACTGGTGTAGTTTGGGCTATTTAACTAAAATCTGAAATAAAAAAGTTCGTAATCCCATTACGAGCCCCATGAAAAATCCCTAAACACGAAATGACACGTGCAACCAACATATATCCGCCATTTTGGCAGATTTCCCCACCTTCGATCTTAACAAAAAAATTCATTCTGGTGTAGTTTGGGCTATTTAACTAAAATCTGAAATGAAAAAGTTCGTAAGCCCATTACGAGCCCCATGAAAAATCCCTAAACACGAAATGACATGTGCAACCAACATATATCCGCCATTTTGGCAGATTTCCCCACCTTCGATCTTAACAAAAATATTCATACTGGTGTAGCTTGGGCTATTTAACTAAAATCTGAAATAAAACAGTTCGTAATCCCATTACGAGCCCCATGAAAAATCCCTAAACACGAATTGACATGTGCAACCAAAATATATCCGCCATTTGGCAGACTTCCACACCTTCGATCTTAACAAAAAAATTCATACTAGTGTAGTATGAGCCATTTAACTAAAATCTGAAATAAAAAAGATCGTAATCCCATTACGAGCCCCATGAAAAATCCCTAAACCCGAAATTACATTGTGCAACCAACATATATCCGTCATTTTGCCAGATTTCCCCACCTTCGATCTTAACAAAAAAATTTATACTGGTGTAGTTTGCGCTATTTAACTAAAATCTAAAATGAAAAAGTTCGTAAGCCCATTACGAGCCCCATGAAAAATCCCTAAACACGAATTGACATGTGCAACCAACATATATCCGCCATTTTGGCAGATTTCCACACCTTCGATCTTAACAAAAAAATTCATACTAGTGTAGTTTGGACTATATAACTAAAATCTTAAATGAAAAAGTTCGTGAGCCCATTACGAGCCCCATGAAAAATCCCTAAACACGAAATGACATGTGCAACCAACATATATCCGCCAGTTGGCTGACTTCCACACCTTCGATCTTAACAAAAAAATTCATACTAGTGTAGTTTGGACTATTTAACTAAAATGTGCAATAAAAAAGATCGTAATCCCATTACGAGCCCCATGAAAAATCCCTAAACACGAAATGACATGTGCAACAAACATATATCCGCCATTTTGGCAGCTTTCCTCACCTTCGATCTTAACAAAAATAGTCATACTTATGTAGTTTGGACTATTTAACTAATATTTGAAATAAAAAAGATCGTAATCCCATTACGTGCCCCATGAAAAATCCCTAAACACGAAATGACATTGTGCAACCAACATATATCTGTCATTTTGGCAGATTTCCCCACCTTCGATCTTAACAAAAAAATTCATTTTGGTGTAGTTTGGGCTATTTAACTAAAATCTGAAATGAAAAAGTTCGTAAGCCCATTGCGAGCCCCATGAAAAATTCCTAAACACGAATTGACATGTGCAACCAACATATATCCGCCATTTGGCAGACTTCCACACCTTCGATCTTGACGAAAATAGTCATACTTATGTAGTTTGGACTATTTAACTAATATTTGATATAAAAAAGTTGGTAATCCCATTACGAGCCCCATGAAAAATCCCTAAACACGAAATGACATTGTGCAACTAACATACATCCGCCATTTTGGCAGATTTCCACACCTTTGATCTTTACAAAAAAATTCACACTAGTGTAGTTTGGACTATTTAACTAAAATCTGACATGGAAAAGTTCGTAAGCCCATCACGAGCCCCATAAAAAATCCCTAAACACGAAATGACATGTGCAACCAACATATATCCGCCATTTTGGCAGATTTCCCCACCTTCGATCTTAACAAAAAAATTCATACTAGTGTAGTTTGGAATATTTAACTAAAATCTGAAATAAAAAAGTTGGTAATCCCATTACGAGCCCCATGAAAAATCCCTAAACACGAAATGACATGTGCAACCAACATATATCCGCCATTTTGGCAGATTTCCCCACCTTCGATCCTAAGAAAAAAATTCATACTGGTGTAGCTTGGGCTATTTAACTAAAATCTGAAATTAAAAAGTTGGTAATCCCATTACGAGCCCCATGAAAAATCCCTAAACACGAAATGACATGTGCAACAAACATATATCCGCCATTTTGGCAGCTTTCCTCACCTTCGATCTTAACAAAAATAGTCATACTTATGTAGTTTGGACTACTTAACTAATATTTGAAATGAAAAAGTTCGTAAGCCCATTACGAGCCCCATGAAAAATCCCTAAACACGAATTGACATGTGCAACCAACATATATCCGCCATTTTGGCAAATTTCCACACCTTCGATCTTAACAAAAAAATTCATACTAGTGTAGTTTGGACTATATAACTAAAATCTGAAATGAAAAAGTTCGTAAGCCCATTACGAGCCCCATGAAAAATCCATAAACACGAAATGACATTGTGCAACCAACATATATCCGTCATTTTGGCAGATTTCCCCACCTTCGATCTTAACAAAAAAATTCATACTGGTGCAGTTTGGGCTATTTAACTGAAATCTGAAATGAAAAAGTTCGTAAGCCCATTACGAGCCCCATGAAAAATCCCTAAACACGAAATGACATTGTGCAACCAACATATATCCGCCATTTTGGCAGATTTCCCCACCTTCAATCTTAACAAAAAAATTCATATTAGTGTAGTGTGGACTATATAACTAAAATCTGAAATAAAAAAGTTGGTAATCTCATTACGAGCCCCATGAAAAATCCCTAAACACGAATTGACATGTGCAACCAAAATATATCCGCCATTTGGCAGACTTCCACACCTTCGATCTTAACAAAAAAATTCATACTAGTGTAGTATGAGCCATTTAACTAAAATCTGAAATAAAAAAGATCGTAATCCCATTACGAGCCCCATGAAAAATCCCTAAACACGAAATTACATTGTGCAACCAACATATATCCGTCATTTTGCCAGATTTCCCCACCTTCGATCTTAACAAAAAAATTTATACTGGTGTAGTTTGCGCTATTTAACTAAAATCTGAAATGAAAAAGTTCGTAAGCCCATTACGAGCCCCATGAAAAATCCCTAAACACGAATTGACATGTGCAACCAACATATATCCGCCATTTTGGCAGATTTCCACACCTTCGATCTTAACAAAAAAATTCATACTAGTGTAGTTTGGACTATATAACTAAAATCTTAAATGAAAAAGTTCGTGAGCCCATTACGAGCCCCATGAAAAATCCCTAAACACGAAATGACATGTGCAACCAACATATATCCGCCAGTTGGCTGACTTCCACACCTTCGATCTTAACAAAAAAATTCATACTAGTGTAGTTTGGACTATATAACTAAAATATGAAATGAAAAAGTTCGTAAGCCCATTACAAGCCTCATGAAAAATCCCTAAACACGAAATGACATGTGCAACAAACATATATCCGCCATTTTGGCAGCTTTCCTCACCTTCGATCTTAACAAAAATAGTCATACTTATGTAGTTTGGACTATTTAACTAATATTTGAAATGAAAAAGTTCGTAAGCCCATTACGAGCCCCATGAAAAATTCCTAAACACGAATTGACATGTGCAACCAACATATATCCGCCATTTGGCAGACTTCCACACCTTCGATCTTGACGAAAAAATTCATACTAGTGTAGTTTGCACAATATAACTAAAATCTGAAATAGAACAGTTCGTAATCCCATTACGAGCCCCATGAAAAATCCCTAAACACGAAATGACATTGTGCAACCAACATATATCCGTCATTTTGGCAGATTTCCCCACCTTCGATCCTAACAAAAAAATTCATACTGGTGTAGCTTGGGCTATTTAACTAAAATCTGAAATAAAAAAGTTCGTAATCCCATTACGAGCCCCATGAAAAATCCCTAAACACGAAATGACATTGTGCAACCAACATATATCTGTCATTTTGGCAGATTTCCCCACCTTGGATCTTAACAAAAAAATTCATTCTGGTGTAGTTTGGGCTATTTAACTAAAATCTGAAATGAAAAAGTTCGTAAGCCCATTACGAGCCCCATGAAAATTCCCTAAACACGAAATGACATTGTGCAACCAACATATATCCGTCATTTTGCCAGATTTCCCCACCTTCGATCTTAACAAAAAAATTCATACTAGTGTAGTTTGGACAATATAACTAAAATCTGAAATGAAAAAGTTCGTAAGCCCATTACGAGCCCCATGAAAAATCCCTAAACACGAAATGACATGTGCAACAAACATATATCCGCCATTTTGGCAGCTTTCCTCACCTTCAATCTTAACAAAAATAGTCATACTTATGTAGTTTGGACTATTTAACTAATATTTGAAATAAAAAAGATCGTAATCCCATTACGTGCCCCATGCAAAATCCCTAAACACGAAATGACATTGTGCAACCAACATATATCTGTCATTTTGGCAGATTTCCCCACCTTCGATCTTAACAAAAAAATTCATTCTGGTGTAGTTTGGGCTATTTAACTAAAATCTGAAATGAAAAAGTTCGTAAGCCCATTACGAGCCCCATGAAAAATCCCTAAACTTGAAATGACATGTGCAACCAACATATATCCGCCATTTTGGCAGATTTCCCCACCTTCGATCTTAACAAAAATAGTCATACTTATGTAGTTTGGACTACTTAACTAATATTTGAAATGAAAAAGTTCGTAAGCCCATTACGAGCCCCATGAAAAATCCCTAAACATGAATTGACATGTGCAACCAACATATATCCGCCATTTGGCAGACTTCCACACCTTCGATCTTAACGCAAATATTAATGCTAGTGTAGTTTGGACTATTTAACTGAAATCTGAAATGGAAAAGTTCGTAAGCCCATCACGAGCCCCATGAAAAATCCCTAAACACGAAATGACATATGCAACCAACATATATCCGCCATTTTGGCAGATTTCCCCACCTTCGATCTTAACAAAAAAATTCATACTAGTGTAGTTTGGAATATTTAACTAAAATCTGAAATAAAAAAGTTGGTAATCCCATTACGAGCCCCATGAAAAATCCCTAAACACGAAATGACATTGTGCAACTAACATATATCCGCCATTTTGGCAGATTTCCACACCTTTGATCTTTACAAAAAAATTCACACTAGTGTAGTTTGGACTATTTAACTAAAATCTGACATGAAAAAGTTCGTAAGCCCATTACGAGCCCCATGAAAAATCCCTAAACACGAAATGACATGTGCAACCAACATATATCCGCCATTTTGGCAGATTTCCCCACCTTCGATCCTAACAAAAAAATTCATACTGGTGTAGCTTGGGCTATTTAACTAAAATCTGAAATAAAAAAGTTCGTAATCCCATTACGAGCCCCATGAAAAATCCCTAAACACGGAATGACATTGTGCAACCAACATATATCCGCCATTTTGGCAGATTTCCCCACCTTCAATCTTAACAAAACAATTCATATTAGTGTAGTTTGTGCCATTTAACTAAAATCTGAAATTAAAAAGTTGGTAATCCCATTACGAGCCCCATGAAAAATCCCTAAACACGAAATGACATTGTGCAACCAACATATATCCGCCATTTTGGCAGATTTCCCCACCTTCGATCTTAACAAAAAAATTCATACTGGTGTAGCTTGGGCTATTTAACTAAAATCTGAAATAAAACAGTTCGTAATCCCATTACGAGCCCCATGAAAAATCCCTAAACACGAAATGACATGTGCAACAAACATATCTCCGCCATTTTGGCAGATTTCCCCACCTTCGATCTTAACATAAAAATTCATACTGGTGTAGCTTGGGCTACTAAACTAAAATCTGAAATGAAAAAGTTCGTAATCCCAATACGAGCCCCATGAAAAATCCCTAAACACGAAATGACATTGTGCAACTAACATATATCCGCCATTTTGGCAGATTTCCACACCTTTGATCTTTACAAAAAAATTCACACTAGTGTAGTTTGGACTATTTAACTAAAATCTGACATGAAAAATTTCGTAAGCCCATTACGAGCCCCATGAAAAATCCCTAAACACGAAATGACATGTGCAACAAACATATATCCGCCATTTTGGCAGCTTTCCTCACCTTCAATCTTAACAAAAATAGTCATACTTATGTAGTTTGGACTATTTAACTAATATTTGAAATAAAAAAGATCGTAATCCCATTACGAGCCCCATGAAAAATCCCTAAACACGGAATGACATTGTGTAACCAACATATATCCGCCATTTTGGCAGATTTCCCCACCTTCAATCTTAACAAAACAATTCATATTAGTGTAGTTTGTGCCATTTAACTAAAATCTCAAATTAAAAAGTTGGTAATCCCATTACGAGCCCCATGAAAAATCCCTAAACACGAAATGACATGTGCAACCAACATATATCCGCCATTTTGGCAGATTTCCCCACCTTCGATCTTAACAAAAAAATTCATACTGGTGTAGCTTGGGCTATTTAACTAAAATCTGAAATAAAACAGTTCGTAATCCCATTACGAGCCCCATGAAAAATCCCTAAACACGAAATGACATGTGCAACAAACATATCTCCGCCATTTTGGCAGATTTCCCCACCTTCGATCTTAACAAAAAAATTCATACTGGTGTAGCTTGGGCTATTTAACTAAAATCTGAAATAAAACAGTTCGTAATCCCATTACGAGCCCCATGAAAAATCCCTAAACACGAAATGACATGTGCAACAAACATATCTCCGCCATTTTGGCAGATTTCCCCACCTTCGATCTTAACAAAAAAATTCATACTGGTGTAGCTTGGGCTATTAAACTAAAATCTGAAATGAAAAAGTTCGTAATCCCAATACGAGCCCCATGAAAAATCCCTAAACACGAAATGACATTGTGCAACCAACATATATCTGTCATTTTGGCAGATTTCCCCACCTTGGATCTTAACAAAAAAATTCATTCTGGTGTAGTTTGGGCTATTTAACTAAAATCTAAAATGAAAAAGTTCGTAAGCCCATTACGAGCCCCATGAAAAATCCCTAAACACGAAATGACATGTGCAACAAACGTATATCCGCCATTTTGGCAGCTTTCCTCACCTTCGATCTTAACAAAAATAGTCATACTTATGTAGTTTGGGCTATTTAACTAAAATCTGAAATGAAAAAGTTCGTAATCCCATTACGAGCCCCATGAAAATCCCTAAACTCGAAATGACATGTGCAACCAACATATATACGCCATTTTGGCAGATTTCCCCACCTTCGATCTTAACAAAAATAGTCATACTTATGTAGTTTGGACTACTTAACTAATATTTGAAATGAAAAAGTTCGTAAGCCTATTACGAGCCCCATGAAAAATCCCTAAACACGAATTGACATGTGCAACCAACATATATCCGCCATTTTGGCAGACTTCCACACCTTCGATCTTGACGAAAAAATTCATACTGGTGTAGTTTGGGCTATTTAACTAAAATCTGAAATAAAAAAGTTCGTAATCCCATTACGAGCCCCATGAAAAATCCCTAAACACGAATTGACATGTGCAACCAACATATATCCGCCATTTTGGCAAATTTCCTCACCTTCAATCTTAACAAAAAAATTCATATTAGTGTAGTTTGGGCTATTTAACTAAAATCTGAAATAAAAAAGTTCGTAATCCCAATACGAGCCCCATGAAAAATCCCTAAACATGAAATGACATTGTGCAACCAACATATATCCGCCATTTTGGCAGCTTTCCCCACCTTCGATCTTAACAAAAAAATTCATACTGGTGTAGCTTGGGCTATTTAACTAAAATCTGAAATAAAACAGTTCGTAATCCCATTACGAGCCCCATGAAAAATCCCTAAACACGAAATGACATGTGCAACAAACATATATCCGCCATTTTGGCAGATTTCCCCACCTTCGATCTTAAAAAAAATTCATACTGGTGTAGCTTGGGCTATTTAACTAAAATCTGAAATGAAAAAGTTCGTAATCCCAATACGAGCCCCATGAAAAATCCCTAAACACGAAATGACATTGTGCAACCAACATATATCTGTCATTTTGGCAGATTTCCCCACCTTCGATCTTAACATAAAAATTCATACTGGTGTAGCTTGGGCTACTAAACTAAAATCTGAAATGAAAAAGTTCGTAATCCCAATACGAGCCCCATGAAAAATCCCTAAACACGAAATGACATTGTGCAACTAACATATATCCGCCATTTTGGCAGATTTCCACACCTTTGATCTTTACAAAAAAATTCACACTAGTGTAGTTTGGACTATTTAACTAAAATCTGACATGAAAAATTTCGTAAGCCCATTACGAGCCCCATGAAAAATCCCTAAACACGAAATGACATGTGCAACAAACATATATCCGCCATTTTGGCAGCTTTCCTCACCTTCAATCTTAACAAAAATAGTCATACTTATGTAGTTTGGACTATTTAACTAATATTTGAAATAAAAAAGATCGTAATCCCATTACGTGCCCCATGCAAAATCCCTAAACACGAAATGACATTGTGCAACCAACATATATCTGTCATTTTGGCAGATTTCCCCACCTTCGATCTTAACAAAAAAATTCATTCTGGTGTAGTTTGGGCTATTTAACTAAAATCTGAAATGAAACAGTTCGTAAGCCCATTACGAGCCCCATGAAAAATCCCTAAACACGAAATGACATGTGCAACCAACATATATCCGCCATTTTGGCAGATTTCCCCACCTTCGATCTTAACAAAAATAGTCATACTTATGTAGTTTGGACTATTTAACTAATATTTGAAATAAAAAAGATCGTAATCCCATTACGTGCCCCATGAAAAATCCCTAAACACGAAATGACATTGTGCAACCAACATATATCTGTCATTTTGGCAGATTTCTCCACCTTCGATCTTAACAAAAAAATTCATTCTGGTGTAGTTTGGGCTATTTAACTAAAATCTGAAATGAAAAATTTCGTAAGCCCATTGCGAGCCCCATGAAAAATTCCTAAACACGAATTGACATGTGCAACCAACATATATCCGCCATTTGGCAGACTTCCACACCTTCGATCTTGACGAAAAAATTCATACTGGTGTAGTTTGGGCTATTTAACTAAAATCTGAAATAAAAAAGTTCGTAATCCCATTACGAGCCCCATGAAAAATCCTTAAACACGAAATGACATTGTGCAACCAACATATATCCGCCATTTTGGCAGATTTCCCCACCTTCGATCTTAACAAAAAAATTCATACTGGTGTAGCTTGGGCTATTTAACTAAAATCTGAAATAAAACAGTTCGTAATCCCATTACGAGCCCCATGAAAAATCCCTAAACACGAAATGACATGTGCAACAAACATATATCCGCCATTTTGGCAGATTTCCCCACCTTCGATCTTAACAAAAAAATTCATACTGGTGTAGCTTGGGCTATTTAACTAAAATCTGAAATGAAAAAGTTCGTAAGCCCATTACGAGCCCCATGAAAAATCCCTAAACACGAATTGACATGTGCAACCAACATATATCCGCCATTTTGGAAGATTTCCCCACCTTCGATCTTAACAAAAAAATTCATACTAGTGTAGTTTGGACTATATAACTAATATTTGAAATAAAAAAGATCGTAATCCCATTACGCACCCCATGAAAAATCCCTAAACACGAAATGACATTGTGCAACCAACATATATCCGTCATTTTGGCAGATTTACCCACCTTCGATCTTAACAAAAAAATTCATACTGGTGCAGTTTGGGCTATTTAACTAAAATCTGAAATGAAAAAGTTCGTAGTCCCATTACGAGCCCCATGAAAAATCCCTAAACTCGAAATGACATGTGCAACCAACATATATCCGCCATTTTGGCAGATTTCCCCACCTTCGATCTTAACAAAAATAGTCATACTTATGTAGTTTGGACTACTTAACTAATAATTGAAATGAAAAAGTTCGTAAGCCCATTACGAGCCCCATGAAAAATCCCTAAACACGAATTGACATGTGCAACCAACATATATCCGCCATTTTGGCAAATTTCCACACCTTCGATCTTAACAAAAAAATTCATACTAGTGTAGTTTGGACTATATAACTAAAATATGAAATGAAAAAGTTCGTAAGCCCATTACAAGCCTCATGAAAAATCCCTAAACACGAAATGACATGTGCAACAAACATATATCCGCCATTTTGGCAGCTTTCCTCACCTTCGATCTTAACAAAAATAGTCATACTTATGTAGTTTGGACTATTTAACTAATATTTGAAATGAAAAAGTTCGTAAGCCCATTACGAGCCCCATGAAAAATTCCTAAACACGAATTGACATGTGCAACCAACATATATCCGCCATTTGGCAGACTTCCACACCTTCGATCTTGACGAAAAAATTCATACTAGTGTAGTTTGCACAATATAACTAAAATCTGAAATAGAACAGTTCGTAATCCCATTACGAGCCCCATGAAAAATCCCTAAACACGAAATGACATTGTGCAACCAACATATATCCGTCATTTTGGCAGATTTCCCCACCTTCGATCCTAACAAAAAAATTCATACTGGTGTAGCTTGGGCTATTTAACTAAAATCTGAAATAAAAAAGTTCGTAATCCCATTACGAGCCCCATGAAAAATCCCTAAACACGAAATGACATTGTGCAACCAACATATATCTGTCATTTTGGCAGATTTCCCCACCTTGGATCTTAACAAAAAAATTCATTCTGGTGTAGTTTGGGCTATTTAACTAAAATCTGAAATGAAAAAGTTCGTAAGCCCATTACGAGCCCCATGAAAATTCCCTAAACACGAAATGACATTGTGCAACCAACATATATCCGTCATTTTGCCAGATTTCCCCACCTTCGATCTTAACAAAAAAATTCATACTAGTGTAGTTTGGACAATATAACTAAAATCTGAAATGAAAAAGTTCGTAAGCCCATTACGAGCCCCATGAAAAATCCCTAAACACGAAATGACATGTGCAACAAACATATATCCGCCATTTTGGCAGCTTTCCTCACCTTCAATCTTAACAAAAATAGGCATACTTATGTAGTTTGGACTATTTAACTAATATTTGAAATAAAAAAGATCGTAATCCCATTACGTGCCCCATGCAAAATCCCTAAACACGAAATGACATTGTGCAACCAACATATATCTGTCATTTTGGCAGATTTCCCCACCTTCGATCTTAACAAAAAAATTCATTCTGGTGTAGTTTGGGCTATTTAACTAAAATCTGAAATGAAAAAGTTCGTAAGCCCATTACGAGCCCCATGAAAAATCCCTAAACTTGAAATGACATGTGCAACCAACATATATCCGCCATTTTGGCAGATTTCCCCACCTTCGATCTTAACAAAAATAGTCATACTTATGTAGTTTGGACTACTTAACTAATATTTGAAATGAAAAAGTTCGTAAGCCCATTACGAGCCCCATGAAAAATCCCTAAACATGAATTGACATGTGCAACCAACATATATCCGCCATTTGGCAGACTTCCACACCTTCGATCTTAACGCAAATATTAATGCTAGTGTAGTTTGGACTATTTAACTGAAATCTGAAATGGAAAAGTTCGTAAGCCCATCACGAGCCCCATGAAAAATCCCTAAACACGAAATGACATATGCAACCAACATATATCCGCCATTTTGGCAGATTTCCCCACCTTCGATCTTAACAAAAAAATTCATACTAGTGTAGTTTGGAATATTTAACTAAAATCTGAAATAAAAAAGTTGGTAATCCCATTACGAGCCCCATGAAAAATCCCTAAACACGAAATGACATTGTGCAACTAACATATATCCGCCATTTTGGCAGATTTCCACACCTTTGATCTTTACAAAAAAATTCACACTAGTGTAGTTTGGACTATTTAACTAAAATCTGACATGAAAAAGTTCGTAAGCCCATTACGAGCCCCATGAAAAATCCTTAAACACGAAATGACATGTGCAACCAACATATATCCGCCATTTTGGCAGATTTCCCCACCTTCGATCCTAACAAAAAAATTCATACTGGTGTAGCTTGGGCTATTTAACTAAAATCTGAAATAAAAAAGTTCGTAATCCCATTACGAGCCCCATGAAAAATCCCTAAACACGGAATGACATTGTGCAACCAACATATATCCGCCATTTTGGCAGATTTCCCCACCTTCAATCTTAACAAAACAATTCATATTAGTGTAGTTTGTGCCATTTAACTAAAATCTGAAATTAAAAAGTTGGTAATCCCATTACGAGCCCCATGAAAAATCCCTAAACACGAAATGACATTGTGCAACCAACATATATCCGCCATTTTGGCAGATTTCCCCACCTTCGATCTTAACAAAAAAATTCATACTGGTGTAGCTTGGGCTATTTAACTAAAATCTGAAATAAAACAGTTCGTAATCCCATTACGAGCCCCATGAAAAATCCCTAAACACGAAATGACATGTGCAACAAACATATCTCCGCCATTTTGGCAGATTTCCCCACCTTCGATCTTAACATAAAAATTCATACTGGTGTAGCTTGGGCTACTAAACTAAAATCTGAAATGAAAAAGTTCGTAATCCCAATACGAGCCCCATGAAAAATCCCTAAACACGAAATGACATTGTGCAACTAACATATATCCGCCATTTTGGCAGATTTCCACACCTTTGATCTTTACAAAAAAATTCACACTAGTGTAGTTTGGACTATTTAACTAAAATCTGACATGAAAAATTTCGTAAGCCCATTACGAGCCCCATGAAAAATCCCTAAACACGAAATGACATGTGCAACAAACATATATCCGCCATTTTGGCAGCTTTCCTCACCTTCAATCTTAACAAAAATAGTCATACTTATGTAGTTTGGACTATTTAACTAATATTTGAAATAAAAAAGATCGTAATCCCATTACGTGCCCCATGCAAAATCCCTAAACACGAAATGACATTGTGCAACCAACATATATCTGTCATTTTGGCAGATTTCCCCACCTTCGATCTTAACAAAAAAATTCATTCTGGTGTAGTTTGGGCTATTTAACTAAAATCTGAAATGAAACAGTTCGTAAGCCCATTACGAGCCCCATGAAAAATCCCTAAACACGAAATGACATGTGCAACCAACATATATCCGCCATTTTGGCAGATTTCCCCACCTTCGATCTTAACAAAAAAATTCATACTGGTGTAGCTTGGGCTATTTAACTAAAATCTGAAATAAAACAGTTCGTAATCCCATTACGAGCCCCATGAAAAATCCCTAAACACGAAATGACATGTGCAACAAACATATCTCCGCCATTTTGGCAGATTTCCCCACCTTCGATCTTAACAAAAAAATTCATACTGGTGTAGCTTGGGCTATTAAACTAAAATCTGAAATGAAAAAGTTCGTAATCCCAATACGAGCCCCATGAAAAATCCCTAAACACGAAATGACATTGTGCAACTAACATATATCCGCCATTTTGGCAGATTTCCACACCTTTGATCTTTACAAAAAAATTCACACTAGTGTAGTTTGGACTATTTAACTAAAATCTGACATGAAAAAGTTCGTAAGCCCATTACGAGCCCCATGAAAAATCCCTAAACACGAAATGACATGTGCAACCAACATATATCCGCTATTTTGGCAGATTTCCCCACCTTCGATCCTAACAAAAAAATTCATACTGGTGTAGCTTGGGCTATTTAACTAAAATCTGAAATAAAAAAGTTCGTAATCCCATTACGAGCCCCATGAAAAATCCCTAAACACGGAATGACATTGTGTAACCAACATATATCCGCCATTTTGGCAGATTTCCCCACCTTCAATCTTAACAAAACAATTCATATTAGTGTAGTTTGTGCCATTTAACTAAAATCTGAAATTAAAAAGTTGGTAATCCCATTACGAGCCCCATGAAAAATCCCTAAACACGAAATGACATTGTGCAACCAACATATATCCGCCATTTTGGCAGATTTCCCCACCTTCGATCTTAACAAAAAAATTCATACTGGTGTAGCTTGGGCTATTTAACTAAAATCTGAAATAAAACAGTTCGTAATCCCATTACGAGCCCCATGAAAAATCCCTAAACACGAAATGACATGTGCAACAAACATATCTCCGCCATTTTGGCAGATTTCCCCACCTTCGATCTTAACATAAAAATTCATACTGGTGTAGCTTGGGCTACTAAACTAAAATCTGAAATGAAAAAGTTCGTAATCCCAATACGAGCCCCATGAAAAATCCCTAAACACGAAATGACATTGTGCAACTAACATATATCCGCCATTTTGGCAGATTTCCACACCTTTGATCTTTACAAAAAAATTCACACTAGTGTAGTTTGGACTATTTAACTAAAATCTGACATGAAAAATTTCGTAAGCCCATTACGAGCCCCATGAAAAATCCCTAAACACGAAATGACATGTGCAACAAACATATATCCGCCATTTTGGCAGCTTTCCTCACCTTCAATCTTAACAAAAATAGTCATACTTATGTAGTTTGGACTATTTAACTAATATTTGAAATAAAAAAGATCGTAATCCCATTACGTGCCCCATGCAAAATCCCTAAACACGAAATGACATTGTGCAACCAACATATATCTGTCATTTTGGCAGATTTCCCCACCTTCGATCTTAACAAAAAAATTCATTCTGGTGTAGTTTGGGCTATTTAACTAAAATCTGAAATGAAACAGTTCGTAAGCCCATTACGAGCCCCATGAAAAATCCCTAAACACGAAATGACATGTGCAACCAACATATATCCGCCATTTTGGCAGATTTCCCCACCTTCGATCTTAACAAAAAAATTCATACTGGTGTAGCTTGGGCTATTTAACTAAAATCTGAAATAAAACAGTTCGTAATCCCATTACGAGCCCCATGAAAAATCCCTAAACACGAAATGACATGTGCAACAAACATATCTCCGCCATTTTGGCAGATTTCCCCACCTTCGATCTTAACAAAAAAATTCATACTGGTGTAGCTTGGGCTATTAAACTAAAATCTGAAATGAAAAAGTTCGTAATCCCAATACGAGCCCCATGAAAAATCCCTAAACACGAAATGACATTGTGCAACTAACATATATCCGCCATTTTGGCAGATTTCCACACCTTTGATCTTTACAAAAAAATTCACACTAGTGTAGTTTGGACTATTTAACTAAAATCTGACATGAAAAAGTTCGTAAGCCCATTACGAGCCCCATGAAAAATCCCTAAACACGAAATGACATGTGCAACCAACATATATCCGCTATTTTGGCAGATTTCCCCACCTTCGATCCTAACAAAAAAATTCATACTGGTGTAGCTTGGGCTATTTAACTAAAATCTGAAATAAAAAAGTTCGTAATCCCATTACGAGCCCCATGAAAAATCCCTAAACACGGAATGACATTGTGTAACCAACATATATCCGCCATTTTGGCAGATTTCCCCACCTTCAATCTTAACAAAACAATTCATATTAGTGTAGTTTGTGCCATTTAACTAAAATCTCAAATTAAAAAGTTGGTAATCCCATTACGAGCCCCATGAAAAATCCCTAAACACGAAATGACATTGTGCAACCAACATATATCCGCCATTTTGGCAGATTTCCCCACCTTCGATCTTAACAAAAAAATTCATACTGGTGTAGCTTGGGCTATTTAACTAAAATCTGAAATAAAACAGTTCGTAATCCCATTACGAGCCCCATGAAAAATCCCTAAACACGAAATGACATGTGCAACAAACATATCTCCGCCATTTTGGCAGATTTCCCCACCTTCGATCTTAACAAAAAAATTCATACTGGTGTAGCTTGGGCTATTAAACTAAAATCTGAAATGAAAAAGTTCGTAATCCCAATACGAGCCCCATGAAAAATCCCTAAACACGAAATGACATTGTGCAACCAACATATATCTGTCATTTTGGCAGATTTCCCCACCTTGGATCTTAACAAAAAAATTCATTCTGGTGTAGTTTGGGCTATTTAACTAAAATCTAAAATGAAAAAGTTCGTAAGCCCATTACGAGCCCCATGAAAAATCCCTAAACACGAAATGACATGTGCAACAAACGTATATCCGCCATTTTGGCAGCTTTCCTCACCTTCGATCTTAACAAAAATAGTCATACTTATGTAGTTTGGGCTATTTAACTAAAATCTGAAATGAAAAAGTTCGTAATCCCATTACGAGCCCCATGAAAATCCCTAAACTCGAAATGACATGTGCAACCAACATATATACGCCATTTTGGCAGATTTCCCCACCTTCGATCTTAACAAAAATAGTCATACTTATGTAGTTTGGACTACTTAACTAATATTTGAAATGAAAAAGTTCGTAAGCCTATTACGAGCCCCATGAAAAATCCCTAAACACGAATTGACATGTGCAACCAACATATATCCGCCATTTTGGCAGACTTCCACACCTTCGATCTTGACGAAAAAATTCATACTGGTGTAGTTTGGGCTATTTAACTAAAATCTGAAATAAAAAAGTTCGTAATCCCATTACGAGCCCCATGAAAAATCCCTAAACACGAATTGACATGTGCAACCAACATATATCCGCCATTTTGGCAAATTTCCTCACCTTCAATCTTAACAAAAAAATTCATATTAGTGTAGTTTGGGCTATTTAACTAAAATCTGAAATAAAAAAGTTCGTAATCCCAATACGAGCCCCATGAAAAATCCCTAAACATGAAATGACATTGTGCAACCAACATATATCCGCCATTTTGGCAGCTTTCCCCACCTTCGATCTTAACAAAAAAATTCATACTGGTGTAGCTTGGGCTATTTAACTAAAATCTGAAATAAAACAGTTCGTAATCCCATTACGAGCCCCATGAAAAATCCCTAAACACGAAATGACATGTGCAACAAACATATATCCGCCATTTTGGCAGATTTCCCCACCTTCGATCTTAAAAAAAATTCATACTGGTGTAGCTTGGGCTATTTAACTAAAATCTGAAATGAAAAAGTTCGTAATCCCAATACGAGCCCCATGAAAAATCCCTAAACACGAAATGACATTGTGCAACCAACATATATCTGTCATTTTGGCAGATTTCCCCACCTTGGATCTTAACAAAAAAATTCATTCTGGTGTAGTTTGGGCTATTTAACTAAAATCTGAAATGAAAAAGTTCGTAAGCCCATTACGAGCCCCATGAAAAATTCCTAAACACGAATTGACATGTGCAACCAACATATATCCGCCATTTGGCAGACTTCCACACCTTCGATCTTGACGAAAAAATTCATACTAGTGTAGTTTGCACAATATAACTAAAATCTGAAATAGAACAGTTCGTAATCCCATTACGAGCCCCATGAAAAATCCCTAAACACGAAATGACATTGTGCAACCAACATATATCCGTCATTTTGGCAGATTTACCCACCTTCGATCTTAACAAAAAAATTCATACTGGTGCAGTTTGGGCTATTTAACTAAAATCTGAAATAAAAAAGTTCGTAATCCCAATACGAGCCCCATGAAAAATCCCTAAACACGAAATGACATTGTGCAACCAACATATATCTGTCATTTTGGCAGATTTCCCCACCTTGGATCTTAACAAAAAAATTCATTCTGGTGTAGTTTGGGCTATTTAACTAAAATCTGAAATGACAAAGTTCGTAAGCCCATTACGAGCCCCATGAAAAATCCCTAAACACGAAATGACATGTGCAACCAACATATATCCGCCATTTTGGCAGATTTCCCCACCTTCGATCCTAACAAAAAAATTCATACTGGTGTAGCTTGGGCTATTTAACTAAAATCTGAAATAAAAAAGTTCGTAATCCCATTACTAGCCCCATGAAAAATTCCTAAACACGGAATGACATTGTGCAACCAACATATATCCGCCATTTTGGCAGATTTCCCCACCTTCAATCTTAACAAAACAATTCATATTAGTGTAGTTTGTGCCATTTAACTAAATTCTGAAATTAAAAAGTTGGTAATCCCATTACGAGCCCCATGAAAAATCCCTAAACACGAAATGACATTGTGCAACCAACATATATCCGCCATTTTGGCAGATTTCCCCACCTTCGATCTTAACAAAAAAATTCATACTGGTGTAGCTTGGGCTATTTAACTAAAATCTGAAATAAAACAGTTCGTAATCCCATTACGAGCCCCATGAAAAATCCCTAAACACGAAATGACATGTGCAACAAACATATCTCCGCCATTTTGGCAGATTTCCCCACCTTCGATCTTAACAAAAAAATTCATACTGGTGTAGCTTGGGCTATTAAACTAAAATCTGAAATGAAAAAGTTCGTAATCCCAATACGAGCCCCATGAAAAATCCCTAAACACGAAATGACATTGTGCAACTAACATATATCCGCCATTTTGGCAGATTTCCACACCTTTGATCTTTACAAAAAAATTCACACTAGTGTAGTTTGGACTATTTAACTAAAATCTGACATGAAAAATTTCGTAAGCCCATTACGAGCCCCATGAAAAATCCCTAAACACGAAATGACATGTGCAACAAACATATATCCGCCATTTTGGCAGCTTTCCTCACCTTCAATCTTAACAAAAATAGTCATACTTATGTAGTTTGGACTATTTAACTAATATTTGAAATAAAAAAGATCGTAATCCCATTACGTGCCCCATGAAAAATCCCTAAACACGAAATGACATTGTGCAACCAACATATATCTGTCATTTTGGCAGATTTCTCCACCTTCGATCTTAACAAAAAAATTCATTCTGGTGTAGTTTGGGCTATTTAACTAAAATCTGAAATGAAAAATTTCGTAAGCCCATTGCGAGCCCCATGAAAAATTCCTAAACACGAATTGACATGTGCAACCAACATATATCTGCCATTTGGCAGACTTCCACACCTTCGATCTTGACGAAAAAATTCATACTGGTGTAGTTTGGGCTATTTAACTAAAATCTGAAATAAAAAAGTTCGTAATCCCATTACGAGCCCCATGAAAAATCCCTAAACACGGAATGACATTGTGCAACCAACATATATCCGCCATTTTGGCAGATTTCGCCACCTTCAATCTTAACAAAAAAATTCATATTAGTGTAGTTTGGGCTATTTAACTAAAATCTGAAATAAAAAAGTTCGTAATCCCAATACGAGCCCCATGAAAAATCCCTAAACACGAAATGACATTGTGCAACCAACATATATCCGCCATTTTGGCAGATTTCCCCACCTTCGATCTTAACAAAAAAATTCATACTGGTGTAGCTTGGGCTATTTAACTAAAATCTGAAATAAAACAGTTCGTAATCCCATTACGAGCCCCATGAAAAATCCCTAAACACGAAATGACATGTGCAACAAACATATATCCGCCATTTTGGCAGATTTCCCCACCTTCGATCTTAACAAAAAAATTCATACTGGTGTAGCTTGGGCTATTTAACTAAAATCTGAAATGAAAAAGTTCGTAATCCCTATACGAGCCCCATGAAAAATCCCTAAACACGAAATGACATTGTGCAACCAACATATATCTGTCATTTTGGCAGATTTCCCCACCTTGGATCTTAACAAAAAAATTCATTCTGGTGTAGTTTGGGCTATTTAACTAAAATCTGAAATGAAAAAGTTCGTAAGCCCATTACGAGCCCCATGAAAAATCCCTAAACACGAATTGACATGTGCAACCAACATATATCCGCCATTTTGGAAGATTTCCCCACCTTCGATCTTAACAAAAAAATTCATACTAGTGTAGTTTGGACTATATAACTAATATTTGAAATAAAAAAGATCGTAATCCCATTACGCACCCCATGAAAAATCCCTAAACACGAAATGACATTGTGCAACCAACATATATCCGTCATTTTGGCAGATTTACCCACCTTCGATCTTAACAAAAAAATTCATACTGGTGCAGTTTGGGCTATTTAACTAAAATCTGAAATGAAAAAGTTCGTAGTCCCATTACGAGCCCCATGAAAAATCCCTAAACTCGAAATGACATGTGCAACCAACATATATCCGCCATTTTGGCAGATTTCCCCACCTTCGATCTTAACAAAAATAGTCATACTTATGTAGTTTGGACTACTTAACTAATATTTGAAATGAAAAAGTTCGTAAGCCCATTACGAGCCCCATGAAAAATCCCTAAACACGAATTGACATGTGCAACCAACATATATCCGCCATTTTGGCAAATTTCCACACCTTCGATCTTAACAAAAAAATTCATACTAGTGTAGTTTGGACTATATAACTAAAATATGAAATGAAAAAGTTCGTAAGCCCATTACGAGCCCCATGAAAAATCCCTAAACACGAAATGACATGTGCAACAAACATATATCCGCCATTTTGGCAGCTTTCCTCACCGTCGATCTTAACAAAAATAGTCATACTTATGTAGTTTGGACTATTTAACTAATATTTGAAATGAAAAAGTTCGTAAGCCCATTACGAGCCCCATGAAAAATTCCTAAACACGAATTGACATGTGCAACCAACATATATCCGCCATTTGGCAGACTTCCACACCTTCGATCTTGACGAAAAAATTCATACTAGTGTAGTTTGCACAATATAACTAAAATCTGAAATAGAACAGTTCGTAATCCCATTACGAGCCCCATGAAAAATCCCTAAACACGAAATGACATTGTGCAACCAACATATATCCGTCATTTTGGCAGATTTCCCCACCTTCGATCCTAACAAAAAAATTCATACTGGTGTAGCTTGGGCTATTTAACTAAAATCTGAAATAAAAAAGTTCGTAATCCCATTACGAGCCCCATGAAAAATCCCTAAACACGAAATGACATTGTGCAACCAACATATATCTGTCATTTTGGCAGATTTCCCCACCTTGGATCTTAACAAAAAAATTCATTCTGGTGTAGTTTGGGCTATTTAACTAAAATCTGAAATGAAAAAGTTCGTAAGCCCATTACGAGCCCCATGAAAATTCCCTAAACACGAAATGACATTGTGCAACCAACATATATCCGTCATTTTGCCAGATTTCCCCACCTTCGATCTTAACAAAAAAATTCATACTAGTGTAGTTTGGACAATATAACTAAAATCTGAAATGAAAAAGTTCGTAAGCCCATTACGAGCCCCATGAAAAATCCCTAAACACGAAATGACATGTGCAACAAACATATATCCGCCATTTTGGCAGCTTTCCTCACCTTCAATCTTAACAAAAATAGTCATACTTATGTAGTTTGGACTATTTAACTAATATTTGAAATAAAAAAGATCGTAATCCCATTACGTGCCCCATGCAAAATCCCTAAACACGAAATGACATTGTGCAACCAACATATATCTGTCATTTTGGCAGATTTCCCCACCTTCGATCTTAACAAAAAAATTCATTCTGGTGTAGTTTGGGCTATTTAACTAAAATCTGAAATGAAAAAGTTCGTAAGCCCATTACGAGCCCCATGAAAAATCCCTAAACTTGAAATGACATGTGCAACCAACATATATCCGCCATTTTGGCAGATTTCCCCACCTTCGATCTTAACAAAAATAGTCATACTTATGTAGTTTGGACTACTTAACTAATATTTGAAATGAAAAAGTTCGTAAGCCCATTACGAGCCCCATGAAAAATCCCTAAACATGAATTGACATGTGCAACCAACATATATCCGCCATTTGGCAGACTTCCACACCTTCGATCTTAACGCAAATATTAATGCTAGTGTAGTTTGGACTATTTAACTGAAATCTGAAATGGAAAAGTTCGTAAGCCCATCACGAGCCCCATGAAAAATCCCTAAACACGAAATGACATATGCAACCAACATATATCCGCCATTTTGGCAGATTTCCCCACCTTCGATCTTAACAAAAAAATTCATACTAGTGTAGTTTGGAATATTTAACTAAAATCTGAAATAAAAAAGTTGGTAATCCCATTACGAGCCCCATGAAAAATCCCTAAACACGAAATGACATTGTGCAACTAACATATATCCGCCATTTTGGCAGATTTCCACACCTTTGATCTTTACAAAAAAATTCACACTAGTGTAGTTTGGACTATTTAACTAAAATCTGACATGAAAAAGTTCGTAAGCCCATTACGAGCCCCATGAAAAATCCCTAAACACGAAATGACATGTGCAACCAACATATATCCGCCATTTTGGCAGATTTCCCCACCTTCGATCCTAACAAAAAAATTCATACTGGTGTAGCTTGGGCTATTTAACTAAAATCTGAAATAAAAAAGTTCGTAATCCCATTACGAGCCCCATGAAAAATCCCTAAACACGGAATGACATTGTGCAACCAACATATATCCGCCATTTTGGCAGATTTCCCCACCTTCAATCTTAACAAAACAATTCATATTAGTGTAGTTTGTGCCATTTAACTAAAATCTGAAATTAAAAAGTTGGTAATCCCATTACGAGCCCCATGAAAAATCCCTAAACACGAAATGACATTGTGCAACCAACATATATCCGCCATTTTGGCAGATTTCCCCACCTTCGATCTTAACAAAAAAATTCATACTGGTGTAGCTTGGGCTATTTAACTAAAATCTGAAATAAAACAGTTCGTAATCCCATTACGAGCCCCATGAAAAATCCCTAAACACGAAATGACATGTGCAACAAACATATCTCCGCCATTTTGGCAGATTTCCCCACCTTCGATCTTAACATAAAAATTCATACTGGTGTAGCTTGGGCTACTAAACTAAAATCTGAAATGAAAAAGTTCGTAATCCCAATACGAGCCCCATGAAAAATCCCTAAACACGAAATGACATTGTGCAACTAACATATATCCGCCATTTTGGCAGATTTCCACACCTTTGATCTTTACAAAAAAATTCACACTAGTGTAGTTTGGACTATTTAACTAAAATCTGACATGAAAAATTTCGTAAGCCCATTACGAGCCCCATGAAAAATCCCTAAACACGAAATGACATGTGCAACAAACATATATCCGCCATTTTGGCAGCTTTCCTCACCTTCAATCTTAACAAAAATAGTCATACTTATGTAGTTTGGACTATTTAACTAATATTTGAAATAAAAAAGATCGTAATCCCATTACGTGCCCCATGCAAAATCCCTAAACACGAAATGACATTGTGCAACCAACATATATCTGTCATTTTGGCAGATTTCCCCACCTTCGATCTTAACAAAAAAATTCATTCTGGTGTAGTTTGGGCTATTTAACTAAAATCTGAAATGAAACAGTTCGTAAGCCCATTACGAGCCCCATGAAAAATCCCTAAACACGAAATGACATGTGCAACCAACATATATCCGCCATTTTGGCAGATTTCCCCACCTTCGATCTTAACAAAAAAATTCATACTGGTGTAGCTTGGGCTATTTAACTAAAATCTGAAATAAAACAGTTCGTAATCCCATTACGAGCCCCATGAAAAATCCCTAAACACGAAATGACATGTGCAACAAACATATCTCCGCCATTTTGGCAGATTTCCCCACCTTCGATCTTAACAAAAAAATTCATACTGGTGTAGCTTGGGCTATTAAACTAAAATCTGAAATGAAAAAGTTCGTAATCCCAATACGAGCCCCATGAAAAATCCCTAAACACGAAATGACATTGTGCAACTAACATATATCCGCCATTTTGGCAGATTTCCACACCTTTGATCTTTACAAAAAAATTCACACTAGTGTAGTTTGGACTATTTAACTAAAATCTGACATGAAAAAGTTCGTAAGCCCATTACGAGCCCCATGAAAAATCCCTAAACACGAAATGACATGTGCAACCAACATATATCCGCTATTTTGGCAGATTTCCCCACCTTCGATCCTAACAAAAAAATTCATACTGGTGTAGCTTGGGCTATTTAACTAAAATCTGAAATAAAAAAGTTCGTAATCCCATTACGAGCCCCATGAAAAATCCCTAAACACGGAATGACATTGTGCAACCAACATATATCCGCCATTTTGGCAGATTTCCCCACCTTCAATCTTAACAAAACAATTCATATTAGTGTAGTTTGTGCCATTTAACTAAAATCTGAAATTAAAAAGTTGGTAATCCCATTACGAGCCCCATGAAAAATCCCTAAACACGAAATGACATTGTGCAACCAACATATATCCGCCATTTTGGCAGATTTCCCCACCTTCGATCTTAACAAAAAAATTCATACTGGTGTAGCTTGGGCTATTTAACTAAAATCTGAAATAAAACAGTTCGTAATCCCATTACGAGCCCCATGAAAAATCCCTAAACACGAAATGACATGTGCAACAAACATATCTCCGCCATTTTGGCAGATTACCCCACCTTCGATCTTAACAAAAAAATTCATACTGGTGTAGCTTGGGCTATTAAACTAAAATCTGAAATGAAAAAGTTCGTAATCCCAATACGAGCCCCATGAAAAATCCCTAAACACGAAATGACATTGTGCAACCAACATATATCTGTCATTTTGGCAGATTTCCCCACCTTGGATCTTAACAAAAAAATTCATTCTGGTGTAGTTTGGGCTATTTAACTAAAATCTAAAATGAAAAATTTCGTAAGCCCATTACGAGCCCCATGAAAAATCCCTAAACACGAAATGACATGTGCAACAAACATATATCCGCCATTTTGGCAGCTTTCCTCACCTTCAATCTTAACAAAAATAGTCATACTTATGTAGTTTGGACTATTTAACTAATATTTGAAATAAAAAAGATCGTAATCCCATTACGTGCCCCATGCAAAATCCCTAAACACGAAATGACATTGTGCAACCAACATATATCTGTCATTTTGGCAGATTTCCCCACCTTCGATCTTAACAAAAAAATTCATTCTGGTGTAGTTTGGGCTATTTAACTAAAATCTGAAATGAAACAGTTCGTAAGCCCATTACGAGCCCCATGAAAAATCCCTAAACACGAAATGACATGTGCAACCAACATATATCCGCCATTTTGGCAGATTTCCCCACCTTCGATCTTAACAAAAAAATTCATACTGGTGTAGCTTGGGCTATTTAACTAAAATCTGAAATAAAACAGTTCGTAATCCCATTACGAGCCCCATGAAAAATCCCTAAACACGAAATGACATGTGCAACAAACATATCTCCGCCATTTTGGCAGATTTCCCCACCTTCGATCTTAACAAAAAAATTCATACTGGTGTAGCTTGGGCTATTAAACTAAAATCTGAAATGAAAAAGTTCGTAATCCCAATACGAGCCCCATGAAAAATCCCTAAACACGAAATGACATTGTGCAACTAACATATATCCGCCATTTTGGCAGATTTCCACACCTTTGATCTTTACAAAAAAATTCACACTAGTGTAGTTTGGACTATTTAACTAAAATCTGACATGAAAAAGTTCGTAAGCCCATTACGAGCCCCATGAAAAATCCCTAAACACGAAATGACATGTGCAACCAACATATATCCGCTATTTTGGCAGATTTCCCCACCTTCGATCCTAACAAAAAAATTCATACTGGTGTAGCTTGGGCTATTTAACTAAAATCTGAAATAAAAAAGTTCGTAATCCCATTACGAGCCCCATGAAAAATCCCTAAACACGGAATGACATTGTGCAACCAACATATATCCGCCATTTTGGCAGATTTCCCCACCTTCAATCTTAACAAAACAATTCATATTAGTGTAGTTTGTGCCATTTAACTAAAATCTGAAATTAAAAAGTTGGTAATCCCATTACGAGCCCCATGAAAAATCCCTAAACACGAAATGACATTGTGCAACCAACATATATCCGCCATTTTGGCAGATTTCCCCACCTTCGATCTTAACAAAAAAATTCATACTGGTGTAGCTTGGGCTATTTAACTAAAATCTGAAATAAAACAGTTCGTAATCCCATTACGAGCCCCATGAAAAATCCCTAAACACGAAATGACATGTGCAACAAACATATCTCCGCCATTTTGGCAGATTACCCCACCTTCGATCTTAACAAAAAAATTCATACTGGTGTAGCTTGGGCTATTAAACTAAAATCTGAAATGAAAAAGTTCGTAATCCCAATACGAGCCCCATGAAAAATCCCTAAACACGAAATGACATTGTGCAACCAACATATATCTGTCATTTTGGCAGATTTCCCCACCTTGGATCTTAACAAAAAAATTCATTCTGGTGTAGTTTGGGCTATTTAACTAAAATCTAAAATGAAAAAGTTCGTAAGCCCATTACGAGCCCCATGAAAAATCCCTAAACACGAAATGACATGTGCAACAAACGTATATCCGCCATTTTGGCAGCTTTCCTCACCTTCGATCTTAACAAAAATAGTCATACTTATGTAGTTTGGGCTATTTAACTAAAATCTGAAATGAAAAAGTTCGTAATCCCATTACGAGCCCCATGAAAAATCCCTAAACTCGAAATGACATGTGCACCCAACATATATACGCCATTTTGGCAGATTTCCCCACCTTCGATCTTAACAAAAATAGTCATACTTATGTAGTTTGGACTACTTAACTAATATTTGAAATGAAAAAGTTCGTAAGCCTATTACGAGCCCCATGAAAAATCCCTAAACACGAATTGACATGTGCAACCAACATATATCCGCCATTTTGGCAGACTTCCACACCTTCGATCTTGACGAAAAAATTCATACTGGTGTAGTTTGGGCTATTTAACTAAAATCTGAAATAAAAAAGTTCGTAATCCCATTACGAGCCCCATGAAAAATCCCTAAACACGAATTGACATGTGCAACCAACATATATCCGCCATTTTGGCAAATTTCCTCACCTTCAATCTTAACAAAAAAATTCATATTAGTGTAGTTTGGGCTATTTAACTAAAATCTGAAATAAAAAAGTTCGTAATCCCAATACGAGCCCCATGAAAAATCCCTAAACATGAAATGACATTGTGCAACCAACATATATCCGCCATTTTGGCAGCTTTCCCCACCTTCGATCTTAACAAAAAAATTCATACTGGTGTAGCTTGGGCTATTTAACTAAAATCTGAAATAAAACAGTTCGTAATCCCATTACGAGCCCCATGAAAAATCCCTAAACACGAAATGACATGTGCAACAAACATATATCCGCCATTTTGGCAGATTTCCCCACCTTCGATCTTAAAAAAAATTCATACTGGTGTAGCTTGGGCTATTTAACTAAAATCTGAAATGAAAAAGTTCGTAATCCCAATACGAGCCCCATGAAAAATCCCTAAACACGAAATGACATTGTGCAACCAACATATATCTGTCATTTTGGCAGATTTCCCCACCTTGGATCTTAACAAAAAAATTCATTCTGGTGTAGTTTGGGCTATTTAACTAAAATCTGAAATGAAAAAGTTCGTAAGCCCATTACGAGCCCCATGAAAAATTCCTAAACACGAATTGACATGTGCAACCAACATATATCCGCCATTTGGCAGACTTCCACACCTTCGATCTTGACGAAAAAATTCATACTAGTGTAGTTTGCACAATATAACTAAAATCTGAAATAGAACAGTTCGTAATCCCATTACGAGCCCCATGAAAAATCCCTAAACACGAAATGACATTGTGCAACCAACATATATCCGTCATTTTGGCAGATTTACCCACCTTCGATCTTAACAAAAAAATTCATACTGGTGCAGTTTGGGCTATTTAACTAAAATCTGAAATAAAAAAGTTCGTAATCCCAATACGAGCCCCATGAAAAATCCCTAAACACGAAATGACATTGTGCAACCAACATATATCTGTCATTTTGGCAGATTTCCCCACCTTGGATCTTAACAAAAAAATTCATTCTGGTGTAGTTTGGGCTATTTAACTACAATCTGAAATGAAAAAGTTCGTAAGCCCATTACGAGCCCCATGAAAAATCCCTAAACACGAAATGACATTGTGCAACCAACATATATCCGTCATTTTGCCAGATTTCCCCACCTTCGATCTTAACAAAAAAATTCATACTGGTGTAGTTTGGGCTATTTAACTAAAATCTGAAATGAAAAATTTCGTATGCCCATTACGAGCCCCATGAAAAATCCCTAAACACGAATTGACATGTGCAACCAACATATATCCGCCATTTTGGCAGATTTCCACACCTTCGATCTTAACAAAAAAATTCATACTAGTGTAGTTTGGACAATATAACTAAAATCTGAAATGAAAAAGTTCGTAAGCCCATTACGAGCCCCATGAAAAATCCCTAAACACGAAATGACATGTGCAACAAACATATATCCGCCATTTTGGCAGCTTTCCTCACCTTTAATCTTAACAAAAATAGTCATACTTATGTAGTTTGGACTATTTAACTAATATTTGAAATAAAAAAGATCGTAATCCCATTACGTGCCCCATGCAAAATCCCTAAACACGAAATGACATTGTGCAACCAACATATATCTGTCATTTTGGCAGATTTCCCCACCTTCGATCTTAACAAAAAAATTCATTCTGGTGTAGTTTGGGCTATTTAACTAAAATCTGAAATGAAAAATTTCGTAAGCCCATTACGAGCCCCATGAAAAATCCCTAAACTTGAAATGACATGTGCAACCAACATATATCCGCCATTTTGGCAGATTTCCCCACCTTCGATCTTAACAAAAAAATTGATACTGGTGTAGTTTGGGCTATTTAACTAAAATCTGAAATAAAAAAGTTCGTAATCCCATTACGAGCCCCATGAAAAATCCCTAAACACGAAATGACACGTGCAACCAACATATATCCTCCATTTTGGCAGATATCCTCACCTTCGATCTTAACAAAAAAATTTATATTGCTGTAGTTTGGACTATTTAACTAATATTTGAAATAAAAAAGTTCGTAAGCCCATTACGAGCCCCATGAAAAATCCCTAAACACGAAATGACATGTGCAACGAACATATATCCTCCATTTTGGAAGATATCTCCACCTTCGATCTTAACAAAAAAATTCATACTGGTGTAGTTTGGACTATTTAACTAAAATCTGTAATAAAAAAGTTCGTAAGCCCATTATGAGCCCCATGAAAAATCCCTAAACACGAAATGACATTGTGCAACCAACATATATCTGTCATTTTGGCAGATTTCCCCACCTTGGATCTTAACAAAAAAATTCATTCTGGTGTAGTTTGGGCTATTTAACTAAAATCTGAAATGAAAAAGTTCGTAAGCCCATTACGAGCCCCATGAAAAATCCCTAAACACGAAATGACATTGTGCAACCAACATATATCCGTCATTTTGCCAGATTTCCCCACCTTCGATCTTAACAAAAAAATTCATACTGGTGTAGTTTGGGCTATTTAACTAAAATCTGAAATGAAAAATTTCGTATGCCCATTACGAGCCCCATGAAAAATCCCTAAACACGAATTGACATGTGCAACCAACATATATCCGCCATTTTGGCAGATTTCCACACCTTCGATCTTAACAAAAAAATTCATACTAGTGTAGTTTGGACAATATAACTAAAATCTGAAATGAAAAAGTTCGTAAGCCCATTACGAGCCCCATGAAAAATCCCTAAACACGAAATGACATGTGCAACAAACATATATCCGCCATTTTGGCAGCTTTCCTCACCTTTAATCTTAACAAAAATAGTCATACTTATGTAGTTTGGACTATTTAACTAATATTTGAAATAAAAAAGATCGTAATCCCATTACGTGCCCCATGCAAAATCCCTAAACACGAAATGACATTGTGCAACCAACATATATCTGTCATTTTGGCAGATTTCCCCACCTTCGATCTTAACAAAAAAATTCATTCTGGTGTAGTTTGGGCTATTTAACTAAAATCTGAAATGAAAAATTTCGTAAGCCCATTACGAGCCCCATGAAAAATCCCTAAACACGAAATGACACGTGCAACCAACATATATCCTCCATTTTGGCAGATATCCTCACCTTCGATCTTAACAAAAAAATTCATATTGCTGTAGTTTGGACTATTTAACTAATATTTGAAATAAAAAAGTTCGTAAGCCCATTACGAGCCCCATGAAAAATCCCTAAACACGAAATGACATGTGCAACGAACATATATCCTCCATTTTGGAAGATATCTCCACCTTCGATCTTAACAAGAAAATTCATACTGGTGTAGCTTGGGCTATTTAACTAAAATCTAAATTAAAAAGTTCGTAATCCCAATACGAGCCCCATGAAAAATCCCTAAACACGAAATGACACGTGCAACCAACATATATCCTCCATTTTGGCAGATATCCTCACCTTCGATCTTAACAAAAAAATTCATACTGGTGTAGTTTGGACTATTTAACTAAAATCTGTAATAAAACAGTTCGTAAGCCCATTATGAGCCCCATGAAAAATCCCTAAACACGAAATGACATGTGCAACAAACATATATCCGCCATTTTGGCAGCTTTCCTCACCTTCAATCTTGAAAAAATAGTCATACTTATGTAGTTTGGACTACTTAACTAATATTTGAAATGAAAAAGTTCGTAAGCCCATTACGAGCCCCATGAAAAATCCCTAAACACGAATTGACATGTGCAACCAACATATATCCGCCATTTTGGAAGATTTCCCCACCTTCGATCTTAACAAAAAAATTCATACTAGTGTAGTTTGGACTATTTAACTGAAATCTGAAATGGAAAAGTTCGTAAGCCCATCACGAGCCCCATGAAAAATCCCTAAACACGAAATGACATGTGCAACCAACATATATCCGCCATTTTGGCAGATTTCCCCACCTTCGATCTTAACAAAAAAATTCATACTGGTGTAGCTTGGGCTATTTAACTAAAATCTGAAATGATAAAGTTCGTAGTCCCATTACGAGCCCCATGAAAAATCCCTGAACACGAAATGACATTGTGCAAACAACATATATCCGTCATTTTGGCAGATTTCCCCACCTTCGATCTTAACAAAAAAATTGATACTGGTGTAGTTTGGGCTATTTAACTAAAATCTGAAATAAAAAAGTTCGTAATCCCATTACGAGCCCCATGAAAAATCCCTAAACACGAAATGACACGTGCAACCAACATATATCCTCCATTTTGGCAGATATCCTCACCTTCGATCTTAACAAAAAAATTCATACTGCTGTAGTTTGGACTATTTAACTAATATTTGAAATAAAAAAGTTCGTAAGCCCATTACGAGCCCCATGAAAAATCCCTAAACACGAATTGACATGTGCAACCAACATATATCCGCCATTTTGGCAGATTTCCTCACCTTCGATCTTGACAAAAAAATTCATACTGGTGTAGTTTGGACTATATAACTAAAATCTGAAATGAATAATTTCGTAATCCCATTAGGAGCCCCATGAATAATCCCTAAACACGAAATGACATTGTGCAACCAACATATATCCGCCATTTTGGCAGCTTTCCCCACCTTCAATCTTAACAGAAAAATTCATACTAGTGTAGTTTGGGCCATTTAATTAAAATCTAAAATGAAAAAGTTCGTAATCCCATTACGAGCCCCATGAAAAATCCCTGAACACGAAATGACATTGTGCAAACAACATATATCCGCCATTTTGGCAGATTTCCCCACCCTCGATCTTAACAAAAAAATTCATACTGGTGTAGTTTGGGCTATTTAACTAAAATCTGAAATAAAGAAGTTCGTAAGCCCATTACGAGCCCCATGAAAAATCCCTAAACACGAAATGACATGTGCAACGAACATATATCCTCCATTTTGGAAGATATCTCCACCTTCGATCTTAACAAAAAAATTCATACTGGTGTAGTTTGGACTATTTAACTAAAATCTGAAATAAAGAAGTTCGTAAGCCCATTACGAGCCCCATGAAAAATCCCTAAACACGAAATGACATGTGCAACGAACATATATCCTCCATTTTGGAAGATATCTCCACCTTCGATCTTAACAAAAAAATTCATACTGGTGTAGTTTGGACTATTTAACTAAAATCTGTAATAAAACAGTTCGTAAGCCCATTATGAGCCCCATAAAAAATCCCTAAACACGAATTGACATTGTGCAACCAACATATATCCGCCATTTTGGCAGATTTCCACACCTTCGATCTTAACAAAAAAATTCATACTAGTGTAGTTTTGACTATTTAACTAAAATCTGGAATAAAAAAGTTCGTAATCCCATTACGAGCCCCATGAAAAATCCCTAAACACGAAATGACATTGTGCAACCAACTTATATCCGCCATTTTGGCAGATTTACCCACCTTCGATCTTAACAAAAAAATTCATACTAGTGTAGTTTGGACTATTTAACTAAAATCTGAAATGAAAAAGTTCGTAAGCCCATTACGAGCCCCATGAAAAATCCCTAAACACGAATTGACATTGTGCAACCAACATATATCCGCCATTTTGGCAGATTTCCACACCTTCGATCTTAACAAAAAAATTCATATTAGTGTAGTTTGGGCCATTTAACTAAAATCTGAAATAAAAAGTTGGTAATCCCATTACGAGCCCCATGAAAAATCCCTAAACACGAAATGACATTGTGCAACCAACATATATCCGCCATTTTGGCAGATTTCCTCACCTTCGATCTTGACAAAAAAATTCATACTGTTGTAGTTTGGACTATATAACTAAAATCTGAAATGAAAAATTTCGTAATCCCATTACGAGCCCCATGAATAATCCCTAAACACGAAATGACATTGTGCAACCAACATATATCCGCCATTTTGGCAGCTTTCCACACCTTCAATCTTAACAGAAAAATTCATACTAGTGTAGTTTGGGCCATTTAACTAAAATCTGAAATGAAAAAGTTCGTAATCCCATTACGAGCCCCATGAAAAATCCCTGAACACGAAATGACATTGTGCAAACAACATATATCCGCCATTTTGGCAGATTTCCCCACCCTCGATCTTAACCAAAAAATTCATACTGGTGTAGTTTGGGCTATTTAACTAAAATCTGAAATAAAAAGGTTCGTAAGCCCATTACGAGCCCCATGAAAAATCCCTAAACTCGAAATGACATGTGCAACCAACATATATCCGCCATTTTGGCAGATTTCCACACCTTCGATCTTAACAAAAAAATTCATACTAGTGTAGTTTTGACTATTTAACTAAAATCTGAAATAAAAAAGTTCGTAATCCCATTACGAGCCCCATGAAAAATCCCTAAACACGAAATGACATTGTGCAACCAACATATATCCGCCATTTTGGCAGATTTCCCCACCTTCAATCTTAACAAAAAAATTCATATTAGTGTAGTTTGTGCCATTTAACTAAAATCTGAAATAAAAAAGTTGGTAGTCCCATTACGAGCCCCATGAAAAATCCCTAAACACGAAATGACATTGTGCAACCAACATATATCCGCCATTTTGGCAGATTTCCCCACCTTCGATCTTAACAAAAAAATTCATACTGGTGTAGTTTGGGCTATTTAACTAAAATCTGAAATAAAAAAGTTCGTAAGCCCATTACGAGCCCCATGAAAAATCCCTAAACACGAAATGACATGTGCAACGAACATATATCCTCCATTTTGGAAGATATCTCCACCTTCGATCTTAACAAAAAAATTCATACTGGTGTAGTTTGGACTATTTAACTAAAATCTGTAATAAAACAGTTCGTAATCCCATTACGAGCCCCATGAAAAATCCCTAAACTCGAAATGACATGTGCAACCAACATATATCCGCCATTTTGGCAGATTTCCCCACCTTCGATCTTAACAAAAATAGTCATACTTATGTAGTTTGGACTACTTAACTAATATTTGAAATGAAAAAGTTCGTAAGCCTATTACGTGCCCCATGAAAAATCCCTAAACACGAATTGATATGTGCAACCAACATATATCCGCCATTTTGGCAGATTTCCCCACCTTCAATCTTAACAAAAAAATTCATATTAGTGTAGTTTGTGCCATTTAACTAAAATCTGAAATAAAAAAGTTGGTAGTCCCATTACGAGCCCCATGAAAAATCCCTAAACACGAAATGACATTGTGCAACCAACATATATCCGCCATTTTGGCAGATTTCCCCACCTTCGATCTTAACAAAAAAATTCATACTGGTGTAGCTTGGGCTATTTAACTAAAATCTGAAATAAAACAGTTCGTAATCCCATTACGAGCCCCATGAAAAATCCCTAAACACGAAATGACATGTGCAACAAACATATATCCGCCATTTTGGCAGATTTCCCCACCTTCGATCTTAACAAAAATAGTCATACTTATGTAGTTTGGACTACTTAACTAATATTTGAAATGAAAAAGTTCGTAAGCCTATTACGAGCCCCATGAAAAATCCCTAAACACGAATTGACATGTGCAACCAACATATATCCGCCATTTTGGCAGATTTCCCCACCTTCAATCTTAACAAAAAAATTCATATTAGTGTAGTTTGTGCCATTTAACTAAAATCTGAAATAAAAAAGTTGGTAGTCCCATTACGAGCCCCATGAAAAATCCCTAAACACGAAATGACATTGTGCAACCAACATATATCCGCCATTTTGGCAGATTTCCCCACCTTCGATCTTAACAAAAAAATTCATACTGGTGTAGCTTGGGCTATTTAACTAAAATCTGAAATAAAAAAGTTGGTAGTCCCATTACGAGCCCCATGAAAAATCCCTAAACACGAAATGACATGTGCAACAAACATTTATCCGCCATTTTGGCAGATTTCCCCACCTTCGATCTTAACAAAAAAATTCATACTGGTGTAGTTTGGACTATTTAACTGAAATCTGAAATAAAAAAGTTCGTAATCCCATTACGAGCCCCATGATAAATCCCTAAACACGGAATGACATTGTGCAACGAACATATATCCGCCATTTTGGCAGATTTCCCTACCTTCAATCTTAACAAAAAAATTCATATTAGTGTAGTTTGTGCCATTTAACTAAAATCTGAAATAAAAAAGTTGGTAATCCCATTACGAGCCCCATGAAAAATCCCTAAACACGAAATGACATTGTGCAACCAACATATATCCGCCATTTTGGCAGATTTCCTCACCTTCGATCTTGACAAAAAAATTCATACTGGTGTAGTTTGGACTATATAACTAAAATCTGAAATGAATAATTTCGTAATCCCATTAGGAGCCCCATGAATAATCCCTAAACACGAAATGACATTGTGCAACCAACATATATCCGCCATTTTGGCAGCTTTCCCCACCCTCGATCTTAACAAAAAAATTCATACTGGTGTAGTTTGGGCTATTTAACTAAAATCTGAAATAAAAAAGTTCGTAAGCCCATTACGAGCCCCATGAAAAATCCCTAAACACGAAATGACATGTGCAACGAACATATATCCTCCATTTTGGAAGATATCTCCACCTTCGATCTTAACAAAAAAATTCATACTGGTGTAGTTTGGACTATTTAACTAAAATCTGTAATAAAACAGTTCGTAAGCCCATTATGAGCCCCATGAAAAATCCCTAAACACGAAATGACATGTGCAACCAACATATATCCGCCATTTTGGCAGATTTCCCCACCTTCGATCTTAACAAAAAAATTCATACTGGTGTAGCTTGGGCTATTTAACTAAAATCTGAAATGATAAAGTTCGTAGTCCCATTACGAGCCCCATGAAAAATCCCTGAACACGAAATGACATTGTGCAAAGAACATATATCCGTCATTTTGGCAGATTTCCCCACCTTCGATCTTAACAAAAAAATTCATACTGGTGTAGTTTGGGCTATTTAACTAAAATCTGAAATAAAAAAGTTCGTAAGCCCATTACGAGCCCCATGAAAAATCCCTAAACACGAATTGACATTGTGCAACCAACATATATCCGCCATTTTGGCAGATTTCCACACCTTCGATCTTAACAAAAAAATTCATATTAGTGTAGTTTGGGCCATTTAACTAAAATCTGAAATAAAAAGTTGGTAATCCCATTACGAGCCCCATGAAAAATCCCTAAACACGAAATGACATTGTGCAACCAACATATATCCGCCATTTTGGCAGATTTCCTCACCTTCGATCTTGACAAAAAAATTCATACTGTTGTAGTTTGGACTATATAACTAAAATCTGAAATGAAAAATTTCGTAATCCCATTACGAGCCCCATGAATAATCCCTAAACACGAAATGACATTGTGCAACCAACATATATCCGCCATTTTGGCAGCTTTCCACACCTTCAATCTTAACAGAAAAATTCATACTAGTGTAGTTTGGGCCATTTAACTAAAATCTGAAATGAAAAAGTTCGTAATCCCATTACGAGCCCCATGAAAAATCCCTGAACACGAAATGACATTGTGCAAACAACATATATCCGCCATTTTGGCAGATTTCCCCACCCTCGATCTTAACCAAAAAATTCATACTGGTGTAGTTTGGGCTATTTAACTAAAATCTGAAATAAAAAGGTTCGTAAGCCCATTACGAGCCCCATGAAAAATCCCTAAACTCGAAATGACATGTGCAACCAACATATATCCGCCATTTTGGCAGATTTCCACACCTTCGATCTTAACAAAAAAATTCATACTAGTGTAGTTTTGACTATTTAACTAAAATCTGAAATAAAAAAGTTCGTAATCCCATTACGAGCCCCATGAAAAATCCCTAAACACGAAATGACATTGTGCAACCAACATATATCCGCCATTTTGGCAGATTTCCCCACCTTCAATCTTAACAAAAAAATTCATATTAGTGTAGTTTGTGCCATTTAACTAAAATCTGAAATAAAAAAGTTGGTAGTCCCATTACGAGCCCCATGAAAAATCCCTAAACACGAAATGACATTGTGCAACCAACATATATCCGCCATTTTGGCAGATTTCCCCACCTTCGATCTTAACAAAAAAATTCATACTGGTGTAGTTTGGGCTATTTAACTAAAATCTGAAATAAAAAAGTTCGTAAGCCCATTACGAGCCCCATGAAAAATCCCTAAACACGAAATGACATGTGCAACGAACATATATCCTCCATTTTGGAAGATATCTCCACCTTCGATCTTAACAAAAAAATTCATACTGGTGTAGTTTGGACTATTTAACTAAAATCTGTAATAAAACAGTTCGTAATCCCATTACGAGCCCCATGAAAAATCCCTAAACTCGAAATGACATGTGCAACCAACATATATCCGCCATTTTGGCAGATTTCCCCACCTTCGATCTTAACAAAAATAGTCATACTTATGTAGTTTGGACTACTTAACTAATATTTGAAATGAAAAAGTTCGTAAGCCTATTACGTGCCCCATGAAAAATCCCTAAACACGAATTGATATGTGCAACCAACATATATCCGCCATTTTGGCAGATTTCCCCACCTTCAATCTTAACAAAAAAATTCATATTAGTGTAGTTTGTGCCATTTAACTAAAATCTGAAATAAAAAAGTTGGTAGTCCCATTACGAGCCCCATGAAAAATCCCTAAACACGAAATGACATTGTGCAACCAACATATATCCGCCATTTTGGCAGATTTCCCCACCTTCGATCTTAACAAAAAAATTCATACTGGTGTAGCTTGGGCTATTTAACTAAAATCTGAAATAAAACAGTTCGTAATCCCATTACGAGCCCCATGAAAAATCCCTAAACACGAAATGACATGTGCAACAAACATATATCCGCCATTTTGGCAGATTTCCCCACCTTCGATCTTAACAAAAATAGTCATACTTATGTAGTTTGGACTACTTAACTAATATTTGAAATGAAAAAGTTCGTAAGCCTATTACGAGCCCCATGAAAAATCCCTAAACACGAATTGACATGTGCAACCAACATATATCCGCCATTTTGGCAGATTTCCCCACCTTCAATCTTAACAAAAAAATTCATATTAGTGTAGTTTGTGCCATTTAACTAAAATCTGAAATAAAAAAGTTGGTAGTCCCATTACGAGCCCCATGAAAAATCCCTAAACACGAAATGACATTGTGCAACCAACATATATCCGCCATTTTGGCAGATTTCCCCACCTTCGATCTTAACAAAAAAATTCATACTGGTGTAGCTTGGGCTATTTAACTAAAATCTGAAATAAAAAAGTTGGTAGTCCCATTACGAGCCCCATGAAAAATCCCTAAACACGAAATGACATGTGCAACAAACATTTATCCGCCATTTTGGCAGATTTCCCCACCTTCGATCTTAACAAAAAAATTCATACTGGTGTAGTTTGGACTATTTAACTGAAATCTGAAATAAAAAAGTTCGTAATCCCATTACGAGCCCCATGATAAATCCCTAAACACGGAATGACATTGTGCAACGAACATATATCCGCCATTTTGGCAGATTTCCCTACCTTCAATCTTAACAAAAAAATTCATATTAGTGTAGTTTGTGCCATTTAACTAAAATCTGAAATAAAAAAGTTGGTAATCCCATTACGAGCCCCATGAAAAATCCCTAAACACGAAATGACATTGTGCAACCAACATATATCCGCCATTTTGGCAGATTTCCTCACCTTCGATCTTGACAAAAAAATTCATACTGGTGTAGTTTGGACTATATAACTAAAATCTGAAATGAATAATTTCGTAATCCCATTAGGAGCCCCATGAATAATCCCTAAACACGAAATGACATTGTGCAACCAACATATATCCGCCATTTTGGCAGCTTTCCCCACCCTCGATCTTAACAAAAAAATTCATACTGGTGTAGTTTGGGCTATTTAACTAAAATCTGAAATAAAAAAGTTCGTAAGCCCATTACGAGCCCCATGAAAAATCCCTAAACACGAAATGACATGTGCAACGAACATATATCCTCCATTTTGGAAGATATCTCCACCTTCGATCTTAACAAAAAAATTCATACTGGTGTAGTTTGGACTATTTAACTAAAATCTGTAATAAAACAGTTCGTAAGCCCATTATGAGCCCCATGAAAAATCCCTAAACACGAAATGACATGTGCAACTAACATATATCCGCCATTTTGGCAGCTTTCCTCACCTTCAATCTTGAAAAAATAGTCATACTTATGTAGTTTGGACTACTTAACTAATATTTGAAATGAAAAAGTTCGTAAGCCCATTACGAGCCCCATGAAAAATCCCTAAACACGAATTGACATGTGCAACCAACATATATCCGCCATTTTGGAAGATTTCCCCACCTTCGATCTCAACAAAAAAATTCATACTAGTGTAGTTTGGACTATTTAACTGAAATCTGAAATGGAAAAGTTCGTAAGCCCATCACGAGCCCCATGAAAAATCCCTAAACACGAAATGACATGTGCAACCAACATATATCCGCCATTTTGGCAGATTTCCCCACCTTCGATCTTAACAAAAAAATTCATACTGGTGTAGCTTGGGCTATTTAACTAAAATCTGAAATGATAAAGTTCGTAGTCCCATTACGAGCCCCATGAAAAATCCCTGAACACGAAATGACATTGTGCAAACAACATATATCCGCCATTTTGGCAGATTTCCCCACCCTCGATCTTAACAAAAAAATTCATACTAGTGTAGTTTGGGCTATTTAACTAAAATCTGAAATAAAAAAGTTCGTAAGCCCATTACGAGCCCCATGAAAAATCCCTAAACACGAAATGACATGTGCAACGAACATATATCCTCCATTTTGGAAGATATCTCCACCTTCGATCTTAACAAAAAAATTCATACTGGTGTAGTTTGGACTATTTAACTAAAATCTGTAATAAAACAGTTCGTAAGCCCATTATGAGCCCCATGAAAAATCCCTAAACACGAAATGACATGTGCAACTAACATATATCCGCCATTTTGGCAGCTTTCCTCACCTTCAATCTTGAAAAAATAGTCATACTTATGTAGTTTGGACTACTTAACTAATATTTGAAATGAAAAAGTTCGTAAGCCCATTACGAGCCCCATGAAAAATCCCTAAACACGAATTGACATGTGCAACCAACATATATCCGCCATTTTGGAAGATTTCCCCACCTTCGATCTCAACAAAAAAATTCATACTAGTGTAGTTTGGACTATTTAACTGAAATCTGAAATGGAAAAGTTCGTAAGCCCATCACGAGCCCCATGAAAAATCCCTAAACACGAAATGACATGTGCAACCAACATATATCCGCCATTTTGGCAGATTTCCCCACCTTCGATCTTAACAAAAAAATTCATACTGGTGTAGCTTGGGCTATTTAACTAAAATCTGAAATGATAAAGTTCGTAGTCCCATTACGAGCCCCATGAAAAATCCCTGAACACGAAATGACATTGTGCAAACAACATATATCCGTCATTTTGGCAGATTTCCCCACCTTCGATCTTAACAAAAAAATTGATACTGGTGTAGTTTGGGCTATTTAACTAAAATCTGAAATAAAAAAGTTCGTAATCCCATTACGAGCCCCATGAAAAATCCCTAAACACGAAATGACACGTGCAACCAACATATATCCTCCATTTTGGCAGATATCCTCACCTTCGATCTTAACAAAAAAATTCATACTGCTGTAGTTTGGACTATTTAACTAATATTTGAAATAAAAAAGTTCGTAAGCCCATTACGAGCCCCATGAAAAATCCCTAAACACGAATTGACATGTGCAACCAACATATATCCGCCATTTTGGCAGATTTCCTCACCTTCGATCTTGACAAAAAAATTCATACTGGTGTAGTTTGGACTATATAACTAAAATCTGAAATGAATAATTTCGTAATCCCATTAGGAGCCCCATGAATAATCCCTAAACACGAAATGACATTGTGCAACCAACATATATCCGCCATTTTGGCAGATTTCCCCACCTTCAATCTTAACAAAAAAATTCATATTAGTGTAGTTTGTGCCATTTAACTAAAATCTGAAATAAAAAAGTTGGTAGTCCCATTACGAGCCCCATGAAAAATCCCTAAACACGAAATGACATTGTGCAACCAACATATATCCGCCATTTTGGCAGATTTCCCCACCTTCGATCTTAACAAAAAAATTCATACTGGTGTAGCTTGGGCTATTTAACTAAAATCTGAAATAAAAAAGTTGGTAGTCCCATTACGAGCCCCATGAAAAATCCCTAAACACGAAATGACATGTGCAACAAACATATATCCGCCATTTTGGCAGATTTCCCCACCTTCGATCTTAACAAAAAAATTCATACTGGTGTAGTTTGGACTATTTAACTGAAATCTGAAATGGAAAAGTTCGTAAGCCCATCACGAGCCACATGAAAAATCCCTAAACACGAAATGACATGTGCAACCAACATATATTTGCCATTTTGGCAGATTTCCCCACCTTCGATCTTAACAAAAATAGTCATACTTATGTAGTTTGGACTACTTAACTAATATTTGAAATAAAAAAGTTGGTAATCCCATTACGAGCCCCATGAAAAATCCCTAAACACGAAATGACATGTGCAACCAACATATATTTGCCGTTTTGGCAGATTTCTACACCTTTGATCTTAACAAAAAAATTCATACTAGTGTAGTTTGGAATATTTAACTAAAATCTGAAATAAAAAAGTTGGTAATCCCATTACGAGCCCCATGAAAAATCCCTAAACACGAAATGACATTGTGCAACTAACATATATCCGCCATTTTGGCAGATTTCCACACCTTTGATCTTTACAAAAAAATTCACACTAGTGTAGTTTGGACTATTTAACTAAAATCTGAAATGAAAAAGTTCGTAAGCCCATTACGAGCCCCATGAAAAATCCCTAAACACGGAATGACATTGTGCAACGAACATATATCCGCCATTTTGGCAGATTTCCCCACCTTCAATCTTAACAAAAAAATTCATATTAGTGTAGTTTGTGCCATTTAACTAAAATCTGAAATAAAAAAGTTGGTAATCCCATTACGAGCCCCATGAAAAATCCCTAAACACGAAATGACATTGTGCAACCAACATATATCCGCCATTTTGGCAGATTTCCTCACCTTCGATCTTGACAAAAAAATTCATACTGGTGTAGTTTGGACTATATAACTAAAATCTGAAATGAATAATTTCGTAATCCCATTAGGAGCCCCATGAATAATCCCTAAACACGAAATGACATTGTGCAACCAACATATATCCGCCATTTTGGCAGCTTTCCCCACCTTCAATCTTAACAGAAAAATTCATACTAGTGTAGTTTGGGCCATTTAATTAAAATCTAAAATGAAAAAGTTCGTAATCCCATTACGAGCCCCATGAAAAATCCCTGAACACGAAATGACATTGTGCAAACAACATATATCCGTCATTTTGGCAGATTTCCCCACCTTCGATCTTAACAAAAAAATTGATACTGGTGTAGTTTGGGCTATTTAACTAAAATCTGAAATAAAAAAGTTCGTAATCCCATTACGAGCCCCATGAAAAATCCCTAAACACGAAATGACACGTGCAACCAACATATATCCTCCATTTTGGCAGATATCCTCACCTTCGATCTTAACAAAAAAATTCATACTGCTGTAGTTTGGACTATTTAACTAATATTTGAAATAAAAAAGTTCGTAAGTCCATTACGAGCCCCATGAAAAATCCCTAAACACGAATTGACATGTGCAACCAACATATATCCGCCATTTTGGAAGATATCTCCACCTTCGATCTTAACAAAAAAATTCATACTGGTGTAGTTTGGACTATTTAACTAAAATCTGTAATAAAACAGTTCGTAAGCCCATTATGAGCCCCATGAAAAATCCCTAAACACGAAATGACATGTGCAACAAACATATATCCGCCATTTTGGCAGCTTTCCTCACCTTCAATCTTGAAAAAATAGTCATACTTATGTAGTTTGGACTACTTAACTAATATTTGAAATGAAAAAGTTCGTAAGCCCATTACGAGCCCCATGAAAAATCCCTAAACACGAATTGACATGTGCAACCAACATATATCCGCCATTTTGGAAGATTTCCCCACCTTCGATCTTAACAAAAAAATTCATACTAGTGTAGTTTGGACTATTTAACTGAAATCTGAAATGGAAAAGTTCGTAAGCCCATCACGAGCCCCATGAAAAATCCCTAAACACGAAATGACATGTGCAACCAACATATATCCGCCATTTTGGCAGATTTCCCCACCTTCGATCTTAACAAAAAAATTCATACTGGTGTAGCTTGGGCTATTTAACTAAAATCTGAAATGATAAAGTTCTTAGTCCCATTACGAGCCCCATGAAAAATCCCTGAACACGAAATGACATTGTGCAAACAACATATATCCGTCATTTTGGCAGATTTCCCCACCTTCGATTTAACAAAAAAATTGATACTGGTGTAGTTTGGGCTATTTAACTAAAATCTGAAATAAAAAAGTTCGTAATCCCATTACGAGCCCCATGAAAAATCCCTAAACACGAAATGACACGTGCAACCAACATATATCCTCCATTTTGGCAGATATCCTCACCTTCGATCTTAACAAAAAAATTCATACTGCTGTAGTTTGGACTATTTAACTAATATTTGAAATAAAAAAGTTTGTAAGCCCATTACGAGCCCCATGACAAATCCCTAAACACGAATTGACATGTGCAACCAACATATATCCGCCATTTTGGCAGATTTCCTCACCTTCGATCTTGACAAAAAAATTCATACTGGTGTAGTTTGGACTATATAACTAAAATCTGAAATGAATAATTTCGTAATCCCATTAGGAGCCCCATGAATAATCCCTAAACACGAAATGACATTGTGCAACCAACATATATCCGCCATTTTGGCAGCTTTCCCCACCTTCAATCTTAACAGAAAAATTCATACTAGTGTAGTTTGGGCCATTTAATTAAAATCTAAAATAAAAAAGTTCGTAATCCCATTACGAGCCCCATGAAAAATCCCTGAACACGAAATGACATTGTGCAAACAATATATATCCGCCATTTTGGCAGATTTCCCCACCCTCGATCTTAACAAAAAAATTCATACTGGTGTAGTTTGGGCTATTTAACTAAAATCTGAAATAAAAAAGTTCGTAAGCCCATTACGAGCCCCATGAAAAATCCCTAAACACGAAATGACATGTGCAACGAACATATATCCTCCATTTTGGAAGATATCTCCACCTTCGATCTTAACAAAAAAATTCATACTGGTGTAGTTTGGACTATTTAACTAAAATCTGTAATAAAACAGTTCGTAAGCCCATTATGAGCCCCATGAAAAATCCCTAAACACGAAATGACATGTGCAACAAACATATATCCGCCATTTTGGCAGCTTTCCTCACCTTCAATCTTAACAAAAATAGTCATACTTATGTAGTTTGGACTACTTAACTAATATTTGAAATGAAAAAGTTCGTAAGCCTATTACGAGCCCCATGAAAAATCCCTAAACACGAATTGACATGTGCAACCAACATATATCCGCCATTTTGGCAGACTTCCACACCTTCGATCTTGACGAAAAAATTCATACTGGTGTAGTTTGGGCTATTTAACTAAAATCTGAAATAAAAAAGTTCGTAATCCCATTACGAGCCCCATGAAAAATCCCTAAACACGAATTGACATGTGCAACCAACATATATCCGCCATTTTGGCAAATTTCCTCACCTTCAATCTTAACAAAAAAATTCATATTAGTGTAGTTTGGGCTATTTAACTAAAATCTGAAATAAAAAAGTTCGTAATCCCAATACGAGCCCCATGAAAAATCCCTAAACATGAAATGACATTGTGCAACCAACATATATCCGCCATTTTGGCAGCTTTCCCCACCTTCGATCTTAACAAAAAAATTCATACTGGTGTAGCTTGGGCTATTTAACTAAAATCTGAAATAAAACAGTTCGTAATCCCATTACGAGCCCCATGAAAAATCCCTAAACACGAAATGACATGTGCAACAAACATATATCCGCCATTTTGGCAGATTTCCCCACCTTCGATCTTAACAAAAAAATTCATACTGGTGCAGTTTGGGCTATTTAACTAAAATCTGAAATAAAAAAGTTCGTAATCCCAATACGAGCCCCATGAAAAATCCCTAAACACGAAATGACATGTGCAACAAACATATATCCGCCATTTTGGCAGACTTCCACACCTTCGATCTTGACGAAAAAATTCATACTGGTGTAGTTTGGGCTATTTAACTAAAATCTGAAATAAAAAAGTTCGTAAGCCCATTACGAGCCCCATGAAAAATCCCTAAACACGAATTGACATGTGCAACCAACATATATCCGCCATTTTGGCAGACTTCCACACCTTCGATCTTGACGAAAAAATTCATACTGGTGTAGTTTGGGCTATTTAACTAAAATCTGAAATAAAAAAGTTCGTAATCCCATTACGAGCCCCATGAAAAATCCCTAAACACGAAATGACATGTGCAACAAACATATATCCGCCATTTTGGCAGATTTCCCCACCTTCGATCTTAACAAAAAAATTCATACTGGTGTAGCTTGGGCTATTTAACTAAAATCTGAAATGAAAAAGTTCGTAATCCCAATACGAGCCCCATGAAAAATCCCTAAACACGAAATGACATTGTGCAACCAACATATATCTGTCATTTTGGCAGATTTCCCCACCTTGGATCTTAACAAAAAAATTCATTCTGGTGTAGTTTGGGCTATTTAACTAAAATCTGAAATGAAAAAGTTCGTAAGCCCATTACGAGCCCCATGAAAAATTCCTAAACACGAATTGACATGTGCAACCAACATATATCCGCCATTTGGCAGACTTCCACACCTTCGATCTTGACGAAAAAATTCATACTAGTGTAGTTTGCACAATATAACTAAAATCTGAAATAGAACAGTTCGTAATCCCATTACGAGCCCCATGAAAAATCCCTAAACACGAAATGACATTGTGCAACCAACATATATCCGTCATTTTGGCAGATTTACCCACCTTCGATCTTAACAAAAAAATTCATACTGGTGCAGTTTGGGCTATTTAACTAAAATCTGAAATAAAAAAGTTCGTAATCCCAATACGAGCCCCATGAAAAATCCCTAAACACGAAATGACATTGTGCAACCAACATATATCTGTCATTTTGGCAGATTTCCCCACCTTGGATCTTAACAAAAAAATTCATTCTGGTGTAGTTTGGGCTATTTAACTAAAATCTGAAATGAAAAAGTTCGTAAGCCCATTACGAGCCCCATGAAAAATCCCTAAACACGAAATGACATGTGCAACCAACATATATCCGCCATTTTGGCAGATTTCCCCACCTTCGATCCTAACAAAAAAATTCATACTGGTGTAGCTTGGGCTATTTAACTAAAATCTGAAATAAAAAAGTTCGTAATCCCATTACGAGCCCCATGAAAAATCCCTAAACACGGAATGACATTGTGCATCCAACATATATCCGCCATTTTGGCAGATTTCCCCACCTTCAATCTTAACAAAACAATTCATATTAGTGTAGTTTGTGCCATTTAACTAAAATCTGAAATTAAAAAGTTGGTAATCCCATTACGAGCCCCATGAAAAATCCCTAAACACGAAATGACATTGTGCAACCAACATATATCCGCCATTTTGGCAGATTTCCCCACCTTCGATCTTAACAAAAATAGTCATACTTATGTAGTTTGGACTATTTAACTAATATTTGAAATAAAAAAGATCGTAATCCCATTACGTGCCCCATGCAAAATCCCTAAACACGAAATGACATTGTGCAACCAACATATATCTGTCATTTTGGCAGATTTCCCCACCTTCGATCTTAACAAAAAAATTCATTCTGGTGTAGTTTGGGCTATTTAACTAAAATCTGAAATAAAACAGTTCGTAATCCCATTACGAGCCCCATGAAAAATCCCTAAACACGATATGACATGTGCAACAAACATATCTCCGCCATTTTGGCAGATTTCCCCACCTTCGATCTTAACAAAAAAATTCATACTGGTGTAGCTTGGGCTATTAAACTAAAATCTGAAATGAAAAAGTTCGTAATCCCAATACGAGCCCCATGAAAAATCCCTAAACACGAAATGACATTGTGCAACTAACATATATCCGCCATTTTGGCAGATTTCCACACCTTTGATCTTTACAAAAAAATTCACACTAGTGTAGTTTGGACTATTTAACTAAAATCTGACATGAAAAAGTTCGTAAGCCCATTACGAGCCCCATGAAAAATCCCTAAACACTAAATGACATGTGCAACCAACATATATCCGCCATTTTGGCAGATTTACCCACCTTCGATCCTAACAAAAAAATTCATACTGGTGTAGCTTGGGCTATTTAACTAAAATCTGAAATAAAAAAGTTCGTAATCCCATTACGAGCCCCATGAAAAATCCCTAAACACGGAATGACATTGTGCAACCAACATATCTCCGCCATTTTGGCAGATTTCCCCACCTTCGATCTTAACAAAAAAATTCATACTGGTGTAGCTTGGGCTATTAAACTAAAATCTGAAATGAAAAAGTTCGTAATCCCAATACGAGCCCCATGAAAAATCCCTAAACACGAAATGACATTGTGCAACTAACATATATCCGCCATTTTGGCAGATTTCCACACCTTTGATCTTTACAAAAAAATTCACACTAGTGTAGTTTGGACTATTTAACTAAAATCTGACATGAAAAAGTTCGTAAGCCCATTACGAGCCCCATGAAAAATCCCTAAACACTAAATGACATGTGCAACCAACATATATCCGCCATTTTGGCAGATTTACCCACCTTCGATCCTAACAAAAAAATTCATACTGGTGTAGCTTGGGCTATTTAACTAAAATCTGAAATAAAAAAGTTCGTAATCCCATTACGAGCCCCATGAAAAATCCCTAAACACGGAATGACATTGTGCAACCAACATATATCCGCCATTTTGGCAGATTTCCCCACCTTCAATCTTAACAAAACAATTCATATTAGTGTAGTTTGTGCCATTTAACTAAAATCTGAAATTAAAAAGTTGGTAATCCCATTACGAGCCCCATGAAAAATCCCTAAACACGAAATGACATTGTGCAACCAACATATATCCGCCATTTTGGCAGATTTCCCCACCTTCGATCTTAACAAAAAAATTCATACTGGTGTAGCTTGGGCTATTTAACTAAAATCTGAAATAAAACAGTTCGTAATCCCATTACGAGCCCCATGAAAAATCCCTAAACACGAAATGACATGTGCAACCAACATATATTTGCCATTTTGGCAGATTTCCCCACCTTCGATCTTAACAAAAATAGTCATACTTATGTAGTTTGGACTACTTAACTAATATTTGAAATAAAAAAGTTGGTAATCCCATTACGAGCCCCATGAAAAATCCCTAAACACGAAATGACATGTGCAACCAACATATATTTGCCGTTTTGGCAGATTTCTACACCTTTGATCTTAACAAAAAAATTCATACTAGTGTAGTTTGGAATATTTAACTAAAATCTGAAATAAAAAAGTTGGTAATCCCATTACGAGCCCCATGAAAAATCCCTAAACACGAAATGACATTGTGCAACTAACATATATCCGCCATTTTGGCAGATTTCCACACCTTTGATCTTTACAAAAAAATTCACACTAGTGTAGTTTGGACTATTTAACTAAAATCTGAAATGAAAAAGTTCGTAAGCCCATTACGAGCCCCATGAAAAATCCCTAAACACGAAATGACATGTGCAACCAACATATATCCGCCATTTTGGCAGATTTCCCCATCTTCGATCCTAACAGAAAAATTCATACTGGTGTAGCTTGGGCTATTTAACTAAAATCTGAAATAAAAAAGTTCGTAATCCCATTACGAGCCCCATGATAAATCCCTAAACACGGAATGACATTGTGCAACGAACATATATCCGCCATTTTGGCAGATTTCCCCACCTTCAATCTTAACAAAAAAATTCATATTAGTGTAGTTTGTGCCATTTAACTAAAATCTGAAATAAAAAAGTTGGTAATCCCATTACGAGCCCCATGAAAAATCCCTAAACACGAAATGACATTGTGCAACCAACATATATCCGCCATTTTGGCAGATTTCCTCACCTTCGATCTTGACAAAAAAATTCATACTGGTGTAGTTTGGACTATATAACTAAAATCTGAAATGAATAATTTCGTAATCCCATTAGGAGCCCCATGAATAATCCCTAAACACGAAATGACATTGTGCAACTAACATATATCCGCCATTTTGGCAGCTTTCCCCACCTTCAATCTTAACAAAAAAATTCATACTAGTGTAGTTTGGGCCATTTAATTAAAATCTAAAATGAAAAAGTTCGTAATCCCATTACGAGCCCCATGAAAAATCCCTGAACACGAAATGACATTGTGCAAACAACATATATCCGCCATTTTGGCAGATTTCCCCACCCTCGATCTTAACAAAAAAATTCATACTGGTGTAGTTTGGGCTATTTAACTAAAATCTGAAATAAAAAAGTTCGTAAGCCCATTACGAGCCCCATGAAAAATCCCTAAACACGAAATGACATGTGCAACGAACATATATCCTCCATTTTGGAAGATATCTCCACCTTCGATCTTAACAAAAAAATTCATACTGGTGTAGTTTGGACTATTTAACTAAAATCTGTAATAAAACAGTTCGTAAGCCCATTATGAGCCCCATGAAAAATCCCTAAACACGAAATGACATGTGCAACAAACATATATCCGCCATTTTGGCAGCTTTCCTCACCTTCAATCTTGAAAAAATAGTCATACTTATGTAGTTTGGACTACTTAACTAATATTTGAAATGAAAAAGTTCGTAAGCCCATTACGAGCCCCATGAAAAATCCCTAAACACGAATTGACATGTGCAACCAACATATATCCGCCATTTTGGAAGATTTCCCCACCTTCGATCTTAACAAAAAAATTCATACTAGTGTAGTTTGGACTATTTAACTGAAATCTGAAATGGAAAAGTTCGTAAGCCCATCACGAGCCCCATGAAAAATCCCTAAACACGAAATGACATGTGCAACCAACATATATCCGCCATTTTGGCAGATTTCCCCACCTTCGATCTTAACAAAAAAATTCATACTGGTGTAGCTTGGGCTATTTAACTAAAATCTGAAATGATAAAGTTCGTAGTCCCATTACGAGCCCCATGAAAAATCCCTGAACACGAAATGACATTGTGCAAACAACATATATCCGTCATTTTGGCAGATTTCCCCACCTTCGATCTTAACAAAAAAATTGATACTGGTGTAGTTTGGGCTATTTAACTAAAATCTGAAATAAAAAAGTTCGTAATCCCATTACGAGCCCCATGAAAAATCCCTAAACACGAAATGACACGTGCAACCAACATATATCCTCCATTTTGGCAGATATCCTCACCTTCGATCTTAACAAAAAAATTCATACTGCTGTAGTTTGGACTATTTAACTAATATTTGAAATAAAAAAGTTCGTAAGCCCATTACGAGCCCCATGAAAAATCCCTAAACACGAATTGACATGTGCAACCAACATATATCCGCCATTTTGGCAGATTTCCTCACCTTCGATCTTGACAAAAAAATTCATACTGGTGTAGTTTGGACTATATAACTAAAATCTGAAATGAATAATTTCGTAATCCCATTAGGAGCCCCATGAATAATCCCTAAACACGAAATGACATTGTGCAACCAACATATATCCGCCATTTTGGCAGCTTTCCCCACCTTCAATCTTAACAGAAAAATTCATACTAGTGTAGTTTGGGCCATTTAATTAAAATCTAAAATAAAAAAGTTCGTAATCCCATTACGAGCCCCATGAAAAATCCCTGAACACGAAATGACATTGTACAAACAATATATATCCGCCATTTTGGCAGATTTCCCCACCCTCGATCTTAACAAAAAAATTCATACTGGTGTAGTTTGGGCTATTTAACTAAAATCTGAAATAAAAAAGTTCGTAAGCCCATTACGAGCCCCATGAAAAATCCCTAAACACGAAATGACATGTGCAACGAACATATATCCTCCATTTTGGAAGATATCTCCACCTTCGATCTTAACAAAAAAATTCATACTGGTGTAGTTTGGACTATTTAACTAAAATCTGTAATAAAACAGTTCGTAAGCCCATTATGAGCCCGATGAAAAATCCCTAAACACGAAATGACATGTGCAACAAACATATATCCGCCATTTTGGCAGCTTTCCTCACCTTCAATCTTAACAAAAATAGTCATACTTATGTAGTTTGGACTACTTAACTAATATTTGAAATGAAAAAGTTCGTAAGCCTATTACGAGCCCCATGAAAAATCCCTAAACACGAATTGACATGTGCAACCAACATATATCCGCCATTTTGGCAGACTTCCACACCTTCGATCTTGACGAAAAAATTCATACTGGTGTAGTTTGGGCTATTTAACTAAAATCTGAAATAAAAAAGTTCGTAATCCCATTACGAGCCCCATGAAAAATCCCTAAAAACGAATTGACATGTGCAACCAACATATATCCGTCATTTTGGCAGATTTCCCCACCTTCGATCTTAACAAAAAAATTGATACTGGTGTAGTTTGGGCTATTTAACTAAAATCTGAAATAAAAAAGTTCGTAATCCCATTACGAGCCCCATGAAAAATCCCTAAACACGAAATGACACGTGCAACCAACATATATCCTCCATTTTGGCAGATATCCTCACCTTCGATCTTAACAAAAAAATTCATACTGCTGTAGTTTGGACTATTTAACTAATATTTGAAATAAAAAAGTTCGTAAGCCCATTACGAGCCCCATGAAAAATCCCTAAACACGAATTGACATGTGCAACCAACATATATCCGCCATTTTGGCAGATTTCCTCACCTTCGATCTTGACAAAAAAATTCATACTGGTGTAGTTTGGACTATATAACTAAAATCTGAAATGAATAATTTCGTAATCCCATTAGGAGCCCCATGAATAATCCCTAAACACGAAATGACATTGTGCAACCAACATATATCCGCCATTTTGGCAGCTTTCCCCACCTTCAATCTTAACAGAAAAATTCATACTAGTGTAGTTTGGGCCATTTAATTAAAATCTAAAATGAAAAAGTTCGTAATCCCATTACGAGCCCCATGAAAAATCCCTGAACACGAAATGACATTGTGCAAACAACATATATCCGCCATTTTGGCAGATTTCCCCACCCTCGATCTTAACAAAAAAATTCATGCTGGTGTAGTTTGGGCTATTTAACTAAAATCTGAAATAAAAAAGTTCGTAAGCCCATTACGAGCCCCATGAAAAATCCCTAAACACGAAATGACATGTGCAACGAACATATATCCTCCATTTTGGAAGATATCTCCACCTTCGATCTTAACAAAAAAATTCATACTGGTGTAGTTTGGACTATTTAACTAAAATCTGTAATAAAACAGTTCGTAAGCCCATTATGAGCCCCATGAAAAATCCCTAAACACGAAATGACATGTGCAACAAACATATATCCGCCATTTTGGCAGCTTTCCTCACCTTCAATCTTGAAAAAATAGTCATACTTATGTAGTTTGGACTACTTAACTAATATTTGAAATGAAAAAGTTCGTAAGCCCATTACGAGCCCCATGAAAAATCCCTAAACACGAATTGACATGTGCAACCAACATATATCCGCCATTTTGGCAGATTTCCCCACCCTCGATCTTAACAAAAAAATTCATACTGGTGTAGTTTGGGCTATTTAACTAAAATCTGAAATAAAAAAGTTCGTAAGCCCATTACGAGCCCCATGAAAAATCCCTAAACACGAAATGACATGTGCAACGAACATATATCCTCCATTTTGGAAGATATCTCCACCTTCGATCTTAACAAAAAAATTCATACTGGTGTAGTTTGGACTATTTAACTAAAATCTGTAATAAAACAGTTCGTAAGCCCATTATGAGCCCCATGAAAAATCCCTAAACACGAAATGACATGTGCAACAAACATATATCCGCCATTTTGGCAGCTTTCCTCACCTTCAATCTTGAAAAAATAGTCATACTTATGTAGTTTGGACTACTTAACTAATATTTGAAATGAAAAAGTTCGTAAGCCCATTACGAGCCCCATGAAAAATCCCTAAACACGAATTGACATGTGCAATCAACATATATCCGCCATTTTGGAAGATTTCCCCACCTTCGATCTTAACAAAAAAATTCATACTAGTGTAGTTTGGACTATTTAACTGAAATCTGAAATGGAAAAGTTCGTAAGCCCATCACGAGCCCCATGAAAAATCCCTAAACACGAAATGACATGTGCAACCAACATATATCCGCCATTTTGGCAGATTTCCCCACCTTCGATCTTAACAAAAAAATTCATACTGGTGTAGCTTGGGCTATTTAACTAAAATCTGAAATGATAAAGTTCGTAGTCCCATTACGAGCCCCATGAAAAATCCCTGAACACGAAATGACATTGTGCAAACAACATATATCCGTCATTTTGGCAGATTTCCCCACCTTCGATCTTAACAAAAAAATTGATACTGGTGTAGTTTGGGCTATTTAACTAAAATCTGAAATAAAAAAGTTCCTAATCCCATTACGAGCCCCATGAAAAATCCCTAAACACGAAATGACACGTGCAACCAACATATATCCTCCATTTTGGCAGATATCCTCACCTTCGATCTTAACAAAAAAATTCATACTGCTGTAGTTTGGACTATTTAACTAATATTTGAAATAAAAAAGTTCGTAAGTCCATTACGAGCCCCATGAAAAATCCCTAAACACGAATTGACATGTGCAACCAACATATATCCGCCATTTTGGCAGATTTCCTCACCTTCGATCTTGACAAAAAAATTCATACTGGTGTAGTTTGGACTATATAACTAAAATCTGAAATGAATAATTTCGTAATCCCATTAGGAGCCCCATGAATAATCCCTAAACACGAAATGACATTGTGCAACCAACATATATCCGCCATTTTGGCAGCTTTCCCCACCTTCAATCTTAACAGAAAAATTCATACTTATGTAGTTTGGACTATTTAACTAATATTTGAAATAAATAAGTTGGTAATCCCATTACGAGCCCCATGAAAAATCCCTAAACACGAAATGACATTGTGCAACCAACATATATCCGCCATTTTGGCAGATTTCCACACCTTTGATCTTTACAAAAAAATTCACACTAGTGTAGTTTGGACTATTTAACTAAAATCTGAAATGAAAAAGTTCGTAAGCCCATTACGAGCCCCATGAAAAATCCCTAAACACGAAATGACATGTGCAACCAACATATATCCGCCATTTTGGCAGATTTCCCCACCTTCGAACTTAACAAAAAAATTTATACTAGCGTAGTTTGGACTATTTAACTAATATATGAAATAAAAAAGTTCGTAATCCCATTACGAGCCCCATGAAAAATCCCTAAACTCGAAATGACATGTGCAACCAACATATATCCGCCATTTTGTCAGATTACCCCACCTTCGATCTTAACAAAATTCCTGCTTGTGTAGTTTGGACTAGTTAACTAAAATCTGAAATTAAAGAGTTCGTAATCCCATTACGAGCCCCATGAAAAATCTCTAAACAGGAAATGACATGTGCAGCCAATATATATCCGCCATTTTGGCAGATTTCCCCACCTTCCATCTTAACAAAAAAATTCATACTTATGTAGTTTGGACTATTTAACTAATATTTGAAATAAATAAGTTGGTAATCCCAATACGAGCCCCATGAAAAATCCCTAAACACGAAATGACATTGTGCAACTAACATATATCCGCCATTTTGGCAGATTTCCACACCTTTGATCTTTACAAAAAAATTCACACTAGTGTAGTTTGGACTATTTAACTAAAATCTGAAATGAAAAAGTTCGTAAGCCCATTACGAGCCCCATGAAAAATCCCTAAACACGAAATGACATGTGCAACCAACATATATCCGCCATTTTGGCAGATTTCCCCACCTTCGATCCTAACAAAAAAATTCATACTGGTGTAGCTTGGGCTATTTAACTAAAATCTGAAATAAAAAAGTTCGTAATCCCATTACGAGCCCCATGAAAAATCCCTAAACACGGAATGACATTGTGCAACGAACATATATCCGCCATTTTGGCAGATTTCCCTACCTTCAATCTTAACAAAAAAATTCATATTAGTGTAGTTTGTGCCATTTAACTAAAATCTGAAATGAAAAAGTTGGTAATCCCATTACGAGCCCCATGAAAAATCCCTAAACACGGAATGACATTGTGCAACGAACATATATCCGCCATTTTGGCAGATTTCCCTACCTTCAATCTTAACAAAAAAATTCATACTGGTGTAGCTTGGGCTATTTAACTAAAATCTGAAATGAAAAAGTTGGTAATCCCATTACGAGCCCCATGAAAAATCCCTAAACACGAAATGACATTGTGCAACCAACATATATCCGCCATTTTGGCAGATTTCCCCACCTTCGATCTTAACAAAAAAATTCATACTGGTGTAGCTTGGGCTATTTAACTAAAATCTGAAATAAAACAGTTCGTAATCCCATTACGAGCCCCATGAAAAATCCCTAAACACGAAATGACATGTGCAACCAACATATATCCGCCATTTTGGCAGATTTCCCCACCTTCGATCTTAACAAAAAAATTCATACTGGTGTAGCTTGTGCTATTTAACTAAAATCTGAAATGAAAAAGTTCGTAATCCCATTACGAGCCCCATGAAAAATCCCTAAACACGAAATGACATGTGCAACCAACATATATCCGCCATTTTGGCAGACTTCCACACCTTCGATCTTAACGCAAATATTAATGCTAGTGTAGTTTGGACTATTTAACTGAAATCTGAAATGGAAAAGTTCTTAGTCCCATTACGAGCCCCATGAAAAATCCCTAAACTCGAAATGACATTTGCAACCAACATATATCCGCCATTTTGGCAGATTTCCACACCTTCGATCTTAACAAAAAAATTCATACTGGTGTAGCTTGGGCTATTTAACTAAAATCTAAATTAAAAAGTTTGTAAGCCCATTACGAGCCCCATGAAAAATCCCTAAACACGAAATGACATGTGCAACCAACATATATCCGCCATTTTGGCAGATTTCCCCACCTTCGATCTTAACAAAAAAATTCATACTGGTGTAGCTTGGGCTATTTAACTAAAATCTGAAATAAAAAAGTTCTTAGTCCCATTACGAGCCCCATGAAAAATCCCTAAACTCGAAATGACATGTGCAACCAACATATATCCGCCATTTTGGCAGATTTCCACACCTTCGATCTTAACAAAAAAATTCATACTAGTGTAGTTTTGACTATTTAACTAAAATCTGAAATAAAAAAGTTCGTAATCCCATTACGAGCCCCATGAAAAATACCTAAACACGAAATGACATTGTGCAACCAACATATATCCGCCATTTTGGCAGATTTCCCCACCTTCAATCTTAACAAAAAAATTCATATTAGTGTAGTTTGTGCCATTTAACTAAAATCTGAAATAAAAAAGTTGGTAATCCCATTACGAGCCCCATGAAAAATCCCTAAACACGAAATGACATTGTGCAACCAACATATATCCGCCATTTTGGCAGATTTCCCCACCTTCGATCTTAACAAAAAAATTCATACTGGTGTAGTTTGGACTATTTAACTAAAATCTGAAATGAAAAAGTTCGTAAGCCCATTACGAGCCCCATGAAAAATCCCTAAACACGAATTGACATTGTGCAACCAACATATATCCGCTATTTTGGCAGATTTCCACACCTTCGATCTTAACAAAAAAATTCATACTAGTGTAGTTTTGACTATTTAACTAAAATCTGGAATAAAAAAGTTCGTAATCCCATTACGAGCCCCATGAAAAATCCCTAAACACGAAATGACATTGTGCAACCAACTTATATCCGCCATTTAGGCAGATTTACCCACCTTCGATCTTAACAAAAAAATTCATACTAGTGTAGTTTGGACTATTTAACTAAAATCTGAAATGAAAAAGTTCGTAAGCCCATTACGAGCCCCATGAAAAATCCCTAAACACGAATTGACATTGTGCAACCAACATATATCCGCCATTTTGGCAGATTTCCACACCTTCGATCTTAACAAAAAAATTCATATTAGTGTAGTTTGGGCCATTTAACTAAAATCTGAAATAAAAAGTTGGTAATCCCATTACGAGCCCCATGAAAAATCCCTAAACACGAAATGACATTGTGCAACCAACATATATCCGCCATTTTGGCAGATTTCCTCACCTTCGATCTTGACAAAAAAATTCATACTGGTGTAGTTTGGACTATATAACTAAAATCTGAAATGAAAAATTTCGTAATCCCATTACGAGCCCCATGAATAATCCCTAAACACGAAATGACATTGTGCAACCAACATATATCCGCCATTTTGGCAGCTTTCCACACCTTCAATCTTAACAGAAAAATTCATACTAGTGTAGTTTGGGCCATTTAACGAAAATCTAAACTGAAAAAGTTCGTAATCCCATTACGAGCCCCATGAAAAATCCCTGAACACGAAATGACATTGTGCAAACAACATATATCCGCCATTTTGGCAGATTTCCCCACCCTCGATCTTAACCAAAAAATTCATACTGGTGTAGTTTGGGCTATTTAACTAAAATCTGAAATAAAAAAGTTCGTAAGCCCATTACGAGCCCCATGAAAAATCCCTAAACTCGAAATGACATGTGCAACCAACATATATCCGCCATTTTGGCAGATTTCCACACCTTCGATCTTAACAAAAAAATTCATACTAGTGTAGTTTTGACTATTTAACTAAAATCTGAAATAAAAAAGTTCGTAATCCCATTACGAGCCCCATGAAAAATCCCTAAACACGAAATGACATTGTGCAACCAACATATATCCGCCATTTTGGCAGATTTCCCCACCTTCAATCTTAACAAAAAAATTCATATTAGTGTAGTTTGTGCCATTTAACTAAAATCTGAAATAAAAAAGTTGGTAATCCCATTACGAGCCCCATGAAAAATCCCTAAACACGAAATGACATTGTGCAACCAACATATATCCGCCATTTTGGCAGATTTCCCCACCTTCGATCTTAACAAAAAAATTCATACTGGTGTAGCTTGAGCTATTTAACTAATATTTGAAATAAATAAGTTGGTAATCCCATTACGAGCCCCATGAAAAATCCCTAAACACGAAATGACATTGTGCAACCAACATATATCCGCCATTTTGGCAGATTTCCACACCTTTGATCTTTACAAAAAAATTCACACTAGTGTAGTTTGGACTATTTAACTAAAATCTGAAATGAAAAAGTTCGTAAGCCCATTACGAGCCCTATGAAAAATCCCTAAACACGAAATGACATGTGCAACCAACATATATCCGCCATTTTGGCAGATTTCCCCACCTTCGAACTTAACAAAAAAATTTATACTAGCGTAGTTTGGACTATTTAACTAATATATGAAATAAAAAAGTTCGTAATCCCATTACGAGCCCCATGAAAAATCCCTAAACTCGAAATGACATGTGCAACCAACATATATCCGCCATTTTGTCAGATTACCCCACCTTCGATCTTAACAAAATTCCTGCTTGTGTAGTTTGGACTAGTTAACTAAAATCTGAAATTAAAGAGTTCGTAATCCCATTACGAGCCCCATGAAAAATCTCTAAACAGGAAATGACATGTGCAGCCAATATATATCCGCCATTTTGGCAGATTTCCCCACCTTCCATCTTAACAAAAAAATTCATACTTATGTAGTTTGGACTATTTAACTAATATTTGAAATAAATAAGTTGCTAATCCCAATACGAGCCCCATGAAAAATCCCTAAACACGAAATGACATTGTGCAACTAACATATATCCGCCATTTTGGCAGATTTCCACACCTTTGATCTTTACAAAAAAATTCACACTAGTGTAGTTTGGACTATTTAACTAAAATCTGAAATGAAAAAGTTCGTAAGCCCATTACGAGCCCCATGAAAAATCCCTAAACACGAAATGACATGTGCAACCAACATATATCCGCCATTTTGGCAGATTTCCCCACCTTCGATCTTAACAAAAAAATTCATACTGGTGTAGCTTGGGCTATTTAACTAAAATCTGAAATAAAACAGTTCGTAATCCCATTACGAGCCCCATGAAAAATCCCTAAACACGAAATGACATGTGCAACCAACATATATCCGCCATTTTGGCAGATTTACCCACCTTCGATCTTAACAAAAAAATTCATACTAGTGTAGTTTGGACTATTTAACTAAAATCTGAAATGAAAAAGTTCGTAAGCCCATTACGAGCCCCATGAAAAATCCCTAAACACGAATTGACATTGTGCAACCAACATATATCCGCCATTTTGGCAGATTTCCACACCTTCGATCTTAACAAAAAAATTCATATTAGTGTAGTTTGGGCCATTTAACTAAAATCTGAAATAAAAAGTTGGTAATCCCATTACGAGCCCCATGAAAAATCCCTAAACACGAAATGACATTGTGCAACCAACATATATCCGCCATTTTGGCAGATTTCCTCACCTTCGATCTTAACGCAAATATTAATGCTAGTGTAGTTTGGACTATTTAACTGAAATCTGAAATGGAAAAGTTCTTAGTCCCATTACGAGCCCCATGAAAAATCCCTAAACTCGAAATGACATGTGCAACCAACATATATCCGCCATTTTGGCAGATTTCCTCACCTTCGATCTTGACAAAAAAATTCATACTGGTGTAGTTTGGACTATATAACTAAAATCTGAAATGAAAAATTTCGTAATCCCATTACGAGCCCCATGAATAATCCCTAAACACGAAATGACATTGTGCAACCAACATATATCCGCCATTTTGGCAGCTTTCCACACCTTCAATCTTAACAGAAAAATTCATACTAGTGTAGTTTGGGCCATTTAACGAAAATCTAAACTGAAAAAGTTCGTAATCCCATTACGAGCCCCATGAAAAATCCCTGAACACGAAATGACATTGTGCAAACAACATATATCCGCCATTTTGGCAGATTTCCCCACCCTCGATCTTAACCAAAAAATTCATACTGGTGTAGTTTGGGCTATTTAACTAAAATCTGAAATAAAAAAGTTCGTAAGCCCATTACGAGCCCCATGAAAAATCCCTAAACTCGAAATGACATGTGCAACCAACATATATCCGCCATTTTGGCAGATTTCCACACCTTCGATCTTAACAAAAAAATTCATACTAGTGTAGTTTTGACTATTTAACTAAAATCTGAAATAAAAAAGTTCGTAATCCCATTACGAGCCCCATGAAAAATCCCTAAACACGAAATGACATTGTGCAACCAACATATATCCGCCATTTTGGCAGATTTCCCCACCTTCAATCTTAACAAAAAAATTCATATTAGTGTAGTTTGTGCCATTTAACTAAAATCTGAAATAAAAAAGTTGGTAATCCCATTACGAGCCCCATGAAAAATCCCTAAACACGAAATGACATTGTGCAACCAACATATATCCGCCATTTTGGCAGATTTCCCCACCTTCGATCTTAACAAAAAAATTCATACTGGTGTAGCTTGAGCTATTTAACTAATATTTGAAATAAATAAGTTGGTAATCCCATTACGAGCCCCATGAAAAATCCCTAAACACGAAATGACATTGTGCAACCAACATATATCCGCCATTTTGGCAGATTTCCACACCTTTGATCTTTACAAAAAAATTCACACTAGTGTAGTTTGGACTATTTAACTAAAATCTGAAATGAAAAAGTTCGTAAGCCCATTACGAGCCCTATGAAAAATCCCTAAACACGAAATGACATGTGCAACCAACATATATCCGCCATTTTGGCAGATTTCCCCACCTTCGAACTTAACAAAAAAATTTATACTAGCGTAGTTTGGACTATTTAACTAATATATGAAATAAAAAAGTTCGTAATCCCATTACGAGCCCCATGAAAAATCCCTAAACTCGAAATGACATGTGCAACCAACATATATCCGCCATTTTGTCAGATTACCCCACCTTCGATCTTAACAAAATTCCTGCTTGTGTAGTTTGGACTAGTTAACTAAAATCTGAAATTAAAGAGTTCGTAATCCCATTACGAGCCCCATGAAAAATCTCTAAACAGGAAATGACATGTGCAGCCAATATATATCCGCCATTTTGGCAGATTTCCCCACCTTCCATCTTAACAAAAAAATTCATACTTATGTAGTTTGGACTATTTAACTAATATTTGAAATAAATAAGTTGCTAATCCCAATACGAGCCCCATGAAAAATCCCTAAACACGAAATGACATTGTGCAACTAACATATATCCGCCATTTTGGCAGATTTCCACACCTTTGATCTTTACAAAAAAATTCACACTAGTGTAGTTTGGACTATTTAACTAAAATCTGAAATGAAAAAGTTCGTAAGCCCATTACGAGCCCCATGAAAAATCCCTAAACACGAAATGACATGTGCAACCAACATATATCCGCCATTTTGGCAGATTTCCCCACCTTCGATCTTAACAAAAAAATTCATACTGGTGTAGCTTGGGCTATTTAACTAAAATCTGAAATAAAACAGTTCGTAATCCCATTACGAGCCCCATGAAAAATCCCTAAACACGAAATGACATGTGCAACCAACATATATCCGCCATTTTGGCAGATTTACCCACCTTCGATCTTAACAAAAAAATTCATACTAGTGTAGTTTGGACTATTTAACTAAAATCTGAAATGAAAAAGTTCGTAAGCCCATTACGAGCCCCATGAAAAATCCCTAAACACGAATTGACATTGTGCAACCAACATATATCCGCCATTTTGGCAGATTTCCACACCTTCGATCTTAACAAAAAAATTCATATTAGTGTAGTTTGGGCCATTTAACTAAAATCTGAAATAAAAAGTTGGTAATCCCATTACGAGCCCCATGAAAAATCCCTAAACACGAAATGACATTGTGCAACCAACATATATCCGCCATTTTGGCAGATTTCCTCACCTTCGATCTTAACGCAAATATTAATGCTAGTGTAGTTTGGACTATTTAACTGAAATCTGAAATGGAAAAGTTCTTAGTCCCATTACGAGCCCCATGAAAAATCCCTAAACTCGAAATGACATGTGCAACCAACATATATCCGCCATTTTGGCAGATTTCCACACCTTCGATCTTAACAAAAAAATTCATACTGGTGTAGCTTGGGCTATTTAACTAAAATCTAAATTAAAAAGTTTGTAAGCCCATTACGAGCCCCATGAAAAATCCCTAAACACGAAATGACATGTGCAACCAACATATATCCGCCATTTTGGCAGATTTCCCCACCTTCGATCTTAACAAAAAAATTCATACTGGTGTAGCTTGGGCTATTTAACTAAAATCTGAAATAAAAAAGTTCTTAGTCCCATTACGAGCCCCATGAAAAATCCCTAAACTCGAAATGACATGTGCAACCAACATATATCCGCCATTTTGGCAGATTTCCACACCTTCGATCTTAACAAAAAAATTCATACTAGTGTAGTTTTGACTATTTAACTAAAATCTGAAATAAAAAAGTTCGTAATCCCATTACGAGCCCCATGAAAAATCCCTAAACACGAAATGACATTGTGCAACCAACATATATCCGCCATTTTGGCAGATATCCCCACCTTCAATCTTAACAAAAAAATTCATATTAGTGTAGTTTGTGCCATTTAACTAAAATCTGAAATAAAAAAGTTGGTAATCCCATTACGAGCCCCATGAAAAATCCCTAAACACGAAATGACATTGTGCAACCAACTTATATCCGCCATTTAGGCAGATTTACCCACCTTCGATCTTAACAAAAAAATTCATACTAGTGTAGTTTGGACTATTTAACTAAAATCTGAAATGAAAAAGTTCGTAAGCCCATTACGAGCCCCATGAAAAATCCCTAAACACGAATTGACATTGTGCAACCAACATATATCCGCCATTTTGGCAGATTTCCACACCTTCGATCTTAACAAAAAAATTCATATTAGTGTAGTTTGGGCCATTTAACTAAAATCTGAAATAAAAAGTTGGTAATCCCATTACGAGCCCCATGAAAAATCCCTAAACACGAAATGACATTGTGCAACCAACATATATCCGCCATTTTGGCAGATTTCCTCACCTTCGATCTTGACAAAAAAATTCATACTGGTGTAGTTTGGACTATATAACTAAAATCTGAAATGAAAAATTTCGTAATCCCATTACGAGCCCCATGAATAATCCCTAAACACGAAATGACATTGTGCAACCAACATATATCCGCCATTTTGGCAGCTTTCCACACCTTCAATCTTAACAGAAAAATTCATACTAGTGTAGTTTGGGCCATTTAACGAAAATCTAAACTGAAAAAGTTCGTAATCCCATTACGAGCCCCATGAAAAATCCCTGAACACGAAATGACATTGTGCAAACAACATATATCCGCCATTTTGGCAGATTTCCCCACCCTCGATCTTAACCAAAAAATTCATACTGGTGTAGTTTGGGCTATTTAACTAAAATCTGAAATAAAAAAGTTCGTAAGCCCATTACGAGCCCCATGAAAAATCCCTAAACTCGAAATGACATGTGCAACCAACATATATCCGCCATTTTGGCAGATTTCCACACCTTCGATCTTAACAAAAAAATTCATACTAGTGTAGTTTTGACTATTTAACTAAAATCTGAAATAAAAAAGTTCGTAATCCCATTACGAGCCCCATGAAAAATCCCTAAACACGAAATGACATTGTGCAACCAACATATATCCGCCATTTTGGCAGATTTCCACACCTTTGATCTTTACAAAAAAATTCACACTAGTGTAGTTTGGACTATTTAACTAAAATCTGAAATGAAAAAGTTCGTAAGCCCATTACGAGCCCTATGAAAAATCCCTAAACACGAAATGACATGTGCAACCAACATATATCCGCCATTTTGGCAGATTTCCCCACCTTCGAACTTAACAAAAAAATTTATACTAGCGTAGTTTGGACTATTTAACTAATATATGAAATAAAAAAGTTCGTAATCCCATTACGAGCCCCATGAAAAATCCCTAAACTCGAAATGACATGTGCAACCAACATATATCCGCCATTTTGTCAGATTACCCCACCTTCGATCTTAACAAAATTCCTGCTTGTGTAGTTTGGACTAGTTAACTAAAATCTGAAATTAAAGAGTTCGTAATCCCATTACGAGCCCCATGAAAAATCTCTAAACAGGAAATGACATTGTGCAAACCACATATATCCGCCATTTTGGCAGATTTCCCCACCCTCGATCTTAACCAAAAAATTCATACTGGTGTAGTTTGGGCTATTTAACTAAAATCTGAAATAAAAAAGTTCGTAAGCCCATTACGAGCCCCATGAAAAATCCCTAAACTCGAAATGACATGTGCAACCAACATATATCCGCCATTTTGGCAGATTTCCACACCTTCGATCTTAACAAAAAAATTCATACTAGTGTAGTTTTGACTATTTAACTAAAATCTGAAATAAAAAAGTTCGTAATCCCATTAGGAGCCCCATGAAAAATCCCTAAACACGAAATGACATTGTGCAACCAACATATATCCGCCATTTTGGCAGATTTCCCCACCTTCAATCTTAACAAAAAAATTCATATTAGTGTAGTTTGTGCCATTTAACTAAAATCTGAAATAAAAAAGTTGGTAATCCCATTACGAGCCCCATGAAAAATCCCTAAACACGAAATGACATTGTGCAACCAACATATATCCGCCATTTTGGCAGATTTCCCCAGCTTCGATCTTAACAAAAAAATTCATACTGGTGTAGCTTGAGCTATTTAACTAAAATCTGAAATAAAACAGTTCGTAATCCCATTACGAGCCCCATGAAAAATCCCTAAACACGAAATGACATGTGCAACAAACATATATCCGCCATTTTGGCAGATTTCCCCACCTTCGATCTTAACAAAAAAATTCATACTGGTGTAGCTTGGGCTATTTAACTAAAATCTGAAATGAAAAAGTTCGTAATCCCATTACGAGCCCCATGAAAAATCCCTAAACACGAAATGACATTGTGCAACCAACATATATCCGCCATTTTGACAGATTTCCCCACCTTCGATCTTAACAAAAAAATTCATACTAGTGTAGTTTTGACTATTTAACTAAAATCTGAAATAAAAAAGTTGGTAATCCCATTACGAGCCCCATGAAAAATCCCTAAACACGAAATGACATTGTGCAACCAACATATATCCGCCATTTTGGCAGATTTCCCCACCTTCAATCTTAACAAAAAAATTCATATTAGTGTACTTTGTGCCATTTAACTAAAATCTGAAATAAAAAAGTTGGTAATCCCATTACGAGCCCCATGAAAAATCCCTAAACACGAAATGACATTGTGCAACCAACATATATCCGCCATTTTGACAGATTTCCCCACCTTCGATCTTAACAAAAAAATTCATACTAGTGTAGTTTGGACTATTTAACTAAAATCTGAAATAAAAAGTTGGTAATCCCATTACGAGCCCCATGAAAAATCCCTAAACACGAAATGACATGTGCAACAAACATATATCCGCCATTTTGGCAGATTTCCTCACCATCGATCTTAACAAGAAAATTCCTACTTGTGCCATCTGGACCATTTCACCAATATCTGACATAAAAAAGTTCGTAATCCTATTACGAGCCCCATGAAAAATCCCTAAACACGAATTGACATGTGCAACCAACATATATCCGCCATTTTGGCAGATTTGCTCACCTTCGATCTGAAGAAAAAAAATTCCTACTTATCTAGTTTGGAGAATTTAACTAATATCTGACATATAAAAGTTCGTAATCCCATTACGAGCCCCATGAAAAATCTCTAAACAGGAAATGACATGTGCAACCAATATATATCCGCCATTTTGGCAGATTTCCCCAACTTCGGTCTTAACAAAAAAAACTCCTACTTGTGTAATTTGGACTATTCAACTAATATCTGAAATAACAATGTTCGTAATCCCATTACGAGCCCCATGAAAAATCCCTAAACGCGAAATGACATGTGCAACAAACATATATCCGCCATTTTGGCAGATTTCCCCACCTTCGAATTTAACAAAAAAATTTATAGTAGCGTAGTTTGGACTATTTAACTAATATCTGTAATAAAAAAGTTCGTAATCCAATTACGAGCCCCATGAAAAATCCCTAAACAGGAAATGACATGTGCAACCAACATATATCCGCCATTTTGGCAGATTTCCCCGACTTCGATCTTAACAAAAAAAACTCCTACTTGTGTAATTTGGACTATTCAACTAATATCTGAAATAACAATGTTCGTAATCCCATTACGAGCCCCATGAAAAATCCCTAAACGCGAAATGACATGTGCAACAAACATATATCCGCCATTTTGGCAGATTTCCCCACCTTCGAATTTAACAAAAAAATTTATACTAGCGTAGTTTGGACTATTTAACTAATATCTGTAATAAAAATGTTCGTAATCCAATTACGAGCCCCATGAAAAATCCCTAAACACGAAATGACATGTGCAACCAACATATATCCGCCATTTTGGCAGATTACCCCACCTTCGATCTTAACAAAAAAATTCCTAATTGTGTAGTTAGGACTATATAATTAATATCTGAAATAAAAAAGTTCGTAATCCCATTACGAGCCCCATGAAAAATCCCAAAACACGAAATGACATGTGCAACCAACATATATCCGCCATTTTGTCAGATTACCCCACCTTCGATCTTAACAAAATTCCTGCTTGTGTAGTTTGGACTAGTTAACTAAAATCTGAAATTAAAGAGTTCGTAATCCCATTACGAGCCCCATGAAAAATCCCTAAACACGAAACGACATGTGCAACGAACATATATCTGCCATTTTCGCAGATTTCCTCACCTTCGATCTTAACAAAAAAAACTCCTACTTGTGTAATTTGGACTATTCAACTAATATCTGAAATAACAATGTTCGTAATCCCATTACGAGCCCCATGAAAAATCCCTAAACGCGAAATGACATGTGCAACAAACATATATCCGCCATTTTGGCAGATTACCCCACCTTCGATCTTAACAAAAAAATTTCTAATTGTGTAGTTTGGACTATATAATTAATATCTGAAATAAAAAAGTTCGTAATCCCATTACGAGCCCCATGAAAAATCCCAAAACACGCAATGACATGTGCAACCAACATATATCCGCCATTTTGTCAGATTACCCCACCTTCGATCTTAACAAAATTCCTGCTTGTGTAGTTTGGACTAGTTAACTAAAATCTGAAATTAAAGAGTTCGTAATCCCATTACGAGCCCCATGAAAAATCCCTAAACACGAAACGACATGTGCAACGAACATATATCTGCCATTTTCGCAGATTTCCTCACCTTCGATCTTAACAAAAAAATTCCTACTTGTGTAGTTTGGAATATCTAACTAATATCTGAAATAACAATGTTCGTAATCCCATTACGAGCCCCACGAAAAATTCCTAAACGCGAAATGACATGTGCAACCAATATATATCCGCCATTTTGGCAGATTTCCCCACCTTCGATCTTAACAAAAAAAACTCCTTCTTGTGTAATTTGGACTATTCAACTAATATCTGAAATAACAATGTTCGTAATCCCATTACGAGCCCCATGAAAAATCCCTAAACACGAAATGACATATGCAACCAACATATATCCGCCATTTTGGCAGATTTCCTCACCTCCCATTTTAACAAAAATATTCCTACTTGTGTAGTTTGGACTATTTAACTAATTTCTGAAATAAAAAAGTTCGAAATCCCATTACGAGCCCCATGAAAAATGCCTAAACACGAAATAACATATGCAACTAACATATATCCGCCATTTTGGCAGATTTCCTCACCTCCCATTTTAACAAAAATATTCCTACTTGTGTAGTTTGGACTATTTAACTAATATTTGAAATGAAAAAGTTCGTAATCCCATTACGAGCCCCATGAAAAATCCCTAAACTCGAAATGACATTTGCAACCAACAAATATCCGCCATTTTAACAGATTTCCTAACCATCGATCTTAACAAGAAAATTCCTACTTGTGCAATTTGGACTATTTCACCGATATCTGACATAAAAAAGTTCGTAATCCTATTACGAGCCCCATGAAAAATCCCTAAACACGAAATGACATGTGCAACCAACATACATCCGCCATTTTGCCAGATTACCCCACCTTCAATCTTAACAAAAAATTCCTACTTGTGTATTTTGGACTATTCAACTAAGATCTGAAATAACAAAGTTCGTAATCCCATCACGAGCCCCATGAAAAATCCCTAAATACGAAATGACATGTGCAACCAACATACATCCGCCATTTCCCCAGATTACCCCACCTTCGATCTTAATAAAAAAATTCCTACTTGTGTAGTTTGGACTATTCAACTAATATCTGAAATAACAAAGTTCGTAATTCCATTACGAGCCCCATGAAAAATCCCTAAACACGAAATGACATGTGCAATGAACATATATCCGCCATTTTGGCAGATTTCCCCAACTTCGATCTTAACAAAAAAAACTCCTTCTTGTGTAATTTGGACTATTCAACTAATATCTGAAATAACAATGTTCGTAATCCCATTACGAGCCCAATGAAAAATCCCTAAACGCGAAATGACATGTGCAACAAACATATATCCGCCATTTTGGCAGATTTCCCCACCTTCGAATTTAACAAAAAAATTTATACTAGCGTAGTTTGGACTATTTAACTAATATTTGAAATGAAAAAGTTCGTAATCCCATTACGAGCCCCATGAAAAATCCCTAAACACGAAACGACATGTGCAACGAACATATATCTGCCATTTTCGCAGATTTCCTCACCTTCGATCTTAACAAAAAAATTCCTACTTGTGTAGTTTGGAATATCTAACTAATATCTGAAATAACAATGTTCGTAATCCCATTACGAGCCCCACGAAAAATTCCTAAACGCGAAATGACATGTGCAACCAATATATATCCGCCATTTTGGCAGATTTCCCCACCTTCGATCTTAACAAAAAAAACTCCTTCTTGTGTAATTTGGACTATTCAACTAATATCTGAAATAACAATGTTCGTAATCCCATTACGAGCCCAATGAAAAATCCCTAAACGCGAAATGACATGTGCAACAAACATATATCCGCCATTTTGGCAGATTTCCCCACCTTCGAACTTAACAAAAAAATTTATACTAGCGTAGTTTGGACTATTTAACTAATATATGAAATAAAAAAGTTCGTAATCCCATTACGAGCCCCATGAAAAATCCCTAAACTCGAAATGACATGTGCAACCAACATATATCCGCCATTTTGGCAGATTTTCCCACCTTCGATCTTAAAAAAAAAATTCCGACTTGTGTAGTTTGGACTATTTAACTAATATCTGAAATAAAAAAGTTCGTAATACCATTTCGAGCCCCATGAAAAATCCCTAAACACGAAATGACATATGCAACGAACATATATCCGCCATTTTGGCAGATTTCCTCACCTCCCATTTTAACAAAAATATTCCTACTTGTGTAGTTTGGACTATTTAACTAATTTCTGAAATAAAAAAGTTCGAAATCCCATTACGAGCCCCATGAAAAATGCCTAAACACGAAATGACATATGCAACGAACATATATCCGCCATTTTGGCAGATTTCCTCACCTCCCATTTTAACAAAAATATTCCTACTTGTGTAGTTTGGACTATTTCACCAATATCTGACATAAAAAAGTTCGTAATCCCATTACGAGCCCCATGAAAAATCCCTAAACACGAAATGACATGTGCAACCAACATACATCCGCCATTTTGCCAGATTACCCCACCTTCAATCTTAACAAAAAATTCCTACTTGTGTAGTTTGGACTATTCAACTAAGATCTGAAATAACAAAGTTCGTAATCCCATTACGAGCCCCATGAAAAATCCCTAAATACGAAATGACATGTGAAACCAACATACATCCGCCATTTTGCCAGATTACCCCACCTTCAATCTTAACAAAAAATTCCTACTTGTGTATTTTGGACTATTCAACTAAGATCTGAAATAAAAATATTCGTAATCCCTTTACGAGCCCCATGAAAAATCCCTAAACAGGAAATGACATGTGCAACCAACATACATCCGCCATTTTGCCAGATTACCCCACCTTCGATCTTAACAAAAAAATTCCTACTTGTGTAGTTTGGACTATTCAACTAAGATCTGAAATAACAAAGTTCGTAATTCCATTACGAGCCCCATGAAAAATCCCTAAACACGAAATGACATGTGCAATGAACATATATCCGCCATTTTGGCAGATTACCCCACGTTCGATCTTAACAAAAAAATTCCTACTTGTGTAGTTTGGACTATATAACTTATATCTGAAATAAAAAAGTTCGTAATCCCATTACGAGCCCCATGAAAAATCCCTAAACAGGAAATGACATGTGCAACCAATATATATCCGCCATTTTGGCAGATTTGCTCACCTTCGATCTGAAGAGAAAAAATTCCTACTTATCTAGTTCGGACTATTTAACTAATATCTGAAATAAAAAAGTTCGTAATCCCATTACGAGCCCCATGAAAAATCTTTAAACACGAAATGACATGTGCAATGAACATATATCCGCCATTTTTGCAGCATTGCTCACCTTCGATCTCAAGAAAAAAAATTCCTACTTATCTAGTTTGGACTATTTAACTAATATCTGAAATAAAAAAGTTCGTAATCCCATTACGAGCCCCATGAAAAATCCCTGAACACGAAATGACATTGTGCAAACAACATATATCCGCCATTTTGGCAGATTTCCCCACCCTCGATCTTACCCAAAAAATTCATACTGGTGTAGATTGGGCTATTTAACTAAAATCTGAAATAAAAAAGTTCGTAAGCCCATTACGAGCCCCATGAAAAATCCCTAAACTCGAAATGACATGTGCAACCAACATATATCCGCCATTTTGGCAGATTTCCACACCTTCGATCTTAACAAAAAAATTCATACTAGTGTAGTTTTGACTATTTAACTAAAATCTGAAATAAAAAAGTTCGTAATCCCATTACGAGCCCCATGAAAAATCCCTAAACACGAAACGACATTGTGCAACCAACATATATCCGCCATTTTGGCAGATTTCCCCACCTTCAATCTTAACAAAAAAATTCATATTAGTGTAGTTTGTGCCATTTAACTAAAATCTGAAATAAAAAAGTTGGTAATCCCATTACGAGCCCCATGAAAAATCCCTAAACACGAAATGACATTGTGCAACCAACATATATCCGCCATTTTGGCAGATTTCCCCACCTTCGATCTTAACAAAAAAATTCATACTGGTGTAGCTTGAGCTATTTAACTAAACTCTGAAATAAAACAGTTCGTAATCCCATTACGAGCCCCATGAAAAATCCCTAAACACGAAATGACATGTGCAACAAACATATATCCGCCATTTTGGCAGATTTCCCCACCTTCGATCTTAACAAAAAAATTCATACTGGTGTAGCTTGGGCTATTTAACTAAAATCTGAAATGAAAAAGTTCGTAATCCCATTACGAGCCCCATGAAAAATCCCTAAACACGAAATGACATTGTGCAACCAACATATATCCGCCATTTTGACAGATTTCCCCACCTTCGATCTTAACAAAAAAATTCATACTAGTGTAGTTTTGACTATTTAACTAAAATCTGAAATAAAAAAGTTGGTAATCCCATTACGAGCCCCATGAAAAATCCCTAAACACGAAATGACATTGTGCAACCAACATATATCCGCCATTTTGGCAGATTTCCCCACCTTCAATCTTAACAAAAAAATTCATATTAGTGTACTTTGTGCCATTTAACTAAAATCTGAAATAAAAAAGTTGGTAATCCCATTACGAGCCCCATGAAAAATCCCTAAACACGAAATGACATTGTGCAACCAACATATATCCGCCATTTTGACAGATTTCCCCACCTTCGATCTTAACAAAAAAATTCATACTAGTGTAGTTTGGACTATTTAACTAAAATCTGAAATAAAAAGTTGGTAATCCCATTACGAGCCCCATGAAAAATCCCTAAACACGAAATGACATGTGCAACAAACATATATCCGCCATTTTGGCAGATTTCCTCACCATCGATCTTAACAAGAAAATTCCTACTTGTGCAATCTGGACTATTTCACCAATATCTGACATAAAAAAGTTCGTAATCCTATTACGAGCCCCATGAAAAATCCCTAAACACGAAATGACATGTGCAACAAACATATATCCGCCATTTTTGCAGATTTCCTCACCTTCGATCTTAACAAAAAAATTCCCACTTCTGCAATTTGGACTATTTCACCAATATCTGAAATAAAAAAGTTCGTAATCCTATTACGAGCCCCATGAAAAATCCCTAAACACGAATTGACATGTGCAACCAACATATATCCGCCATTTTGGCAGATTTGCTCACCTTCGATCTGAAGAAAAAAAATTCCTACTTATCTAGTTTGGAGAATTTAACTAATATCTGACATATAAAAGTTCGTAATCCCATTACGAGCCCCATGAAAAATCTCTAAACAGGAAATGACATGTGCAACCAATATATATCCGCCATTTTGGCAGATTTCCCCAACTTCGATCTTAACAAAAAAAACTCCTACTTGTGTAATTTGGACTATTCAACTAATATCTGAAATAACAATGTTCGTAATCCCATTACGAGCCCCATCAAAAATCCCTAAACGCGAAATGACATGTGCAACAAACATATATCCGCCATTTTGGCAGATTTCCCCAACTTCGATCTTAACAAAAAAAACTCCTACTTGTGTAATTTGGACTATTCAACTAATATCTGAAATAACAATGTTCGTAATCCCATTACGAGCCCCATGAAAAATCCCTAAACACGAAATGACATGTGCAACCAACATATATCCGCCATTTTGGCAGATTACCCCACCTTCGATCTTAACAAAAAAATTCCTAATTGTGTAGTTAGGACTATATAATTAATATCTGAAATAAAAAAGTTCGTAATCCCATTACGAGCCCCATGAAAAATCCCAAAACACGAAATGACATGTGCAACCAACATATATCCGCCATTTTATCAGATTACCCCACCTTCGATCTTAACAAACTTCCTGCTTGTGTAGTTTGGACTAGTTAACTAAAATCTGAAATTAAAGAGTTCGTAATCCCATTACGAGCCCCATGAAAAATCCCTAAACACGAAACGACATGTGCAACGAACATATATCTGCCATTTTCGCAGATTTCCTCACCTTCGATCTTAACAAAAAAAACTCCTACTTGTGTAATTTGGACTATTCAACTAATATCTGAAATAACAATGTTCGTAATCCCATTACGAGCCCCATGAAAAATCCCTAAACGCGAAATGACATGTGCAACAAACATATATCCGCCATTTTGGCAGATTACCCCACCTTCGATCTTAACAAAAAAATTTCTAATTGTGTAGTTTGGACTATATAATTAATATCTGAAATAAAAAAGTTCGTAATCCCATTACGAGCCCCATGAAAAATCCCAAAACACGCAATGACATGTGCAACCAACATATATCCGCCATTTTGTCAGATTACCCCACCTTCGATCTTAACGAAATTCCTGCTTGTGTAGTTTGGACTAGTTAACTAAAATCTGAAATTAAAGAGTTCGTAATCCCATTACGAGCCCCATGAAAAATCCCTAAACACTAAACGACATGTGCAACGAACATATATCTGCCATTTTCGCTGATTTCCTCACCTTCGATCTTAACAAAAAAATTCATACTACCGTAGTTTGGACTATTTAACTAATATCTGAAATAAAAAAGTTTTTAATCCTATTACGAGCCCCATGAAAAATCCCTAAACACGAAATGAGATTTGCAACCAACATATATCCGCCATTTTGGCAGATTACCCCACCTTCGATCTTAACAAAAAAATTCCTACTTGTGTAGTTTGGACTATTCAACTAATATCTGTAATAAAAAATTTCGTAATCCCATTACGAGCCCCATGAAAAATACCAGAACACGAAATGACATGTGCAACCAACATATATCCGCCAATTTGGCAGATTACCCCACCTTCTATCTTAACAAAAAAATTCCTACTTGTGTAGTTTGGACTATATAATTAATATCTGAAATAAAAAAGTTCGTAATCCCATTACGAGCCCCATGAAAAATCCCAAAACACGAAATGACATGTGCAACCAACATATATCCGCCATTTTGTCAGATTACCCCACCTTCGATCTTAACAAAATTTCTGCTTGTGTAGTTTGGACTATTTAACTAAAATCTGAAATTAAAGAGTTCGTAATCCCATTACGAGCCCCATGAAAAATCCCTAAACACGAAATGACATGTGCTACCAACATACATTCGCCATTTTCGCAGATTTCCTCACCTTCGATCTTAACAAAAAAATTCCTACTTGTGTAGTTTGGACTATTTAACTAATATCTGAAATAACAAAGTTCGTAATCCCATTACGAGCCCCATGAAAAATCCCTAAACACGAAATGACATGTACAACCAACATATATCCGCCATTTTGGCAGATTTCCTCACCTTCGATCTTAACAAAAAAATTCATACTAGCGTAGTTTGGACTATTTAACTAATATCTGAAATGAAAAAGTTTGTAATCGCATTACTAGCCCCATGAAAAATCCTTAAACACGAAATGACATGTGCAACCAACATACATCCGCCATTTTGCCAGATTATCCCACCTTCAATCTTAACAAAAAAATTCCGACTTGTGTAGTTTGGACTATTTAACTAAGATTTGAAATAAAAATATTCGTAATCCCATTACGAGCCGCATGAAAAATCCCTAAACACGAAAGTGAGGAAATCACTAAACAGATTTCCTCACCTTCGATCTTAACAAAATTCCTACTTGTGTAGTTTGGACTATTTAACTAAAATCTGAAATTAAAGAGTTCGTAATCCCATTACGAGCCCCATGAAAAATCCCAAAACACGAAATGACATGTGCTACCAACATACATCCGCCATTTTGGCAGATTACCCCACCTTCGATCTTAACAAAAAAATGCCTACTTATGTAGTTTGGACTATTCAACTAATATCTGAAATAACAAAGTTCGTAATCCCATTACGAGCCCCATGAAAAATCCCAAAACACGAAATGACATGTGCAACCAACATATATCCGCCAATTTGGCAGATTACCCCACCTTCGATCTTAACAAAAAAAACTCCTACTTGTGTAATTTGGACTACTCAACTAATATCTGAAATAACAATGTTCGTTATCCCATTACGAGCCCCATGAAAAATCCCTAAACGCGAAATGACATGTGCAACCAACATATATCCGCCATTTTGGCAGATTTCCCCACCTTCGAATTTAACAAAAAAATTTATACTAGCGTAGTTTGGACTATTTAACTAATATCTGTAATAAAAAAGTTCGTAATCCCATTACGAGCTCCATGAAAAATCCCTAAACACGAAATGACATGTGCAACCAACATATATCCGCCATTTTGGCAGATTACCCCACCTTCGATCTTAACAAAAAAATTCCTACTTGTGTAGTTTGGACTATTTAACTAAAATCTGAAATTAAAGAGTTCGTAATCCCATTACGAGCCCCATGAAAAATCCCTAAACACTAAACGACATGTGCAACGAACATATATCTGCCATTTTCGCTGATTTCCTCACCTTCGATCTTAACAAAAAAATTCATACTACCGTAGTTTGGACTATTTAACTAATATCTGAAATAAAAAAGTTTTTAATCCTATTACGAGCCCCATGAAAAATCCCTAAACACGAAATGAGATTTGCAACCAACATATATCCGCCATTTTGGCAGATTACCCCACCTTCGATCTTAACAAAAAAATTCCTACTTGTGTAGTTTGGACTATTCAACTAATATCTGTAATAAAAAATTTCGTAATCCCATTACGAGCCCCATGAAAAATACCAGAACACGAAATGACATGTGCAACCAACATATATCCGCCAATTTGGCAGATTACCCCACCTTCTATCTTAACAAAAAAATTCCTACTTGTGTAGTTTGGACTATATAATTAATATCTGAAATAAAAAAGTTCGTAATCCCATTACGAGCCCCATGAAAAATCCCAAAACACGAAATGACATGTGCAACCAACATATATCCGCCATTTTGTCAGATTACCCCACCTTCGATCTTAACAAAATTTCTGCTTGTGTAGTTTGGACTATTTAACTAAAATCTGAAATTAAAGAGTTCGTAATCCCATTACGAGCCCCATGAAAAATCCCTAAACACGAAATGACATGTGCTACCAACATACATTCGCCATTTTCGCAGATTTCCTCACCTTCGATCTTAACAAAAAAATTCCTACTTGTGTAGTTTGGACTATTTAACTAATATCTGAAATAACAAAGTTCGTAATCCCATTACGAGCCCCATGAAAAATCCCTAAACACGAAATGACATGTACAACCAACATATATCCGCCATTTTGGCAGATTTCCTCACCTTCGATCTTAACAAAAAAATTCATACTAGCGTAGTTTGGACTATTTAACTAATATCTGAAATGAAAAAGTTTGTAATCGCATTACTAGCCCCATGAAAAATCCTTAAACACGAAATGACATGTGCAACCAACATACATCCGCCATTTTGCCAGATTATCCCACCTTCAATCTTAACAAAAAAATTCCGACTTGTGTAGTTTGGACTATTTAACTAAGATTTGAAATAAAAATATTCGTAATCCCATTACGAGCCGCATGAAAAATCCCTAAACACGAAAGTGAGGAAATCACTAAACAGATTTCCTCACCTTCGATCTTAACAAAATTCCTACTTGTGTAGTTTGGACTATTTAACTAAAATCTGAAATTAAAGAGTTCGTAATCCCATTACGAGCCCCATGAAAAATCCCAAAACACGAAATGACATGTGCTACCAACATACATCCGCCATTTTGGCAGATTACCCCACCTTCGATCTTAACAAAAAAATGCCTACTTATGTAGTTTGGACTATTCAACTAATATCTGAAATAACAAAGTTCGTAATCCCATTACGAGCCCCATGAAAAATCCCAAAACACGAAATGACATGTGCAACCAACATATATCCGCCAATTTGGCAGATTACCCCACCTTCGATCTTAACAAAAAAAACTCCTACTTGTGTAATTTGGACTACTCAACTAATATCTGAAATAACAATGTTCGTTATCCCATTACGAGCCCCATGAAAAATCCCTAAACGCGAAATGACATGTGCAACCAACATATATCCGCCATTTTGGCAGATTTCCCCACCTTCGAATTTAACAAAAAAATTTATACTAGCGTAGTTTGGACTATTTAACTAATATCTGTAATAAAAAAGTTCGTAATCCCATTACGAGCTCCATGAAAAATCCCTAAACACGAAATGACATGTGCAACCAACATATATCCGCCATTTTGGCAGATTACCCCACCTTCGATCTTAACAAAAAAATTCCTACTTGTGTAGTTTGGACTATATAATTAATATCTGAAATAAAAAAGTTCGTAATCCCATTACGAGCCCCATGAAAAATCCCAAAACACGAAATGACATGTGCAACCAACATATATCCGCCATTTTGTCAGATTACCCCACCTTCGATCTTAACAAAATTCCTGCTTGTGTAGTTTGGACTAGTTAACTAAAATCTGAAATTAAAGAGTTCGTAATCCCATTACGAGCCCCATGAAAAATCCCTAAACACGAAACGACATGTGCTACCAACATACATCCGCCATTTTGGCAGATTTCCCCACCTTCAATCTTAACAAAAAAATTCATATTAGTGTACTTTGTGCCATTTAACTAAAATCTGAAATAAAAAAGTTGGTAATCCCATTACGAGCCCCATGAAAAATCCCTAAACACGAAATGACATTGTGCAACCAACATATATCCGCCATTTTGACAGATTACCCCACCTTCGATCTTAACAAAAAAAACTCCTACTTGTGTAATTTGGACTACTCAACTAATATCTGAAATAACAATGTTCGTAATCCCATTACGAGCCCCATGAAAAATCCCTAAACGCGAAATGACATGTGCAACCAACATATATCCGCCATTTTGGCAGATTTCCCCACCTTCGAATTTAACAAAAAAATTTATACTAGCGTAGTTTGGACTATTTAACTAATATCTGTAATAAAAAAGTTCGTAATCCCATTACGAGCCCCATGAAAAATCCCAAAACACGAAATGACATGTGCAACCAACATATATCCGCCAATTTGGCAGATTACCCCACCTTCGATCTTAACAAAAAAATGCCTACTTATGTAGTTTGGACTATTCAACTAATATCTGAAATAACAAAGTTCGTAATCCCATTACGAGCCCCATGAAAAATCCCAAAACACGAAATGACATGTGCAACCAACATATATCCGCCAATTTGGCAGATTACCCCACCTTCGATCTTAACAAAAAAATTCCTACTTGTGTAGTTTGGACTATATAATTAATATCTGAAATAAAAAAGTTCGTAATCCCATTACGAGCCCCATGAAAAATCCCAAAACAAGAAATGACATGTGCAACCAACATATATCCGCCATTTTGTCAGTTTACCCCACCTTCGATCTTAACAAAATTCCTGCTTGTGTAGTTTGGACTATTTAACTAAAATCTGAAATTAAAGAGATCGCAATCCCATTACGAGCCCCATGAAAAATCCCTAAACACGAAACGACATGTGCAACAAACATATATCCGCCATTTTGGCAGATTTCCCCAACTTCGATCTTAACAAAAAAATTCCTACTTGTGTAGTTTGGACTATTTAACTAAAATCTGAAATTAAAGAGTTCGTAATCCCATTAGGAGCCCCATGAAAAATCCCTGAACGCGAAATGACATGTGCAACCAACATATATCCGCCATTTTGGCAGATTTCCCCAACTTCGATCTTAACAAAATAAACTCCTGCTTGTGTAATTTGTACTATTCAACTAATATCTGAAATAACAATGTTCGTAATCCCATTACGAGCCCCATGAAAAATCCCTAAACGCGAAATGACATGTGCAACAAACATATATCCGCCATTTTGGCAGATTTCCCCACCTTCGAATTTAACAAAAAAATTTATACTAGCGTAGTTTGGACTATTTAACTAATATCTGAAATAACAAAGTTCGTAATCCCATTACGAGCCCCATGAAAAATTCCAAAACACGAAATGACATGTGCAACCAACATATATCCGCCATTTTGGCAGATTACCCCACCTTCGATCTTAACAAAAAAATTCCTACTTGTGTAGTTTGGACTATTTAACTAAAATCTGAAATTAAAGAGTTCGTAATCCCATTAGGAGCCCCATGAAAAATCCCAAAACACGAAATGACATGTGCAACCAACATATATCCGCCATTTTGTCAGGTTACCCCACCTTCGATCTTAACAAAATTCCTGCTTATGTAGTTTGGACTAGTTAACTAAAATCTGAAATTAAAGAGTTCGTAATCCCATTACGAGCCCCATGAAAAATCCCTAAATACGAAACGACATGTGCATCAAACATATATCTGCCATTTTCGCAGATTTCCTCACCTTCGATCTTAACAAAAAAATTCATACTAGCGTAGTTTGGACTATTTAACTAATATCTGAAATAAAAAAGTTTGTAATCCTATTACGAGCCCCATGAAAAATCCCTAAACACGAAATGAGATTTGCAACCAACATATATCCGCCATTTTGGCAGATTACCCCACCTTCGATCTTAACAAAAAAATTCCTACTTGTGTAGTTTGGACTATTTAACTAAAATCTGAAATTAAAGAGTTCGTAATCCCATTACGAGCCCCATGAAAAATCCCTAAACACGAAATGACATGTGCTACCAACATACATCCGCCATTTTGGCAGATTACCCCACCTTCGATCTTAACAAAAAAATGCCTACTTATGTAGTTTGGACTATTCAACTAATATCTGAAATAACAAAGTTCGTAATCCCATTACGAGCCCCATGAAAAATCCCAAAACACGAAATGACATGTGCAACCAACATATATCCGCCATTTTCGCAGATTTCCTCACCTTCGATCTTAACAAGAAAATTCCTACTTGTGTAGTTTGGACTATATAACTAATATCTGAAATAAAAAAGTTTGTAATCCCATTACGAGCCCCATGAAAAATCCCTGAACGCGAAATGACATGTGCAACCAACATATATCCGCCATTTTGGCAGATTTTCCCACCTTCGATCTTAAAAAAAAAATTCCGACTTGTGTAGTTTGGACTATTTAACTAATATCTGAAATAAAAAAGTTCGTAATACCATTTCGAGCCCCATGAAAAATCCCTAAACACGAAATGACATATGCAACGAACATCTATCCGCCATTTTGGCAGATTTCCTCACCTCCCATTTTAACAAAAATATTCCTACTTGTGTAGTTTGGACTATTTAACTAATTTCTGAAATAAAAAAGTTCGAAATCCCATTACGAGCCCCATGAAAAATGCCTAAACACGAAATGACATATGCAACGAACATTTATCCGCCATTTTGGCAGATTTCCTCACCTCCCATTTTAACAAAAATATTCCTACTTGTGTAGTTTGGACTATTTAACTAATATTTGAAATGAAAAAGTTCGTAATCCCATTACGAGCCCCATGAAAAATCCCTAAACTCGAAATGACATTTGCAACCAACAAATATCCGCCATTTTAACAGATTTCCTAACCATCGATCTTAACAAGAAAATTCCTACTTGTGCAATTTGGACTATTTCACCAATATCTGACATAAAAAAGTTCGTAATCCTATTACGAGCCCCATGAAAAATCCCTAAACACGAAATGACATGTGCAACCAACATACATCCGCCATTTTGCCAGATTACCCCACCTTCAATCTTAACAAAAAATTCCTACTTGTGTAGTTTGGACTATTCAACTAAGATCTGAAATAACAAAGTTCGTAATCCCATTACGAGCCCCATGAAAAATCCCTAAATACGAAATGACATGTGCAATGAACATATATCCGCCATTTTGGCAGATTACCCCACGTTCGATCTTAACAAAAAAATTCCTACTTGTGTAGTTTGGACTATATAACTTATATCTGAAATAAAAAAGTTCGTAATCCCATTACGAGCCCCATGAAAAATCCCTAAACAGGAAATGACATGTGCAACCAATATATATCCGCCATTTTGGCAGATTTGCTCACCTTCGATCTGAAGAGAAAAAATTCCTACTTATCTAGTTTGGACTATTTAACTAATATCTGAAATAAAAAAGTTCGTAATCCCATTACGAGCCCCATGAAAAATCTTTAAACACGAAATGACATATGCTACGAACTTATATCCGCCATTTTGGCAGATTTCCCCACCTTCGATCTTAACAAAAAAATTCCTACTTGTGTAGTTTGGACTATTCAACTAATATCTGAAATAAAAAAGTTCATAATCTCATTACGAGCCCCATGAAAAATCCCTAAACACGAAATGACATGTGCAATGAACATATATCCGCCATTTTTGCAGCATTGCTCACCTTCGATCTCAAGAAAAAAAATTCCTACTTATCTAGTTTGGACTATTTAACTAATATCTGAAATAAAAAAGTTCGTAATCCCATTACGAGCCCCATGAAAAATCCCTGAACACGAAATGACATTGTGCAAACAACATATATCCGCCATTTTGGCAGATTTCCCCACCCTCGATCTTACCCAAAAAATTCATACTGGTGTAGATTGGGCTATTTAACTAAAATCTGAAATAAAAAAGTTCGTAAGCCCATTACGAGCCCCATGAAAAATCCCTAAACTCGAAATGACATGTGCAACCAACATATATCCGCCATTTTGGCAGATTTCCACACCTTCGATCTTAACAAAAAAATTCATACTAGTGTAGTTTTGACTATTTAACTAAAATCTGAAATAAAAAAGTTCGTAATCCCATTACGAGCCCCATGAAAAATCCCTAAACACGAAATGACATTGTGCAACCAACATATATCCGCCATTTTGGCAGATTTCCCCACCTTCAATCTTAACAAAAAAATTCATATTAGTGTAGTTTGTGCCATTTAACTAAAATCTGAAATAAAAAAGTTGGTAATCCCATTACGAGCCCCATGAAAAATCCCTAAACACGAAATGACATTGTGCAACCAACATATATCCGCCATTTTGGCAGATTTCCCCACCTTCGATCTTAACAAAAAAATTCATACTGGTGTAGCTTGAGCTATTTAACTAAACTAGAATTAGAACAGCGCGCTTCGCGCGCCTTAATCTAACTTGTAGTTCATTATTTGATACATCAAAGATAAAGAATAATAATCTATACATAATTTCAAGAATAATTAATTTTTTAAATTTATTTTTCTTTAAATAAGTTTTTCCCCTATTTCATTTCCTATTGCTTTCGGAGAAAAAAAATCATAACCACATTATGTGAAGTCAAGATATTCGTCATCGTATTAGTTCATGTACTGCGCTTCCCGGAATGTGTCTTAAACAACTTCGAGATATATAGAGATTAAAAGGACATATTGATCAAGCTCTTGGTTAAAAATGTATGTTTATGAATACAATTCTTTGTAAACATAGTTTTTGACACCTAAGTTTTCTCTTTCATGATCACCGAGATAAATAATAAGAGAATCCCAAGATCTAACTCGAGACATGGCGACATACAATTGTCCGTGATTAAAAACATTTCTTCGTAAATCTATACCAATTTTATCAAATGTTTGACCTTGTGATTTATTAATTGTCATGGCAAAAGCTAATTTAACTGGGAATTGTCTTCTTTTGAAAGTGAAAGGAAATACATTCTCACAATATAAAGTTATACGATTCAGAAAAACAATTTTATTAGCCTGATCCCCTGTTAAAATTAAACATTTAAGTAAATGATTAGAAAAATCAATAATGCTTAGTCTGGTGCCGTTGCATAAACCTTCACTTATACTAATATTTCTTATCAGCATGATAATGCAGTTTTTTCTCAAACATAGTTCATGCGGGGGAAGTGAAGGAGGATTTAAAGTATTCAAATATTCTGGTGTAAGTACGTCATCCATGTCATCACCATTATTACAATTTTCAGTACTGTCGATACCAGTATATTTACGTTCTGTATTTGAATCGAGTAAATTGGTAACTTTTTTATTAATTTCATCTACATCAACATTTCTGGGTGCCAAAATAGCACTTTTACCTATTTCTGTAAATTTCTTTTCACTTATTAATTGACCGAATACATTGTGAACTAAATCTTGATTTCTTTCAAGAATACAGTGTTCAGGAAGGCTCAAATAATCATCCTCGTCATTTAAAATTCCATCACCTACATCTAGCAAGAATTTTGCAAATTCAACTTCATTTGTTCGAACTCTCATATTTTGTGTCAGAGAATACTTCATAAAATGTTTCCATAATTCACTATATTTAATAGAAAGATTTAATATTTCAGCACGAGTTCCTCTAACTTTAATAGGAAGAAGTTGCCTGAAATCCCCTCCTAATATCATAATTTTACCACCAAAAGGTAAATCATTGTTCATAATATCTTGTAAAGTTCTATTAACAATTTCCAAGGCATATCTTGGCGCCATTGGAGCTTCATCCCAAATAAATACTGAAGTTTCTTTGAGAAATTGACACTCTTTAGATTGTAATTTAAAGCTTGATGAAGAATCGTGAAACATGGGAACTGGTAAACCAAATGTTTTGTGCACTGTTTTTCCATTAGGAAGCAAAGTAGCTGCAATTCCAGTGAATGCCATTGAACATACTTTAATATTTTGCACTGATAATAAATGATAAATTGTAGTATAAATAAAAGTTTTCCCAGATCCACCAGGACCATCAATGTATATACATTTATTTTCTTCATGAGAATTTGAATTAGTTGCACGAAGAACATAATCTACAATTTGTTTCTGTTGATTATTTAATTGTTCATACTGTTGTTCGCCAATTTCTCTCATTTGTATTACGTTATTCTCTTCAGGCAAAATAATATCAATTTCTACTGATTGGTCCATAGTAGGAAAATCAGCCAAACTTTTACCTTCGTTTATCAATAAATTATTTATATGAGCATACGCCATTTGGTGACTTATTATGATATCATTATTTCGTGAAAAATCTTCTGACATAGAATCTTTGAATTCATCCCATAATTCTTCAGGGTGTAATGGTTGACAGTGTATAAATATACGCACAAATAGCTGACGTAGCCGTTGAGGCATCATCCATACTTTTGCTTCTTCCATAGCACGTTTCCATTCCTCATCATCTTCTATGAGTCCTAATGCTAAACATGCAGCAGAAAATGAAGGTAAAAGTTGGCCATCAACTGTTTTTAAAGAATCAAAACTTATTGCTCCTTTAACGTGCAATAATAACAAACGTAAGTGAAACAATTCAAATTCTGATGGGCTAACTGAATGTATTCTTCCAAAAACATTAAATTGTCCTTTTCGGGGTTCCCATTGCGTAATCTTAGTTACTTTGTTTTTCTTATAAACGTAGTGACACGGAATATCCTTATACAAATATTGTTTTGCATTTTTATCTTGTGAATTTAATTTGAAATAGTCTAGCAGCATGCTACCAAATTGATTTACATTTACTTCACCGTCATTAAGATTATTAGGAATCACAATATATTGTAACATAGGTAAATGTATAGGTAAACGTATGATACAATGACTCTTGTCTTGTAATAATTTACTTAATATTCGGTATGCAGCTTCTACCGGGCCAACATATCGTGCTTCTAAGAAATCCTTTATTTCATCATGATCGATAATTCTTTCTCCATTTTGTTCAGTCAATACTACATTAGCCGCATCGTGTCCTTTATAAATATATTTATACATATATTTTACAGCTTTAATACTTGATACTGCTTCTACATTAATGTGGCAATTAAACATTTCTAAAAGCGTGGGGCAATAAGGTACAACCCATCTGTTATCAACAATCCGACCATTTGGTTGTACATGAGTTGTACCATCGTCTCTTCTGCGGTAATAAGGATAACCATTCTCATCCATTACTGTTTCATTTTGGAATGTTTTTGGAAAATGTTTGGAACATTTATCATCAATCATGCACCAGTCACCACATGGTCCATGAATCATATTTTTCATTACAATCTCATGTAGCCGAGGATTGTCTGCCGCATTAGGTATTTCAGCTGATATAAATCTGTCAACAATTTCAGGAGTAGTTATTTTGAAGCCATGCTTTAAAGTTATTAATAAATGCATGTGTGGTAAACCCCTTTTTTGAAATTCAATAACATATACGTAAGCTGCTACATCACCAAAATATTTTTTTTTCATCACAAAATCTAATAATCGTTCTTTCTTTAAATCAAAAATTCTAGCACAGATATCTGGTCGATCAACAGCTTGTTGATGCGGTAAGAGATTTTCTTCAATTTCTTTCCATTTTGGATTACAAGTCATGGTTAAAAAAAGGCATGGTTTACCTTTTTCATTAACTATAGCCATAGCATCTTGATAACATTGTTGCATATGACGAGGTGAACCTAAAAACGTTGATGGTAGAATAATTTTTTTACCTATTCGAGCATCAACATCAGCAGCAGCATTTTCCATATAGTCATGTAAACCTTTATACGTATCTGCTCGTATTTCTTTTTGATGATCTCTGATATATTGAATTCTATCTTTTTCTATTTTTACATAAAAATCTACAATCCATTGCTGAAATAATCTTCGACCCATTAAAAATGGATTGAATTCATTATCTCTTATTGCTATTTTATATCTAACATAAGACAATCGCGTTACACGTTTGTTGTTAGAATTACCAACCCGCATTAAATTTTTATGCCAACCTTGTGTACCATAGGGATAAAACAAAGGATAGACCCACGGTTCAACATTGGGATCCATTGTGCTAACACACTGCAAACTTTTAGTATTTTTATTACGGATAGTTACATAAGACTCAGGAATTTCTCCGTCAGCTGTTGTTGCAAAAATAGCTGCAACTTCATTAACACGTTGAAAATTATATCTCCTTCTATCTGATCCTGGTTTAAGTGAAAAAAGTAATTGCAGCTCCGAAGGAGCATTACCATCATTAATTAATGATCGTTGATTATCCATTTCTTCCTTCATCATTGCATAAGATTGAGCAAACACGTTATTTTCTCTAATTGTTCTATCTAGTATTGTGATTACATTGTGATTAATTAATGGACAATCTCTTAATCGCACATTCACTGCCTCTTGTGGATCTATAATAAAAAGTTGTCCATAAGCAGGATTTTCATTAGGCTCTGGAAATAATGCAGTATTAATCTGATAATAAATTTGGCCTTGGATTTTAAAACAAAATGGTCCTGGACGTCTATTTTGAAAACTAAATAAATTCGCGTTAAACGAAGCAAACGCTAAAGAACTATTATAACTTCGAATATTTTGGAAAAAAGTATTTGAATATGGATGCGAATTATTAAACATAGTTAAAAGTTCATCAGGAAACTCTGGTGTACGTTCTAAAATTACCGTTCCATGTCCACAACAATCGCTAAAAGACAAACCTTTATTAGAGATTTTTTCAGAACTGAAATGTTTAGCGTTACAGTGTTGGCATAAAATGTTCATTTGTCCTAAATAATCTTCCTCAATTATTAGAGGTTGAGGTTGTTGATTAACGTTTCTAAAGTTGTCCATAACATTATTGCGAGCTGCTTGACGCCTGCGACGCTGCAGTTCAGCATTTCGCTGGCGTCGATTTGTTTGATAAATCATTTCTTCTTCAGGTGTTCGTAGATTTCTGCGAGGCATATTTCGTTACAATAATAAAATGTTAATAACTAAAGAGTAATATAATGATTAACGTGAAAAGAATAATGTTAATATTTTATATAAGTATAATTTGTTTTATCTTAAGTGAAATAATTTAATTTATAATAAGTTTCGTTTTATTTTTTTTTGTTGTAAAGGTTGAAGTCTAGGTTCAGGTTAATTTTCGTAATAAAGGCTAAGGTTATAATTGAGATTAATGTTCGTTATAAAGGTTAAGGTTATCGTTTAGGTTAATTGTTGTTGTAAAGGTTAAGGTTGAGGTTCAGGTTAATTCATGTTCTTTAGGTTTAAGTTATTACTTAAGTTTAAGTTAAGTTGAGTATATAATCTGCTTTTTTATAAAAAAACACAATGGAATGTTTCCTGAAAGTAAATAAAATCAAAAATGGTTTATTATTTTAAAATATTTTATTACAATTCCTTATTACAATAATTATAATAATAAGTATTTCAAATTAAATTGTTGAACTGAAATTAAAATTTTTTTGGTCCTGATCTGAACCTGAAACAGAAAAAAAACAATATATGATTAATATTTAAAAACAAAAAATAATTAAATACATTAGCGCTATGTACCACACAAATATCCAGACAAATAACAGCATATTTTGAAACTGATGTGGCAGATGTTTTTCTGTCCTGCTTGTGGTTTTACGCACGAACGATAAGCGAGTACAAAAATCGAGCAAGGCAAAAAATTCACTCTCACAACAGTCTCATACTATATTTTATAGCGCAGCAACCTTAAAATAGACAATAAAGTTGTAATTTTGAGGTTAGAGTGCTATTGAACTGATTTTAGCAGTTTTTAAGCACTCAGTGTGGTTTTGGTGCAGCTAAACCACATTGAGTGATTAAAAACTGCTCTCACTGAGCAGAAAGTGGTTTTTTAATGAAAAAATTATAAGCCCCATGAGCAGCTTTTCCAAGCCAACTGCACTTTCTGCTCTGTGAGAGCAGGCCAGCCTTTGTGTTTACGTTCAAATACATCTTGAGGAAGAGCATAGCAATTTCTAGCAGTTTTCAATAACTCAGTGTGGTTCTGATAAAAAATATGTTTTAAAATTTTCTTAGAAATTTATTTTCTTCACACTGAGTCATTGAAAACTGCTAGAATTTGCTATGCTCTTCCTCCAGGTGTATTTGAACGTAAACACAAAGGCTGGCCTGCTCTCACAGAGCAGAAAGTGCAGTTGGCTTGGAAAAGCTGCTGGAGCGGCATATCATTTTTTGTTAAAACCACTTTCTGCTCTGTGAGAGCAGGCCAGCTGTTGTGTGAACATTCAAAAACACCTGGAGGAAGAGCATAGCAAATTCTAGCAGTTTCCAATGACTCCGTGTGAAGAAAATGAATTTCTAAGAAAATTTAAAACATATTTTTTACCAAAACCACACTGAGTCATTGAAAACTGCTAGAAATTGCTATGCTCTTCCTCCAGGTGTATTTGAACATAAAAACAAAGGCTGGCCTGCTCTCACAGAGCAGAAAGTGGTTTTAACAAAAAATGATATGCCGCTCCAGCAGCTTTTCCAAGCCAACTGCACTTTCTGCTCTGTGAGAGCAGGCCAGCCTTTGTTTTTATGTTCAAATACACCTGGAGGAAGAGCATAGCAATTTCTAGCAGTTTTCAATGACTCAGTGTGGTTCTGATAAAAAATATGTTTTAAAATTTTCTTAGAAATTTATTTTCTTCACACTGAGTCATTGAAAACTGCTAGAATTTGCTATGCTCTTCCTCCAGGTGTATTTGAACGTAAACACAAAGGCTGGCCTGCTCTCACAGAGCAGAAAGTGCAGTTGGCTTGGAAAAGCTGCTGGAGCGGCATATCATTTTTTGTTAAAACCACTTTCTGCTCTGTGAGAGCAGGCCAGCTCTTGTGTGAACATTCAAAAACACCTGGAGGAAGAGCATAGCAAATTCTAGCAGTTTCCAATGACTCAGTGTGAAGAAAATGAATTTCTAAGAAAATTTAAAACATATTTTTTACCAAAACCACACTGAGTCATTGAAAACTGCTAGAAATTGCTATGCTCTTCCTCCAGGTGTATTTGAACATAAAAACAAAGGCTGGCCTGCTCTCACAGAGCAGAAAGTGGTTTTAACAAAAAATGATATGCCGCTCCAGCAGCTTTTCCAAGCCAACTGCACTTTCTGCTCTGTGAGAGCAGGCCAGCCTTTGTGTTTACGTTCAAATACACCTGGAGGAAGAGCATAGCAATTTCTAGCAGTTTTCAATAACTCAGTGTGGTTCTGATAAAAAATATGTTTTAAAATTTTCTTAGAAATTTATTTTCTTCACACTGAGTCATTGAAAACTGCTAGAATTTGCTATGCTCTTCCTCCAGGTGTATTTGAACGTAAACACAAAGGCTGGCCTGCTCTCACAGAGCAGAAAGTGCAGTTGGCTTGGAAAAGCTGCTGGAGCGGCATATCATTTTTTGTTAAAACCACTTTCTGCTCTGTGAGAGCAGGCCAGCTCTTGTGTGAACATTCAAAAACACCTGGAGGAAGAGCATAGCAAATTCTAGCAGTTTCCAATGACTCCGTGTGAAGAAAATGAATTTCTAAGAAAATTTAAAACATATTTTTTACCAAAACCACACTGAGTCATTGAAAACTGCTAGAAATTGCTATGCTCTTCCTCCAGGTGTATTTGAACATAAAAACAAAGGCTGGCCTGCTCTCACAGAGCAGAAAGTGGTTTTAACAAAAAATGATATGCCGCTCCAGCAGCTTTTCCAAGCCAACTGCACTTTCTGCTCTGTGAGAGCAGGCCAGCCTTTGTGTTTACGTTCAAATACACCTGGAGGAAGAGCATAGCAATTTCTAGCAGTTTTCAATAACTCAGTGTGGTTCTGATAAAAAATATGTTTTAAAATTTTCTTAGAAATTTATTTTCTTCACACTGAGTCATTGAAAACTGCTAGAATTTGCTATGCTCTTCCTCCAGGTGTATTTGAACGTAAACACAAAGGCTGGCCTGCTCTCACAGAGCAGAAAGTGCAGTTGGCTTGGAAAAGCTGCTGGAGCGGCATATCATTTTTTGTTAAAACCACTTTCTGCTCTGTGAGAGCAGGCCAGCTGTTGTGTGAACATTCAAAAACACCTGGAGGAAGAGCATAGCAAATTCTAGCAGTTTCCAATGACTCCGTGTGAAGAAAATGAATTTCTAAGAAAATTTAAAACATATTTTTTACCAAAACCACACTGAGTCATTGAAAACTGCTAGAAATTGCTATGCTCTTCCTCCAGGTGTATTTGAACATAAAAACAAAGGCTGGCCTGCTCTCACAGAGCAGAAAGTGGTTTTAACAAAAAATGATATGCCGCTCCAGCAGCTTTTCCAAGCCAACTGCACTTTCTGCTCTGTGAGAGCAGGCCAGCCTTTGTTTTTATGTTCAAATACACCTGGAGGAAGAGCATAGCAATTTCTAGCAGTTTTCAATGACTCAGTGTGGTTCTGATAAAAAATATGTTTTAAAATTTTCTTAGAAATTTATTTTCTTCACACTGAGTCATTGAAAACTGCTAGAATTTGCTATGCTCTTCCTCCAGGTGTATTTGAACGTAAACACAAAGGCTGGCCTGCTCTCACAGAGCAGAAAGTGCAGTTGGCTTGGAAAAGCTGCTGGAGCGGCATATCATTTTTTGTTAAAACCACTTTCTGCTCTGTGAGAGCAGGCCAGCTCTTGTGTGAACATTCAAAAACACCTGGAGGAAGAGCATAGCAAATTCTAGCAGTTTCCAATGACTCAGTGTGAAGAAAATGAATTTCTAAGAAAATTTAAAACATATTTTTTACCAAAACCACACTGAGTCATTGAAAACTGCTAGAAATTGCTATGCTCTTCCTCCAGGTGTATTTGAACATAAAAACAAAGGCTGGCCTGCTCTCACAGAGCAGAAAGTGGTTTTAACAAAAAATGATATGCCGCTCCAGCAGCTTTTCCAAGCCAACTGCACTTTCTGCTCTGTGAGAGCAGGCCAGCCTTTGTGTTTACGTTCAAATACACCTGGAGGAAGAGCATAGCAATTTCTAGCAGTTTTCAATAACTCAGTGTGGTTCTGATAAAAAATATGTTTTAAAATTTTCTTAGAAATTTATTTTCTTCACACTGAGTCATTGAAAACTGCTAGAATTTGCTATGCTCTTCCTCCAGGTGTATTTGAACGTAAACACAAAGGCTGGCCTGCTCTCACAGAGCAGAAAGTGCAGTTGGCTTGGAAAAGCTGCTGGAGCGGCATATCATTTTTTGTTAAAACCACTTTCTGCTCTGTGAGAGCAGGCCAGCTCTTGTGTGAACATTCAAAAACACCTGGAGGAAGAGCATAGCAAATTCTAGCAGTTTCCAATGACTCAGTGTGAAGAAAATGAATTTCTAAGAAAATTTAAAACATATTTTTTACCAAAACCACACTGAGTCATTGAAAACTGCTAGAAATTGCTATGCTCTTCCTCCAGGTGTATTTGAACATAAAAACAAAGGCTGGCCTGCTCTCACAGAGCAGAAAGTGGTTTTAACAAAAAATGATATGCCGCTCCAGCAGCTTTTCCAAGCCAACTGCACTTTCTGCTCTGTGAGAGCAGGCCAGCCTTTGTTTTTATGTTCAAATACACCTGGAGGAAGAGCATAGCAATTTCTAGCAGTTTTCAATGACTCAGTGTGGTTCTGATAAAAAATATGTTTTAAAATTTTCTTAGAAATTTATTTTCTTCACACTGAGTCATTGAAAACTGCTAGAATTTGCTATGCTCTTCCTCCAGGTGTATTTGAACGTAAACACAAAGGCTGGCCTGCTCTCACAGAGCAGAAAGTGCAGTTGGCTTGGAAAAGCTGCTGGAGCGGCATATCATTTTTTGTTAAAACCACTTTCTGCTCTGTGAGAGCAGGCCAGCTCTTGTGTGAACATTCAAAAACACCTGGAGGAAGAGCATAGCAAATTCTAGCAGTTTCCAATGACTCAGTGTGAAGAAAATGAATTTCTAAGAAAATTTAAAACATATTTTTTACCAAAACCACACTGAGTCATTGAAAACTGCTAGAAATTGCTATGCTCTTCCTCCAGGTGTATTTGAACGTAAAAACAAAGGCTGGCCTGCTCTCACAGAGCAGAAAGTGGTTTTAACAAAAAATGATATGCCGCTCCAGCAGCTTTTCCAAGCCAACTGCACTTTCTGCTCTGTGAGAGCAGGCCAGCCTTTGTGTTTACGTTCAAATACACCTGGAGGAAGAGCATAGCAATTTCTAGCAGTTTTCAATAACTCAGTGTGGTTCTGATAAAAAATATGTTTTAAAATTTTCTTAGAAATTTATTTTCTTCACACTGAGTCATTGAAAACTGCTAGAATTTGCTATGCTCTTCCTCCAGGTGTATTTGAACGTAAACACAAAGGCTGGCCTGCTCTCACAGAGCAGAAAGTGCAGTTGGCTTGGAAAAGCTGCTGGAGCGGCATATCATTTTTTGTTAAAACCACTTTCTGCTCTGTGAGATCAGGCCAGCTCTTGTGTGAACATTCAAAAACACCTGGAGGAAGAGCATAGCAAATTCTAGCAGTTTCCAATGACTCAGTGTGAAGAAAATGAATTTCTAAGAAAATTTAAAACATATTTTATACCAAAACCACACTGAGTCATTGAAAACTGCTAGAAATTGCTATGCTCTTCCTCCAGGTGTATTTGAACATAAAAACAAAGGCTGGCCTGCTCTCACAGAGCAGAAAGTGGTTTTAACAAAAAATGATATGCCGCTCCAGCAGCTTTTCCAAGCCAACTGCACTTTCTGCTCTGTGAGAGCAGGCCAGCCTTTGTTTTTATGTTCAAATACACCTGGAGGAAGAGCATAGCAATTTCTAGCAGTTTTCAATGACTCAGTGTGGTTCTGATAAAAAATATGTTTTAAAATTTTCTTAGAAATTTATTTTCTTCACACTGAGTCATTGAAAACTGCTAGAATTTGCTATGCTCTTCCTCCAGGTGTATTTGAACGTAAACACAAAGGCTGGCCTGCTCTCACAGAGCAGAAAGTGCAGTTGGCTTGGAAAAGCTGCTGGAGCGGCATATCATTTTTTGTTAAAACCACTTTCTGCTCTGTGAGAGCAGGCCAGCTCTTGTGTGAACATTCAAAAACACCTGGAGGAAGAGCATAGCAAATTCTAGCAGTTTCCAATGACTCAGTGTGAAGAAAATGAATTTCTAAGAAAATTTAAAACATATTTTTTACCAAAACCACACTGAGTCATTGAAAACTGCTAGAAATTGCTATGCTCTTCCTCCAGGTGTATTTGAACGTAAACACAAAGGCTGGCCTGCTCTCACAGAGTAGAAAGTGCAGTTGGCTTGGAAAAGCTGCTGGAGCGGCATATCATTTTTTGTTAAAACCACTTTTTGCTCTGTGAGAGCAGGCCAGCCTTTGTGTTTATGTTCAAATACACCTGGAAGAAGAGCATAGCAATTTCTAGCAGTTTTCAATGACTCAGTGTGAAGAAAATAAATTTCTAAGAAAATTTTAAAACATATTTTTTATCAGAACCACACTGAGTCACTGAAAACTGCTAGAAATTGCTATGCTTTTCCTCCATGTGTATTTGAACGTAAACACAAAGGCTGGCCTGCTCTCACAGAGCAGAAAGTGGTTTTAACAAAAAATTATAAGTCGCAGCGGCAGCTTTTCCAAGGCAACTACACTTTCTACTCTGTGAGAGCAGGCCAGCCCTTGTGTAAACTCAGAAACACATTTAGAGGAAGCAAATATCAATTTGCAATATCAATTTACTAACCTGAAACGTGAATGCATTAATGCAAGTTTGTTTAAAGCTTTTTGCTTTTTAATTTGCTGTGCCGTATTTCTCCTCCGGAACTATATTTGCTGAGCACAATATTTTGAATTTTATACTTATAAAGCAATAACACAATTTTTATAATTCCTCTGGTCTGCACATGCAGTGACCTTTATTTTGGAGGTTAGTTTTGAGGATAGGATAATTTTCGTTTCTTGTTGATTCTTGTTGAAATTATAGCAGCGCCCCTGGTGGCGAGATTTAGTACGAACCCCAAAAACTCATTAATAAATAATATTAAAATAATTAAAATTAATTGAACATATGTTTATCTTTGAATAATAAAAAATGTTGAAAACAAATAATAAAAGAATTAGAGAATAGGGATACAGTCAGTTAGTTTTATTTATTTTATTACAAAAATGTAAAAAATACAGAGCTTTGTAGCTTTTTTATTTTTATAAGAAACATAAGAACAATAAATATATTTTCAAAATAGTACATTTAAATTTTTTCTAAGTACTTAAGTTTATTTTAAAGTTATTTTTTAATATCTATAACAAAATACTGCGTACTTGTGAATATCATCATTTTTTTTCTACTATACCACTAAATAAATAAATTATTTATGTTCTATACATCACAGCACATTTGGCAGTCTCAACAAATATAGTAATGTCATTGTCATTTTATGAAAAAAAAACATCAATCTAAAAAATAAAAAAAACGCAAAAGTCAACATTTTAAGGGAAAGGAAATCTCAAAATGCTGCCCAAATCGTTCTTTTTTTTTGATTAAAATGATTGTAACGAATTTGGGGATCCTTTCTAGCCTAGTCTAGCCTAAAAATCTTATTTAAAATATTTGTTCATCGCGTCGACGACGTGGAGTGCGCACTGCACGTAGAAGTTGCGCCAATCCCATTGGCTCTTCGTCATGCAAGATGGCAATATTAGCCATAGTTTGGCATTCAATACGTAGAGGAGCACCTGAAAAAAAATAGAAAAAGTTTACAATTTGATATTCATTTATTTTTAAAAATAGGTACAAAACTTATATATAAATACCTTCATTGCTAAGGACTCCTGTGACAGTAACAGCCTGCCCTTTTTGCATAGGAACTGGTACAAAGTTTGAAACTTGAACTGTAACCTTGTAAGTTCCATCCGTAATGGAACCACTGCCATACGACATGTTGCCGTACTGGCTTGGAACATGGGTGAACACAGTTTTAATAAAACCAGTAATACCTGAAAGCAAAAGTAGAAATAAGTTATCAACATCCTATGTACAGTTTCAATATATATATATATATATAGCAAAAAAACAAACTAAGATATTAATATGAGTTTAAGTTAATCTTGATATGCCCTTCTGGTATATCAAAATATATTCTATTGCATACATAAAGGCTGGCCTGCTCTCACAGAGCAGAAAGTGGTTTTAACAAAAAATGATATGCCGCTCCAGCAGCTTTTCCAAGGCAACTGCACTTTCTGCTCTGTGAGAGCAGGCCAGCCTTTGTGTTTACGTTCAAATAGACCTGGAGGAAGAGCATAGCCAATTCTAGCAGTTTTCAATGACTCAGTGTGAAGAAAATAAATTTCTAATAAAATTTTAAAACATATTTTTTATCAGAACCACACTGAGTCACTGAAAACTGCTAGAAATTGCTATGCTCTTCCTCAAGATGTATTTGAACGTAAATACAAAGGCTGGCCTGCTCTCACAGAGCAGAAAGTGGTTTTAACAAAAAATTATAAGTCGCAGCGGCAGCTTTTCCAAGGCAACAACACTTTCTGCTCTGTGAGAGCAGGCCAGCCTTTGTGTTTACGTTCAAATAGACCTGGAGGAAGAGCATAGCAAATTCTAGCAGTTTTCAATGACTCAGTGTGAAGAAAATAAATTTCTAATAAAATTTTAAAACATATTTTTTATCAGAACCACACTGAGTCACTGAAAACTGCTAGAAATTGCTATGCTCTTCCTCAAGATGTATTTGAACGTAAATACAAAGGCTGGCCTGCTCTCACAGAGCAGAAAGTGGTTTTAACAAAAAATGATATGCCGCTCCAGCAGCTTTTCCAAGCCAACTGCACTTTCTGCTCTGTGAGAGCAGGCCAGCCTTTGTGTTTACGTTCAAATACACCTGGAGGAAGAGCATAGCAAATTCTAGCAGTTTTCAATGACTCAGTGTGAAGAAAATAAATTTCTAATAAAATTTTAAAACATATTTTTTGTCAGAACCACACTGAGTCACTGAAAACTGCTAGAAATTGCTATGCTCTTCCTCAAGATGTATTTGAACGTAAATACAAAGGCTGGCCTGCTCTCACAGAGCAGAAAGTGGTTTTAACAAAAAATTATAAGTCGCAGCGGCAGCTTTTCCAAGGCAACTACACTTTCTGCTCTGTGAGAGCAGGCCAGCCTTTGTGTTTAAGTTCAAATAGACCTGGAGGAAGAGCATAGCAAATTCTAGCAGTTTTCAATGACTCAGTGTGAAGAAAATAAATTTCTAATAAAATTTTAAAACATATTTTTTATCAGAACCACACTGAGTCACTGAAAACTGCTAGAAATTGCTATGCTCTTCCTCAAGATGTATTTGAACGTAAATACAAAGGCTGGCCTGCTCTCACAGAGCAGAAAGTGGTTTTAACAAAAAATGATATGCCGCTTCAGTAGCTTTTCCAAGCCAACTGCACTTTCTGCTCTGTGAGAGCAGGCCAGCCTTTGTGTTTACGTTCAAATACACCTGGAGGAAGAGCATAGCAAATTCTAGCAGTTTTCAATGACTCAGTGTGAAGAAAATAAATTTCTAAGAAAATTTTAAAACATATTTTTTATCAGAACCACACTGAGTCACTGAAAACTGCTAGAAATTGCTATGCTCTTCCTCAAGGTGTATTTGAACGTAAACACAAAGGCTGGCCTGCTCTCACAGAGCAGAAAGTGGTTTTAACAAAAAATTATAAGTCGCAGCGGCAGCTTTTCCAAGGCAACTACACTTTCTGCTCTGTGAGAGCAGGCCAGCCTTTGTGTTTACGTTCAAATAGACCTGGAGGAAGAGCATAGCAAATTCTAGCAGTTTTCAATGACTCAGTGTGAAGAAAATAAATTTCTAATAAAATTTTAAAACATATTTTTTATCAGAACCACACTGAGTCATTGAAAACTGCTAGAAATTGCTATGCTCTTCCTCCAGGTGTATTTGAACATAAAAACAAAGGCTGGCCTGCTCTCACAGAGCAGAAAGTGGTTTTAACAAAAAATTATAAGTCGCAGCGGCAGCTTTTCCAAGGCAACTACACTTTCTGCTCTGTGAGAGCAGGCCAGCCTTTGTGTTTAAGTTCAAATACACCTGGAGGAAGAGCATAGCAAATTCTAGCAGTTTTCAATGACTCAGTGTGAAGAAAATAAATTTCTAAGAAAATTTTAAAACATATTTTTTATCAGAACCACACTGAGTCACTGAAAACTGCTAGAAATTGCTATGCTCTTCCTCAAGATGTATTTGAACGTAAATACAAAGGCTGGCCTGCTCTCACAGAGCAGAAAGTGGTTTTAACAAAAAATGATATGCCGCTTCAGTAGCTTTTCCAAGCCAACTGCACTTTCTGCTCTGTGAGAGCAGGCCAGCCTTTGTGTTTACGTTCAAATACACCTGGAGGAAGAGCATAGCAAATTCTAGCAGTTTTCAATGACTCAGTGTGAAGAAAATAAATTTCTAAGAAAATTTTAAAACATATTTTTTATCAGAACCACACTGAGTCACTGAAAACTGCTAGAAATTGCTATGCTCTTCCTCAAGGTGTATTTGAACGTAAACACAAAGGCTGGCCTGCTCTCACAGAGCAGAAAGTGGTTTTAACAAAAAATTATAAGTCGCAGCGGCAGCTTTTCCAAGGCAACTACACTTTCTGCTCTGTGAGAGCAGGCCAGCCTTTGTGTTTACGTTCAAATACACCTGGAGGAAGAGCATAGCAAATTCTAGCAGTTTTCAATGACTCAGTGTGAAGAAAATAAATTTCTAAGAAAATTTTAAAACATATTTTTTATCAGAACCACACTGAGTCATTGAAAACTGCTAGAAATTGCTATGCTCTTCCTCCAGGTGTATTTGAACATAAAAACAAAGGCTGGCCTGCTCTCACAGAGCAGAAAGTGCAGTTGGCTTGGAAAAGCTGCTGGAGCGGCATATCATTTTTTGTTAAAACCACTTTCTGCTCTGTGAGAGCAGGCCAGCCTTTGTTTTTATGTTCAAATACACCTGGAGGAAGAGCATAGCAATTTCTAGCAGTTTTCAATGACTCAGTGTGGTTCTGATAAAAAATATGTTTTAAAATTTTCTTAGAAATTTATTTTCTTCACACTGAGTCATTGAAAACTGCTAGAATTTGCTATGCTCTTCCTCCAGGTGTATTTGAACGTAAACACAAAGGCTGGCCTGCTCTCACAGAGCAGAAAGTGCAGTTGGCTTGGAAAAGCTGCTGGAGCGGCATATCATTTTTTGTTAAAACCACTTTCTGCTCTGTGAGAGCAGGCCAGCTCTTGTGTGAACATTCAAAAACACCTGGAGGAAGAGCATAGCAAATTCTAGCAGTTTCCAATGACTCAGTGTGAAGAAAATGAATTTCTAAGAAAATTTAAAACATATTTTTTACCAAAACCACACTGAGTCATTGAAAACTGCTAGAAATTGCTATGCTCTTCCTCCAGGTGTATTTGAACGTAAACACAAAGGCTGGCCTGCTCTCACAGAGTAGAAAGTGCAGTTGGCTTGGAAAAGCTGCTGGAGCGGCATATCATTTTTTGTTAAAACCACTTTTTGCTCTGTGAGAGCAGGCCAGCCTTTGTGTTTATGTTCAAATACACCTGGAAGAAGAGCATAGCAATTTCTAGCAGTTTTCAATGACTCAGTGTGAAGAAAATAAATTTCTAAGAAAATTTTAAAACATATTTTTTATCAGAACCACACTGAGTCACTGAAAACTGCTAGAAATTGCTATGCTTTTCCTCCATGTGTATTTGAACGTAAACACAAAGGCTGGCCTGCTCTCACAGAGCAGAAAGTGGTTTTAACAAAAAATTATAAGTCGCAGCGGCAGCTTTTCCAAGGCAACTACACTTTCTACTCTGTGAGAGCAGGCCAGCCCTTGTGTAAACTCAGAAACACATTTAGAGGAAGCAAATATCAATTTGCAATATCAATTTACTAACCTGAAACGTGAATGCATTAATGCAAGTTTGTTTAAAGCTTTTTGCTTTTTAATTTGCTGTGCCGTATTTCTCCTCCGGAACTATATTTGCTGAGCACAATATTTTGAATTTTATACTTATAAAGCAATAACACAATTTTTATAATTCCTCTGGTCTGCACATGCAGTGACCTTTATTTTGGAGGTTAGTTTTGAGGATAGGATAATTTTCGTTTCTTGTTGATTCTTGTTGAAATTATAGCAGCGCCCCTGGTGGCGAGATTTAGTACGAACCCCAAAAACTCATTAATAAATAATATTAAAATAATTAAAATTAATTGAACATATGTTTATCTTTGAATAATAAAAAATGTTGAAAACAAATAATAAAAGAATTAGAGAATAGGGATACAGTCAGTTAGTTTTATTTATTTTATTACAAAAATGTAAAAAATACAGAGCTTTGTAGCTTTTTTATTTTTATAAGAAACATAAGAACAATAAATATATTTTCAAAATAGTACATTTAAATTTTTTCTAAGTACTTAAGTTTATTTTAAAGTTATTTTTTAATATCTATAACAAAATACTGCGTACTTGTGAATATCATCATTTTTTTTCTACTATACCACTAAATAAATAAATTATTTATGTTCTATACATCACAGCACATTTGGCAGTCTCAACAAATATAGTAATGTCATTGTCATTTTATGAAAAAAAAACATCAATCTAAAAAATAAAAAAAACGCAAAAGTCAACATTTTAAGGGAAAGGAAATCTCAAAATGCTGCCCAAATCGTTCTTTTTTTTTGATTAAAATGATTGTAACGAATTTGGGGATCCTTTCTAGCCTAGTCTAGCCTAAAAATCTTATTTAAAATATTTGTTCATCGCGTCGACGACGTGGAGTGCGCACTGCACGTAGAAGTTGCGCCAATCCCATTGGCTCTTCGTCATGCAAGATGGCAATATTAGCCATAGTTTGGCATTCAATACGTAGAGGAGCACCTGAAAAAAAATAGAAAAAGTTTACAATTTGATATTCATTTATTTTTAAAAATAGGTACAAAACTTATATATAAATACCTTCATTGCTAAGGACTCCTGTGACAGTAACAGCCTGCCCTTTTTGCATAGGAACTGGTACAAAGTTTGAAACTTGAACTGTAACCTTGTAAGTTCCATCCGTAATGGAACCACTGCCATACGACATGTTGCCGTACTGGCTTGGAACATGGGTGAACACAGTTTTAATAAAACCAGTAATACCTGAAAGCAAAAGTAGAAATAAGTTATCAACATCCTATGTACAGTTTCAATATATATATATATATATAGCAAAAAAACAAACTAAGATATTAATATGAGTTTAAGTTAATCTTGATATGCCCTTCTGGTATATCAAAATATATTCTATTGCATACATAAAGGCTGGCCTGCTCTCACAGAGCAGAAAGTGGTTTTAACAAAAAATGATATGCCGCTCCAGCAGCTTTTCCAAGGCAACTGCACTTTCTGCTCTGTGAGAGCAGGCCAGCCTTTGTGTTTACGTTCAAATAGACCTGGAGGAAGAGCATAGCCAATTCTAGCAGTTTTCAATGACTCAGTGTGAAGAAAATAAATTTCTAATAAAATTTTAAAACATATTTTTTATCAGAACCACACTGAGTCACTGAAAACTGCTAGAAATTGCTATGCTCTTCCTCAAGATGTATTTGAACGTAAATACAAAGGCTGGCCTGCTCTCACAGAGCAGAAAGTGGTTTTAACAAAAAATTATAAGTCGCAGCGGCAGCTTTTCCAAGGCAACAACACTTTCTGCTCTGTGAGAGCAGGCCAGCCTTTGTGTTTACGTTCAAATAGACCTGGAGGAAGAGCATAGCAAATTCTAGCAGTTTTCAATGACTCAGTGTGAAGAAAATAAATTTCTAATAAAATTTTAAAACATATTTTTTATCAGAACCACACTGAGTCACTGAAAACTGCTAGAAATTGCTATGCTCTTCCTCAAGATGTATTTGAACGTAAATACAAAGGCTGGCCTGCTCTCACAGAGCAGAAAGTGGTTTTAACAAAAAATGATATGCCGCTCCAGCAGCTTTTCCAAGCCAACTGCACTTTCTGCTCTGTGAGAGCAGGCCAGCCTTTGTGTTTACGTTCAAATACACCTGGAGGAAGAGCATAGCAAATTCTAGCAGTTTTCAATGACTCAGTGTGAAGAAAATAAATTTCTAATAAAATTTTAAAACATATTTTTTGTCAGAACCACACTGAGTCACTGAAAACTGCTAGAAATTGCTATGCTCTTCCTCAAGATGTATTTGAACGTAAATACAAAGGCTGGCCTGCTCTCACAGAGCAGAAAGTGGTTTTAACAAAAAATTATAAGTCGCAGCGGCAGCTTTTCCAAGGCAACTACACTTTCTGCTCTGTGAGAGCAGGCCAGCCTTTGTGTTTAAGTTCAAATAGACCTGGAGGAAGAGCATAGCAAATTCTAGCAGTTTTCAATGACTCAGTGTGAAGAAAATAAATTTCTAATAAAATTTTAAAACATATTTTTTATCAGAACCACACTGAGTCACTGAAAACTGCTAGAAATTGCTATGCTCTTCCTCAAGATGTATTTGAACGTAAATACAAAGGCTGGCCTGCTCTCACAGAGCAGAAAGTGGTTTTAACAAAAAATGATATGCCGCTTCAGTAGCTTTTCCAAGCCAACTGCACTTTCTGCTCTGTGAGAGCAGGCCAGCCTTTGTGTTTACGTTCAAATACACCTGGAGGAAGAGCATAGCAAATTCTAGCAGTTTTCAATGACTCAGTGTGAAGAAAATAAATTTCTAAGAAAATTTTAAAACATATTTTTTATCAGAACCACACTGAGTCACTGAAAACTGCTAGAAATTGCTATGCTCTTCCTCAAGGTGTATTTGAACGTAAACACAAAGGCTGGCCTGCTCTCACAGAGCAGAAAGTGGTTTTAACAAAAAATTATAAGTCGCAGCGGCAGCTTTTCCAAGGCAACTACACTTTCTGCTCTGTGAGAGCAGGCCAGCCTTTGTGTTTACGTTCAAATAGACCTGGAGGAAGAGCATAGCAAATTCTAGCAGTTTTCAATGACTCAGTGTGAAGAAAATAAATTTCTAATAAAATTTTAAAACATATTTTTTATCAGAACCACACTGAGTCATTGAAAACTGCTAGAAATTGCTATGCTCTTCCTCCAGGTGTATTTGAACATAAAAACAAAGGCTGGCCTGCTCTCACAGAGCAGAAAGTGGTTTTAACAAAAAATTATAAGTCGCAGCGGCAGCTTTTCCAAGGCAACTACACTTTCTGCTCTGTGAGAGCAGGCCAGCCTTTGTGTTTAAGTTCAAATACACCTGGAGGAAGAGCATAGCAAATTCTAGCAGTTTTCAATGACTCAGTGTGAAGAAAATAAATTTCTAAGAAAATTTTAAAACATATTTTTTATCAGAACCACACTGAGTCACTGAAAACTGCTAGAAATTGCTATGCTCTTCCTCAAGATGTATTTGAACGTAAATACAAAGGCTGGCCTGCTCTCACAGAGCAGAAAGTGGTTTTAACAAAAAATGATATGCCGCTTCAGTAGCTTTTCCAAGCCAACTGCACTTTCTGCTCTGTGAGAGCAGGCCAGCCTTTGTGTTTACGTTCAAATACACCTGGAGGAAGAGCATAGCAAATTCTAGCAGTTTTCAATGACTCAGTGTGAAGAAAATAAATTTCTAAGAAAATTTTAAAACATATTTTTTATCAGAACCACACTGAGTCACTGAAAACTGCTAGAAATTGCTATGCTCTTCCTCAAGGTGTATTTGAACGTAAACACAAAGGCTGGCCTGCTCTCACAGAGCAGAAAGTGGTTTTAACAAAAAATTATAAGTCGCAGCGGCAGCTTTTCCAAGGCAACTACACTTTCTGCTCTGTGAGAGCAGGCCAGCCTTTGTGTTTACGTTCAAATACACCTGGAGGAAGAGCATAGCAAATTCTAGCAGTTTTCAATGACTCAGTGTGAAGAAAATAAATTTCTAAGAAAATTTTAAAACATATTTTTTATCAGAACCACACTGAGTCATTGAAAACTGCTAGAAATTGCTATGCTCTTCCTCCAGGTGTATTTGAACATAAAAACAAAGGCTGGCCTGCTCTCACAGAGCAGAAAGTGCAGTTGGCTTGGAAAAGCTGCTGGAGCGGCATATCATTTTTTGTTAAAACCACTTTCTGCTCTGTGAGAGCAGGCCAGCCTTTGTTTTTATGTTCAAATACACCTGGAGGAAGAGCATAGCAATTTCTAGCAGTTTTCAATGACTCAGTGTGGTTCTGATAAAAAATATGTTTTAAAATTTTCTTAGAAATTTATTTTCTTCACACTGAGTCATTGAAAACTGCTAGAATTTGCTATGCTCTTCCTCCAGGTGTATTTGAACGTAAACACAAAGGCTGGCCTGCTCTCACAGAGCAGAAAGTGCAGTTGGCTTGGAAAAGCTGCTGGAGCGGCATATCATTTTTTGTTAAAACCACTTTCTGCTCTGTGAGAGCAGGCCAGCTCTTGTGTGAACATTCAAAAACACCTGGAGGAAGAGCATAGCAAATTCTAGCAGTTTCCAATGACTCAGTGTGAAGAAAATGAATTTCTAAGAAAATTTAAAACATATTTTTTACCAAAACCACACTGAGTCATTGAAAACTGCTAGAAATTGCTATGCTCTTCCTCCAGGTGTATTTGAACGTAAACACAAAGGCTGGCCTGCTCTCACAGAGTAGAAAGTGCAGTTGGCTTGGAAAAGCTGCTGGAGCGGCATATCATTTTTTGTTAAAACCACTTTTTGCTCTGTGAGAGCAGGCCAGCCTTTGTGTTTACGTTCAAATAGACCTGGAGGAAAAGCATAGCAAATTCTAGCAGTTTTCAATGACTCAGTGTGAAGAAAATAAATTTCTAATAAAATTTTAAAACATATTTTTTATCAGAACCACACTGAGTCATTGAAAATAGCTAAAGATTGCCATGCCCTTCCTCGCAGAGTATATTATGGTTTTATGACTTAGAAGATAAACTTACTAATGAGTCCTTGCGCTTGGCCAATTTCCTCAAAGGAGACAACAGCAGGCATCACCTCGGCAGGTCCAGCGTAGTGGCGATGTTGTCCGTGGTAGGTCACAACCGAGTTCGATTGTATGATGAGCTCGAAGGGGATGTAGCTCTCCTGCCTCCGTTGCTGTGTCAAAACACAGGCTTTGCTGCGGACTCCATCGAGGCTAACAATCTGAAATAAATTCAATATATATTAATAAGTAATAAATAAATTATTATTTTTTTTCAAATATTTAAAAATATACTTACACGTCCAATTCTAATCTCCTCCTGGTAGCGGCTGATCAGATCGTCACCCCAGATCAGGCAGGTCACTCTTTTTTCACCATTGGTGAGAACGAATTTGAAAAGGAAGTAGGTTTTTACTTGCCTACGTCCTTCTATACTTTCCACGTATCCAACAATTTCACTGTGGAAACAAAATACATAATTAATATATGGGAATCAGATAATAATTTTTAAATTTATAATAAAAATATTACTTACACTGCTGGATCTCTGTCCACCATCTCGGTGAAGAGGTCATTGTCGGAGAACTCCACGGGGTTGTTAGCTTCTTCTACCATTCTGAAAATAATTGATAAATTATTAATTTTATATTTTTTTAGCTAAAAAAACTTCTCTGTGCTATGTATTAGCACACGATCATGTTTTTTTAACCTAAAAAAAATAAAAACAAAGTGCATAACCTTTACGTTATGCACACAGCTACAAAATATTAAAAAATACAAAAATACTTATCCCTAACTGATTAATTATTTATTTTAAACAATAATTTAATTATACTTACTTGAATAAACTTCTGATCGCGAGGATTTCTGAGGATTTATAATCTTTTCAGCACACACGTGTGTCGGTGCGTCCGGCGGCATCCAAGGTCCAACTCGAAAAGGCAGTGGCGCTGTTCGCACTTCTGGTCGTCGCATGCACACGCGTCGTCATGTGACGGTCACAACCCGAACATTTAGAATTTTTTATTTATTTAACATTATATAAATAGAAGCAGTTTTTTATTCTTAAATTTAATCCTAATATTTTAATATTTAATCCATACTAATCTCGAAACTACTATTAATTATATTATTTTACTTTTGATCCCAAATTCAAATAAGACGCATGCGCACAACATGAGCCAATCAAATTGACTCTATCTTGGCTTCACCTCATCCGGTCATGACTTTTTTATAGGGGGACTCTGAAATAAAACAGTTCGTAATCCCATTACGAGCCCCATGAAAAATCCCTAAACACGAAATGACATGTGCAACAAACATATATCCGCCATTTTGGCAGATTTCCCCACCTTCGATCTTAACAAAAAAATTCATACTGGTGTAGCTTGGGCTATTTAACTAAAATCTGAAATGAAAAAGTTCGTAATCCCATTACGAGCCCCATGAAAAATCCCTAAACACGAAATGACATTGTGCAACCAACATATATCCGCCATTTTGACAGATTTCCCCACCTTCGATCTTAACCAAAAAATTCATACTAGTGTAGTTTTGACTATTTAACTAAAATCTGAAATAAAAAAGTTGGTAATCCCATTACGAGCCCCATGAAAAATCCCTAAACACGAAATGACATTGTGCAACCAACATATATCCGCCATTTTGGCAGATTTCCCCACCTTCAATCTTAACAAAAAAATTCATATTAGTGTACTTTGTGCCATTTAACTAAAATCTGAAATAAAAAAGTTGGTAATCCCATTACGAGCCCCATGAAAAATCCCTAAACACGAAATGACATTGTGCAACCAACATATATCCGCCATTTTGACAGATTTCCCCACCTTCGATCTTAACAAAAAAATTCATACTAGTGTAGTTTGGACTATTTAACTAAAATCTGAAATAAAAAGTTGGTAATCCCATTACGAGCCCCATGAAAAATCCCTAAACACGAAATGACATGTGCAACAAACATATATCCGCCATTTTGGCAGATTTCCTCACCATCGATCTTAACAAGAAAATTCCTACTTGTGCAATCTGGACTATTTCACCAATATCTGACATACAAAAGTTCGTAATCCTATTACGAGCCCCATGAAAAATCCCTAAACACGAAATGACATGTGCAACAAACATATATCCGCCATTTTTGCAGATTTCCTCACCTTCGATCTTAACAAAAAAATTCCCACTTCTGCAATTTGGACTATTTCACCAATATCTGAAATAAAAAAGTTCGTAATCCTATTACGAGCCCCATGAAAAATCCCTAAACACGAATTGACATGTGCAACCAACATATATCCGCCATTTTGGCAGATTTGCTCACCTTCGATCTGAAGAAAAAAAATTCCTACTTATCTAGTTTGGAGAATTTAACTAATATCTGACATATAAAAGTTCGTAATCCCATTACGAGCCCCATGAAAAATCTCTAAACAGGAAATGACATGTGCAACCAATATATATCCGCCATTTTGGCAGATTTCCCCAACTTCGATCTTAACAAAAAAAACTCCTACTTGTGTAATTTGGACTATTCAACTAATATCTGAAATAACAATGTTCGTAATCCCATTACGAGCCCCATGAAAAATCCCTAAACGCGAAATGACATGTGCAACAAACATATATCCGCCATTTTGGCAGATTTCCCCAACTTCGATCTTAACAAAAAAAACTCCTACTTGTGTAATTTGGACTATTCAACTAATATCTGAAAAAACAATGTTCGTAATCCCATTACGAGCCCCATGAAAAATCCCTAAACACGAAATGACATGTGCAACCAACATATATCCGCCATTTTGGCAGATTACCCCACCTTCGATCTTAACAAAAAAATTCCTAATTGTGTAGTTAGGACTATATAATTAATATCTAAAATAAAAAAGTTCGTAATCCCAATACGAGCCCCATGAAAAATCCCAAAACACGAAATGACATGTGCAACCAACATATATCCGCCATTTTATCAGATTACCCCACCTTCGATCTTAACAAACTTCCTGCTTGTGTAGTTTGGACTAGTTAACTAAAATCTGAAATTAAAGAGTTCGTAATCCCATTACGAGCCCCATGAAAAATCCCTAAACACGAAACGACATGTGCAACGAACATATATCTGCCATTTTCGCAGATTTCCTCACCTTCGATCTTAACAAAAAAAACTCCTACTTGTGTAATTTGGACTATTCAACTAATATCTGAAATAACAATGTTCGTAATCCCATTACGAGCCCCATGAATAATCCCTAAACGCGAAATGACATGTGCAACAAACATATATCCGCCATTTTGGCAGATTACCCCACCTTCGATCTTAACAAAAAAATTTCTAATTGTGTAGTTTGGACTATATAATTAATATCTGAAATAAAAAAGTTCGTAATCCCATTACGAGCCCCATGAAAAATCCCAAAACACGCAATGACATGTGCAACCAACATATATCCGCCATTTTGTCAGATTACCCCACCTTCGATCTTAACGAAATTCCTGCTTGTGTAGTTTGGACTAGTTAACTAAAATCTGAAATTAAAGAGTTCGTAATCCCATTACGAGCCCCATGAAAAATCCCTAAACACTAAACGACATGTGCAACGAACATATATCTGCCATTTTCGCAGATTTCCTCACCTTCGATCTTAACAAAAAAATTCATACTAGCGTAGTTTGGACTATTTAACTAATATCTGAAATAAAAAAGTTTTTAATCCTATTACGAGCCCCATGAAAAATCCCTAAACACGAAATGAGATTTGCAACCAACATATATCCGCCATTTTGGCAGATTACCCCACCTTCGATCTTAACAAAAAAATTCCTACTTGTGTAGTTTGGACTATTCAACTAATATCTGTAATAAAAAATTTCGTAATCCCATTACGAGCCCCATGAAAAATACCAGAACACGAAATGACATGTGCAACCAACATATATCCGCCAATTTGGCAGATTACCCCACCTTCTATCTTAACAAAAAAATTCCTACTTGTGTAGTTTGGACTATATAATTAATATCTGAAATAAAAAAGTTCGTAATCCCATTACGAGCCCCATGAAAAATCCCAAAACACGAAATGACATGTGCAACCAACATATATCCGCCATTTTGTCAGATTACCCCACCTTCGATCTTAACAAAATTTCTGCTTGTGTAGTTTGGACTATTTAACTAAAATCTGAAATTAAAGAGTTCGTAATCCCATTACGAGCCCCATGAAAAATCCCTAAACACGAAATGACATGTGCTACCAACATACATCCGCCATTTTCGCAGATTTCCTCACCTTCGATCTTAACAAAAAAATTCCTACTTGTGTAGTTTGGACTATTTAACTAATATCTGAAATGAAAAAGTTTGTAATCGCATTACTAGCCCCATGAAAAATCCTTAAACACGAAATGACATGTGCAACCAACATACATCCGCCATTTTGCCAGATTACCCCACCTTCAATCTTAACAAAAAAATTCCGACTTGTGTAGTTTGGACTATTTAACTAAGATTTGAAATAAAAATATTCGTAATCCCATTACGAGCCGCATGAAAAATCCCTAAACACGAAAGTGAGGAAATCACTAAACAGATTTCCTCACCTTCGATCTTAACAAAATTCCTACTTGTGTAGTTTGGACTATTTAACTAAAATCTGAAATTAAAGAGTTCGTAATCCCATTACGAGCCCCATGAAAAATCCCAAAACACGAAATGACATGTGCTACCAACATACATCCGCCATTTTGGCAGATTACCCCACCTTCGATCTTAACAAAAAAATGCCTACTTATGTAGTTTGGACTATTCAACTAATATCTGAAATAACAAAGTTCGTAATCCCATTACGAGCCCCATGAAAAATCCCAAAACACGAAATGACATGTGCAACCAACATATATCCGCCAATTTGGCAGATTACCCCACCTTCGATCTTAACAAAAAAAACTCCTACTTGTGTAATTTGGACTACTCAACTAATATCTGAAATAACAATGTTCGTTATCCCATTACGAGCCCCATGAAAAATCCCTAAACGCGAAATGACATGTGCAACCAACATATATCCGCCATTTTGGCAGATTTCCCCACCTTCGATCTTAACAAAAAAATTCCTAATTGTGTAGTTAGGACTATATAATTAATATCTGAAATAAAAAAGTTCGTAATCCCATTACGAGCCCCATGAAAAATCCCAAAACACGAAATGACATGTGCAACCAACATATATCCGCCATTTTATCAGATTACCCCACCTTCGATCTTAACAAACTTCCTGCTTGTGTAGTTTGGACTAGTTAACTAAAATCTGAAATTAAAGAGTTCGTAATCCCATTACGAGCCCCATGAAAAATCCCTAAACACGAAACGACATGTGCAACGAACATATATCTGCCATTTTCGCAGATTTCCTCACCTTCGATCTTAACAAAAAAAACTCCTACTTGTGTAATTTGGACTATTCAACTAATATCTGAAATAACAATGTTCGTAATCCCATTACGAGCCCCATGAATAATCCCTAAACGCGAAATGACATGTGCAACAAACATATATCCGCCATTTTGGCAGATTACCCCACCTTCGATCTTAACAAAAAAATTTCTAATTGTGTAGTTTGGACTATATAATTAATATCTGAAATAAAAAAGTTCGTAATCCCATTACGAGCCCCATGAAAAATCCCAAAACACGCAATGACATGTGCAACCAACATATATACGCCATTTTGTCAGATTACCCCACCTTCGATCTTAACGAAATTCCTGCTTGTGTAGTTTGGACTAGTTAACTAAAATCTGAAATTAAAGAGTTCGTAATCCCATTACGAGCCCCATGAAAAATCCCTAAACACTAAACGACATGTGCAACGAACATATATCTGCCATTTTCGCAGATTTCCTCACCTTCGATCTTAACAAAAAAATTCATACTAGCGTAGTTTGGACTATTTAACTAATATCTGAAATAAAAAAGTTTTTAATCCTATTACGAGCCCCATGAAAAATCCCTAAACACGAAATGAGATTTGCAACCAACATATATCCGCCATTTTGGCAGATTTCCCCACCTTCGAATTTAACAAAAAAATTTATACTAGCGTAGTTTGGACTATTTAACTAATATCTGTAATAAAAAAGTTCGTAATCCCATTACGAGCTCCATGAAAAATCCCTAAACACGAAATGACATGTGCAACCAACATATATCCGCCATTTTGGCAGATTACCCCACCTTCGATCTTAACAAAAAAATTCCTACTTGTGTAGTTTGGACTATATAATTAATATCTGAAATAAAAAAGTTCGTAATCCCATTACGAGCCCCATGAAAAATCCCAAAACACGAAATGACATGTGCAACCAACATATATCCGCCATTTTGTCAGATTACCCCACCTTCGATCTTAACAAAATTCCTGCTTGTGTAGTTTGGACTAGTTAACTAAAATCTGAAATTAAAGAGTTCGTAATCCCATTACGAGCCCCATGAAAAATCCCTAAACACGAAACGACATGTGCAACGAACATATATCTGCCATTTTCGCAGATTTCCTCACCTTCGATCTTAACAAAAAAATTTATACTAGCGTGGTTTGGACTATTTAACTAATATCTGAAATAAAAAAGTTTGTAATCCTATTACGAGCCCCATGAAAAATCCCTAAACACGAAATGACATGTGCAACCAACATATATCCGCCAATTTGGCAGATTACCCCACCTTCGATCATAACAAAAAAATTCCTACTTGTGTAGTTTGGACTATATAATTAATATCTCAAATAAAAAAGTTCGTAATCCCATTACGAGCCCCATGAAAAATCCCAAAACAAGAAATGACATGTGCAACCAACATATATCCGCCATTTTGTCAGTTTACCCCACCTTCGATCTTAACAAAATTCCTGCTTGTGTAGTTTGGACTATTTAACTAAAATCTGAAATTAAAGAGATCGCAATCCCATTACGAGCCCCATGAAAAATCCCTAAACACGAAACGACATGTGCAACAAACATATATCCGCCAATTTGGCAGATTACCCCACCTTCTATCTTAACAAAAAAATTCCTACTTGTGTAGTTTGGACTATATAATTAATATCTGAAATAAAAAAGTTCGTAATCTCATTACGAGCCCCATGAAAAATCCCAAAACACGAAATGACATGTGCAACCAACATATATCCGCCATTTTGTCAGATTACCCCACCTTCGATCTTAACAAAATTCCTGCTTGTGTAGTTTGGACTATTTAACTAAAATCTGAAATTAAAGAGTTCGTAATCCCATTACGAGCCCCATGAAAAATCCCTAAACATGAAATGACATGTGCTACCAACATACATCCGCCATTTTCGCAGATTTCCTCACCTTCGATCTTAACAAAAAAATTCCTACTTGTGTAGTTTGGACTATTTAACTAATATCTGAAATAACAAAGTTCGTAATCCCATTACGAGCCCCATGAAAAATCCCAAAACACGAAATGACATGTACAACCAACATATATCCGCCATTTTGGCAGATTTCCTCACCTTCGATCTTAACAAAAAAATTCATACTAGCGTAGTTTGGACTATTTAACTAATATCTGAAATGAAAAAGTTTGTAATCGCATTACTAGCCCCATGAAAAATCCTTAAACACGAAATGACATGTGCAACCAACATACATCCGCCATTTTGCCAGATTACCCCACCTTCAATCTTAACAAAAAAATTCCGACTTGTGTAGTTTGGACTATTTAACTAAGATTTGAAATAAAAATATTCGTAATCCCATTACGAGCCGCATGAAAAATCCCTAAACACGAAAGTGAGGAAATCACTAAACAGATTTCCTCACCTTCGATCTTAACAAAATTCCTACTTGTGTAGTTTGGACTATTTAACTAAAATCTGAAATTAAAGAGTTCGTAATCCCATTACGAGCCCCATGAAAAATCCCAAAACACGAAATGACATGTGCTACCAACATATATCCGCCAATTTGGCAGATTACCCCACCTTCGATCTTAACAAAAATAACTCCTACTTGTGTAATTTGGACTATTCAACTAATATCTGAAATAACAAAGTTCGTAATCCCATTACGAGCCCCATGAAAAATCCCAAAACACGAAATGACATGTGCAACCAACATATATCCGCCAATTTGGCAGATTACCCCACCTTCGATCTTAACAAAAAAAACTCCTACTTGTGTAATTTGGACTACTCAACTAATATCTGAAATAACAATGTTCGTAATCCCATTACGAGCCCCATGAAAAATCCCTAAACGCGAAATGACATGTGCAACCAACATATATCCGCCATTTTGGCAGATTTCCCCACCTTCGAATTTAACAAAAAAATTTATACTAGCGTAGTTTGGACTATTTAACTAATATCTGTAATAACAAAGTTCGTAATCCCATTACGAGCCCCATGAAAAATCCCAAAACACGAAATGACATGTGCAACCAACATATATCCGCCAATTTGGCAGATTACCCCACCTTCGATCTTAACAAAAAAATGCCTACTTATGTAGTTTGGACTATTCAACTAATATCTGAAATAACAAAGTTCGTAATCCCATTACGAGCCCCATGAAAAATCCCAAAACACGAAATGACATGTGCAACCAACATATATCCGCCAATTTGGCAGATTACCCCACCTTCGATCTTAACAAAAAAATTCCTACTTGTGTAGTTTGGACTATATAATTAATATCTGAAATAAAAAAGTTCGTAATCCCATTACGAGCCCCATGAAAAATCCCAAAACAAGAAATGACATGTGCAACCAACATATATCCGCCATTTTGTCAGTTTACCCCACCTTCGATCTTAACAAAATTCCTGCTTGTGTAGTTTGGACTATTTAACTAAAATCTGAAATTAAAGAGATCGCAATCCCATTACGAGCCCCATGAAAAATCCCTAAACACGAAACGACATGTGCAACAAACATATATCCGCCATTTTGGCAGATTTCCCCAACTTCGATCTTAACAAAATAAACTCCTGCTTGTGTAATTTGGACTATTCAACTAATATCTGAAATAAAAAAGTTCGTAATCCAATTACGAGCCCCATGAAATATCCCTAAAAACGAAATGACATGTGCAACCAACATATATCCGCCATTTTGGCAGATTACCCCAGCTTCGATCTTAACAAAAAAATTCCTACTTGTGTAGTTTGGACTATTTAACTAAAATCTGAAATTAAAGAGTTCGTAATCCCATTACGAGCCCCATGAAAAATCCCTAAACACGAAATGACATGTGCTACCAACATACATCCGCCATTTTGGCAGATTACCCCACCTTCGATCTTAACAAAAAAATGCCTACTTATGTAGTTTGGACTATTCAACTAATATCTGAAATAACAAAGTTTGTAATCCCATTACGAGCCCCATGAAAAATCCCTGAACGCGAAATGACATGTGCAACCAACATATATCCGCCATTTTGGCAGATTTCCCCAACTTCGATCTTAACAAAATAAACTCCTGCTTGTGTAATTTGTACTATTCAACTAATATCTGAAATAACAATGTTCGTAATCCCATTACGAGCCCCATGAAAAATCCCTAAACGCGAAATGACATGTGCAACAAACATATATCCGCCATTTTGGCAGATTTCCCCACCTTCGAATTTAACAAAAAAATTTATACTAGCGTAGTTTGGACTATTTAACTAATATCTGAAATAACAAAGTTCGTAATCCCATTACGAGCCCCATGAAAAATTCCAAAACACGAAATGACATGTGCAACCAACATATATCCGCCATTTTGGCAGATTACCCCACCTTCGATCTTAACAAAAAAATTCCTACTTGTGTAGTTTGGACTATTTAACTAAAATCTGAAATTAAAGAGTTCGTAATCCCATTAGGAGCCCCATGAAAAATCCCAAAACACGAAATGACATGTGCAACCAACATATATCCGCCATTTTGTCAGGTTACCCCACCTTCGATCTTAACAAAATTCCTGCTTATGTAGTTTGGACTAGTTAACTAAAATCTGAAATTAAAGAGTTCGTAATCCCATTACGAGCCCCATGAAAAATCCCTAAATACGAAACGACATGTGCATCAAACATATATCTGCCATTTTCGCAGATTTCCTCACCTTCGACCTTAACAAAAAAATTCATACTAGCGTAGTTTGGACTATTTAACTAATATCTGAAATAAAAAAGTTTGTAATCCTATTACGAGCCCCATGAAAAATCCCTAAACACGAAATGAGATTTGCAACCAACATATATCCGCCATTTTGGCAGATTACCCCACCTTCGATCTTAACAAAAAAATTCCTACTTGTGTAGTTTGGACTATTTAACTAAAATCTGAAATTAAAGAGTTCGTAATCCCATTACGAGCCCCATGAAAAATCCCTAAACACGAAATGACATGTGCTACCAACATACATCCGCCATTTTGGCAGATTACCCCACCTTCGATCTTAACAAAAAAATGCCTACTTATGTAGTTTGGACTATTCAACTAATATCTGAAATAACAAAGTTCGTAATCCCATTACGAGCCCCATGAAAAATCCCAAAACACGAAATGACATGTGCAACCAACATATATCCGCCATTTTCGCAGATTTCCTCACCTTCGATCTTAACAAGAAAATTCCTACTTGTGTAGTTTGGACTATATAACTAATATCTGAAATAAAAAAGTTTGTAATCCCATTACGAGCCACATGAAAAATCCCTGAACGCGAAATGACATGTGCAACCAACATATATCTGCCATTTTGGCAGATTTCCCCAACTTCGATCTTAACAAAATAAACTCCTGCTTGTGTAATTTGTACTATTCAACTAATATCTGAAATAACAATGTTCGTAATCCCATTACGAGCCCCATGAAAAATCCCTAAACGCGAAATGACATGTGCAACAAACATATATCCGCCATTTTGGCAGATTTCCCCACCTTCGAATTTAACAAAAAAATTTATACTAGCGTAGTTTGGACTATTTAACTAATATCTGTAATAAAAAAGTTCGTAATCCAATTACGAGCCCCATGAAAAATCCCTAAACACGAAATGACATGTGCAACCAACATATATCCGCCATTTTGGCAGATTACCCCACCTTCGATTTTAACAAAAAAATTCCTACTTGTGTGGTTTGGACTATATAATTAATATCTGAAATTAAAGAGTTCGTAATCCCATTACGAGCCCCATGAAAAATCCCAAAACACGAAATGACATGGGCAACCAACATATATCCGCCATTTTGTCAGATTACCCCACCTTCGATCTTAACAAAATTCCTGCTTGTGTAGTTTGGACTAGTTAACTAAAATCTGAAATTAAAGAGTTCGTAATCCCATTACGAGCCCCATGAAAAATCCCTAAATACGAAACGACATGTGCAACGAACATATATCTGCCATTTTCGCAGATTTCCTCACCTTCGATCTTAACAAAAAAATTCATACTAACGTAGTTTGGACTATTTAACTAATATCTGAAATAAAAAAGTTTGTAATCCTATTACGAGCCCCATGAAAAATCCCTAAACACGAAATGAGATTTGCAACCAACATATATCCGCCATTTTGGCAGATTACCCCACCTTCGATCTTAACAAAAAAATTCCTACTTGTGTAGTTTGGACTATTTAACTAAAATCTGAAATTAAAGTGTTCGTAATCCCATTACGAGCCCCATGAAAAATCCCTAAACACGAAATGACATGTGCTACCAACATACATCCGCCATTTTGTCAGATTACCCCACCTTCGATCTTAACAAAAAAAACTCCTACTTGTGTAATTTGGACTATTCAACTAATATCTGAAATAACAAAGTTCGTAATCCCATTACGAGCCCCATGAAAAATCCCAAAACACGAAATGACATGTGCAACCAACATATATCCGCCATTTTCGCAGATTTCCTCACCTTCGATCTTAACAAAAAAATTCCTACTTGTGTAGTTTGGACTATATAACTAATATCTGAAATAAAAAAGTTTGTAATCGCATTACTAGCCCCATGAAAAATCCTTAAACACGAAATGACATGTGCAACCAACATACATCCGCCATTTTGCCAGATTACCCCACCTTCAATCTTAACAAAAAAATTCCGACTTGTGTAGTTTGGACTATTTAACTAAGATTTGAAATAAAAATATTCGTAATCCCATTACGAGCCGCATGAAAAATCCCTAAACACGAAAGTGAGGAAATCACTAAACAGATTTCCTCACCTTCGATCTTAACAAAATTCCTACTTGTGTAGTTTGGACTATTTAACTAAAATCTGAAATTAAAGAGTTCGTAATCCCATTACGAGCCCCATGAAAAATCCCAAAACACGAAATGACATGTGCTACCAACATACATCCGCCATTTTGGCAGATTACCCCACCTTCGATCTTAACAAAAAAATGCCTACTTATGTAGTTTGGACTATTCAACTAATATCTGAAATAACAAAGTTCGTAATCCCATTACGAGCCCCATGAAATATCCCAAAACACGAAATGACATGTGCAACCAACATATATCCGCCAATTTGGCAGATTACCCCACCTTCGATCTTAACAAAAAAAACTCCTACTTGTGTAATTTGGACTACTCAACTAATATCTGAAATAACAATGTTCGTTATCCCATTACGAGCCCCATGAAAAATCCCTAAACGCGAAATGACATGTGCAACCAACATATATCCGCCATTTTGGCAGATTTCCCCACCTTCGAATTTAACAAAAAAATTTATACTAGCGTAGTTTGGACTATTTAACTAATATCTGTAATAAAAAAGTTCGTAATCCCATTACGAGCTCCATGAAAAATCCCTAAACACGAAATGACATGTGCAACCAACATATATCCGCCATTTTGGCAGATTACCCCACCTTCGATCTTAACAAAAAAATTCCTACTTGTGTAGTTTGGACTATATAATTAATATCTGAAATAAAAAAGTTCGTAATCCCATTACGAGCCCCATGAAAAATCCCAAAACACGAAATGACATGTTCAACCAACATATATCCGCCATTTTGTCAGATTACCCCACCTTCGATCTTAACAAAATTCCTGCTTGTGTAGTTTGGACTAGTTAACTAAAATCTGAAATTAAAGAGTTCGTAATCCCATTACGAGCCCCATGAAAAATCCCTAAACACGAAACGACATGTGCAACGAACATATATCTGCCATTTTCGCAGATTTCCTCACCTTCGATCTTAACAAAAAAATTTATACTAGCGTGGTTTGGACTATTTAACTAATATCTGAAATAAAAAAGTTTGTAATCCTATTACGAGCCCCATGAAAAATCCCTAAACACGAAATGACATGTGCTACCAACATACATCCGCCAATTTCGCAGATTACCCCACCTTCGATCTTAACAAAAAAATGCCTACTTATGTAGTTTGGACTATTCAACTAATATCTGAAATAACAAAGTTCGTAATCCCATTACGAGCCCCATGAAAAATCCCAAAACACGAAATGACATGTGCAACCAACATATATCCGCCAATTTGGCAGATTACCCCACCTTCGATCATAACAAAAAAATTCCTACTTGTGTAGTTTGGACTATATAATTAATATCTGAAATAAAAAAGTTCGTAATCCCATTACGAGCCCCATGAAAAATCCCAAAACAAGAAATGACATGTGCAACCAACATATATCCGTCATTTTGTCAGTTTACCCCACCTTCGATCTTAACAAAATTCCTGCTTGTGTAGTTTGGACTATTTAACTAAAATCTGAAATTAAAGAGATCGCAATCCCATTACGAGCCCCATGAAAAATCCCTAAACACGAAACGACATGTGCAACAAACATATATCCGCCAATTTGGCAGATTACCCCACCTTCTATCTTAACAAAAAAATTCCTACTTGTGTAGTTTGGACTATATAATTAATATCTGAAATAAAAAAGTTCGTAATCTCATTACGAGCCCCATGAAAAATCCCAAAACACGAAATGACATGTGCAACCAACATATATCCGCCATTTTGTCAGATTACCCCACCTTCGATCTTAACAAAATTCCTGCTTGTGTAGTTTGGACTATTTAACTAAAATCTGAAATTAAAGAGTTCGTAATCCCATTACGAGCCCCATGAAAAATCCCTAAACACGAAATGACATGTGCTACCAACATACATCCGCCATTTTCGCAGATTTCCTCACCTTCGATCTTAACAAAAAAATTCCTACTTGTGTAGTTTGGACTATTTAACTAATATCTGAAATAACAAAGTTCGTAGTCCCATTACGAGCCCCATGAAAAATCCCAAAACACGAAATGACATGTACAACCAACATATATCCGCCATTTTGGCAGATTTCCTCACCTTCGATCTTAACAAAAAAATTCATACTAGCGTAGTTTGGACTATTTAACTAATATCTGAAATGAAAAAGTTTGTAATCGCATTACTAGCCCCATGAAAAATCCTTAAACACGAAATGACATGTGCAACAAACATACATCCGCCATTTTGCCAGATTACCCCACCTTCAATCTTAACAAAAAAATTCCGACTTGTGTAGTTTGGACTATTTAACTAAGATTTGAAATAAAAATATTCGTAATCCCATTACGAGCCGCATGAAAAATCCCTAAACACGAAAGTGAGGAAATCACTAAACAGATTTCCTCACCTTCGATCTTAACAAAATTCCTACTTGTGTAGTTTGGACTATTTAACTAAAATCTGAAATTAAAGAGTTCGTAATCCCATTACGAGCCCCATGAAAAATCCCAAAACACGAAATGACATGTACAACCAACATATATCCGCCATTTTGGCAGATTTCCTCACCTTCGATCTTAACAAAAAAATTCATACTAGCGTAGTTTGGACTATTCAACTAATATCTGAAATAACAAAGTTCGTAATCCCATTACGAGCCCCATGAAAAATCCCAAAACACGAAATGACATGTGCAACCAACATATATCCGCCAATTTGGCAGATTACCCCACCTTCGATCTTAACAAAAAAAACTCCAACTTGTGTAATTTGGACTACTCAACTAATATCTGAAATAACAATGTTCGTAATCCCATTACGAGCCCCATGAAAAATCCCTAAACGCGAAATGACATGTGCAACCAACATATATCCGCCATTTTGGCAGATTTCCCCACCTTCGAATTTAACAAAAAAATTTATACTAGCGTAGTTTGGACTATTTAACTAATATCTGTAATAAAAAAGTTCGTAATCCCATTACGAGCCCCATGAAAAATCCCAAAACACGAAATGACATGTGCAACCAACATATATCCGCCAATTTGGCAGATTACCCCACCTTCGATCTTAACAAAAAAATGCCTACTGATGTAGTTTGGACTATTCAACTAATATCTGAAATAACAAAGTTCGTAATCCCATTACGAGCCCCATGAAAAATCCCAAAACACGAAATGACATGTGCAACCAACATATATCCGCCAATTTGGCAGATTACCCCACCTTCGATCTTAACAAAAAAATTCCTACTTGTGTAGTTTGGACTATATAATTAATATCTGAAATAAAAAAGTTCGTAATCCCATTACGAGCCCCATGAAAAATCCCAAAACAAGAAATGACATGTGCAACCAACATATATCCGCCATTTTGTCAGTTTACCCCACCTTCGATCTTAACAAAATTCCTGCTTGTGTAGTTTGGACTATTTAACTAAAATCTGAAATTAAAGAGATCGTAATCCCATTACGAGCCCCATGAAAAATCCCTAAACACGAAACGACATGTGCAACAAACATATATCCGCCATTTTGGCAGATTTCCCCAACTTCGATCTTAACAAAATAAACTCCTGCTTGTGTAATTTGGACTATTCAACTAATATCTGAAATAAAAAAGTTCGTAATCCAATTACGAGCCCCATGAAATATCCCTAAACACGAAATGACATGTGCAACCAACATATATCCGCCATTTTGGCAGATTACCCCAGCTTCGATCTTAACAAAAAAATTCCTACTTGTGTAGTTTTTTTACTATTTAACTAAAATCTGAAATTAAAGAGTTCGTAATCCCATTACGAGCCCCATGAAAAATCCCTAAACACGAAATGACATGTGCTACCAACATACATCCGCCATTTTGGCAGATTACCCCACCTTCGATCTTAACAAAAAAATGCCTACTTATGTAGTTTGGACTATTCAACTAATATCTGAAATAACAAAGTTCGTAATCCCATTACGAGCCCCATGAAAAATCCCAAAACACGAAATGACATGTGCAACCAACATATATCCGCCAATTTGGCAGATTACCCCACCTTCGATCTTAACAAGAAAAACTCCTACTTGTGTAGTTTGGACTATATAATTAATATCTGAAATAAAAAAGTTTGTAATCCCATTACGAGCCCCATGAAAAATCCCTGAACGCGAAATGACATGTGCAACCAACATATATCCGCCATTTTGGCAGATTTCCCCAACTTCGATCTTAACAAAATAAACTCCTGCTTGTGTAATTTGTACTATTCAACTAATATCTGAAATAACAATGTTCGTAATCCCATTACGAGCCCCATGAAAAATCCCTAAACGCGAAATGACATGTGCAACAAACATATATCCGCCATTTTGGCAGATTTCCCCACCTTCGAATTTAACAAAAAAATTTATACTAGCGTAGTTTGGACTATTTAACTAATATCTGAAATAACAAAGTTCGTAATCCCATTACGAGCCCCATGAAAAATTCCAAAACACGAAATGACATGTGCAACCAACATATATCCGCCATTTTGGCAGATTACCCCACCTTCGATCTTAACAAAAAAATTCCTACTTGTGTAGTTTGGACTATTTAACTAAAATCTGAAATTAAAGAGTTCGTAATCCCATTAGGAGCCCCATGAAAAATCCCAAAACACGAAATGACATGTGCAACCAACATATATCCGCCATTTTGTCAGGTTACCCCACCTTCGATCTTAACAAAATTCCTGCTTATGTAGTTTGGACTAGTTAACTAAAATCTGAAATTAAAGAGTTCGTAATCCCATTACGAGCCCCATGAAAAATCCCTAAATACGAAACGACATGTGCATCAAACATATATCTGCCATTTTCGCAGATTTCCTCACCTTCGATCTTAACAAAAAAATTCATACTAGCGTAGTTTGGACTATTTAACTAATATCTGAAATGAAAAAGTTTGTAATCCTATTACGAGCCCCATGAAAAATCCCTAAACACGAAATGAGATTTGCAACCAACATATATCCGCCATTTTGGCAGATTACCCCACCTTCGATCTTAACAAAAAAATTCCTACTTGTGTAGTTTGGACTATTTAACTAAAATCTGAAATTAAAGAGTTCGTAATCCCATTACGAGCCCCATGAAAAATCCCTAAACACGAAATGACATGTGCTACCAACATACATCCGCCATTTTGGCAGATTACCCCACCTTCGATCTTAACAAAAAAATGCCTACTTATGTAGTTTGGACTATTCAACTAATATCTGAAATAACAAAGTTCGTAATCCCATTACGAGCCCCATGAAAAATCCCAAAACACGAAATGACATGTGCAACCAACATATATCCGCCATTTTCGCAGATTTCCTCACCTTCGATCTTAACAAGAAAATTCCTACTTGTGTAGTTTGGACTATATAACTAATATCTGAAATAAAAAAGTTTGTAATCCCATTACGAGCCCCATGAAAAATCCCTGAACGCGAAATGACATGTGCAACCAACATATATCCGCCATTTTGGCAGATTTCCCCAACTTCGATCTTAACAAAATAAACTCCTGCTTGTGTAATTTGTACTATTCAACTAATATCTGAAATAACAATGTTCGTAATCCCATTACGAGCCCCATGAAAAATCCCTAAACGCGAAATGACATGTGCAACAAACATATATCCGCCATTTTGGCAGATTTCCCCACCTTCGAATTTAACAAAAAAATTTATACTAGCGTAGTTTGGACTATTTAACTAATATCTGTAATAAAAAAGTTCGTAATCCAATTACGAGCCCCATGAAAAATCCCTAAACACGAAATGACATGTGCAACCAACATATATCCGCCATTTTGGCAGATTTCCCCACCTTCGAATTTAACAAAAAAATTTATACTAGCGTAGTTTGGACTATTTAACTAATATCTGTAATAAAAGAGTTCGTAATCCCATTACGAGCCCCATGAAAAATCCCAAAACACGAAATGACATGGGCAACCAACATATATCCGCCATTTTGTCAGATTACCCCACCTTCGATCTTAACAAAATTCCTGCTTGTGTAGTTTGGACTAGTTAACTAAAATCTGAAATTAAAGAGTTCGTAATCCCATTACGAGCCCCATGAAAAATCCCTAAATACGAAACGACATGTGCAACGAACATATATCTGCCATTTTCGCAGATTTCCTCACCTTCGATCTTAACAAAAAAATTCATACTAACGTAGTTTGGACTATTTAACTAATATCTGAAATAAAAAAGTTTGTAATCCTATTACGAGCCCCATGAAAAATCCCTAAACACGAAATGAGATTTGCAACCAACATATATCCGCCATTTTGGCAGATTACCCCACCTTCGATCGTAACAAAAAATTCCTACTTGTGTAGTTTGGACTATTCAACTAATATCTGTAATAAAAAATTTCGTAATCCGGTTACGAGCCCCATGAAAAATACCAGAACACGAAATGACATGTGCAACCAACATATATCCGCCAATTTGGCAGATTACCCCACCTTCTATCTTAACAAAAAAATTCCTACTTGTGTAGTTTGGACTATATAATTAATATCTGAAATAAAAAAGTTCGTAATCCCATTACGAGCCACATGAAAAATCCCAAAACACGAAATTACATGTGCAACCAACATATATCCGCCATTTTGTCAGATTACCCCACCTTCGATCTTAACAAAATTCCTGCTTGTGTAGTTTGGACCATTTAACTAAAATCTGAAATTAAAGAGTTCGTAATCCCATTACGAGCCCCATGAAAAATCCCTAAACACGAAATGACATGTGCTACCAACATACATCCGCCATTTTCGCAGATTTCCTCACCTTCGATCTTAACAAAAAAATTCCTACTTGTGTAGTTTGGACTATTTAACTAATATCTGAAATAACAAAGTTCGTAATCCCATTACGAGCCCCATGAAAAATCCCAATACACGAAATGACATGTGCAACCAACATATATCCGCCATTTTGGCAGATTTCCTCACCTTCGATCTTAACAAAAAAATTCATACTAGCGTAGTTTGGACTATTTAACTAATATCTGAAATGAAAAAGTTTGTAATCGCATTACTAGCCCCATGAAAAATCTTTAAACACGAAATGACATGTGCAACCAACATACATCCGCCATTTTGCCAGATTACCCCACCTTCAATCTTAACAAAAAAATTCCGACTTATGTAGTTTGGACTATTTAACTAAGATTTGAAATAAAAATATTCGTAATCCCATTACGAGCCGCATGAAAAATCCCTAAACACGAAAGTGAGGAAATCACTAAACAGATTTCCTCACCTTCGATCTTAACAAAATTCCTACTTGTGTAGTTTGGACTATTTAACTAAAATCTGAAATTAAAGAGTTCGTAATCCCATTACGAGCCCCATGAAAAATCCCTAAACACGAAATGACATGTGCTACCAACATACATCCGCCATTTTGGCAGATTACCCCACCTTCGATCTTAACAAAAAAATGCCTATTTATGTAGTTTGGACTATTCAACTAATATCTGAAATAACAAAGTTCGTAATCCCATTACGAGCCCCATGAAAAATCCCAAAACACGAAATGACATGTGCAACCAACATATATCCGCCAATTTGGCAGATTACCCCACCTTCGATCTTAACAAAAAAATTCCTACTGATGTAGTTTGGACTATTCAACTAATATCTGAAATAACAAAGTTCGTAATCCCATTACGAGCCCCATGAAAAATCCCAAAACACGAAATGACATGTGCAACCAACATATATCCGCCAATTTGGCAGATTACCCCACCTTCGATCTTAACAAAAAAATTCCTACTTGTGTAGTTTGGACTATATAATTAATATCTGAAATAAAAAAGTTCGTAATCCCATTACGAGCCCCATGAAAAATCCCAAAACAAGAAATGACATGTGCAACCAACATATATCCGCCATTTTGTCAGTTTACCCCACCTTCGATCTTAACAAAATTCCTGCTTGTGTAGTTTGGACTATTTAACTAAAATCTGAAATTAAAGAGATCGTAATCCCATTACGAGCCCCATGAAAAATCCCTAAACACGAAACGACATGTGCAACAAACATATATCCGCCATTTTGGCAGATTTCCCCAACTTCGATCTTAACAAAATAAACTCCTGCTTGTGTAATTTGGACTATTCAACTAATATCTGAAATAAAAAAGTTCGTAATCCAATTACGAGCCCCATGAAATATCCCTAAACACGAAATGACATGTGCAACCAACATATATCCGCCATTTTGGCAGATTACCCCAGCTTCGATCTTAACAAAAAAATTCCTACTTGTGTAGTTTTTTTACTATTTAACTAAAATCTGAAATTAAAGAGTTCGTAATCCCATTACGAGCCCCATGAAAAATCCCTAAACACGAAATGACATGTGCTACCAACATACATCCGCCATTTTGGCAGATTACCCCACCTTCGATCTTAACAAAAAAATGCCTACTTATGTAGTTTGGACTATTCAACTAATATCTGAAATAACAAAGTTCGTAATCCCATTACGAGCCCCATGAAAAATCCCAAAACACGAAATGACATGTGCAACCAACATATATCCGCCAATTTGGCAGATTACCCCACCTTCGATCTTAACAAGAAAAACTCCTACTTGTGTAGTTTGGACTATATAATTAATATCTGAAATAAAAAAGTTTGTAATCCCATTACGAGCCCCATGAAAAATCCCTGAACGCGAAATGACATGTGCAACCAACATATATCCGCCATTTTGGCAGATTTCCCCAACTTCGATCTTAACAAAATAAACTCCTGCTTGTGTAATTTGTACTATTCAACTAATATCTGAAATAACAATGTTCGTAATCCCATTACGAGCCCCATGAAAAATCCCTAAACGCGAAATGACATGTGCAACAAACATATATCCGCCATTTTGGCAGATTTCCCCACCTTCGAATTTAACAAAAAAATTTATACTAGCGTAGTTTGGACTATTTAACTAATATCTGAAATAACAAAGTTCGTAATCCCATTACGAGCCCCATGAAAAATTCCAAAACACGAAATGACATGTGCAACCAACATATATCCGCCATTTTGGCAGATTACCCCACCTTCGATCTTAACAAAAAAATTCCTACTTGTGTAGTTTGGACTATTTAACTAAAATCTGAAATTAAAGAGTTCGTAATCCCATTAGGAGCCCCATGAAAAATCCCAAAACACGAAATGACATGTGCAACCAACATATATCCGCCATTTTGTCAGGTTACCCCACCTTCGATCTTAACAAAATTCCTGCTTATGTAGTTTGGACTAGTTAACTAAAATCTGAAATTAAAGAGTTCGTAATCCCATTACGAGCCCCATGAAAAATCCCTAAATACGAAACGACATGTGCATCAAACATATATCTGCCATTTTCGCAGATTTCCTCACCTTCGATCTTAACAAAAAAATTCATACTAGCGTAGTTTGGACTATTTAACTAATATCTGAAATGAAAAAGTTTGTAATCCTATTACGAGCCCCATGAAAAATCCCTAAACACGAAATGAGATTTGCAACCAACATATATCCGCCATTTTGGCAGATTACCCCACCTTCGATCTTAACAAAAAAATTCCTACTTGTGTAGTTTGGACTATTTAACTAAAATCTGAAATTAAAGAGTTCGTAATCCCATTACGAGCCCCATGAAAAATCCCTAAACACGAAATGACATGTGCTACCAACATACATCCGCCATTTTGGCAGATTACCCCACCTTCGATCTTAACAAAAAAATGCCTACTTATGTAGTTTGGACTATTCAACTAATATCTGAAATAACAAAGTTCGTAATCCCATTACGAGCCCCATGAAAAATCCCAAAACACGAAATGACATGTGCAACCAACATATATCCGCCATTTTCGCAGATTTCCTCACCTTCGATCTTAACAAGAAAATTCCTACTTGTGTAGTTTGGACTATATAACTAATATCTGAAATAAAAAAGTTTGTAATCCCATTACGAGCCCCATGAAAAATCCCTGAACGCGAAATGACATGTGCAACCAACATATATCCGCCATTTTGGCAGATTTCCCCAACTTCGATCTTAACAAAATAAACTCCTGCTTGTGTAATTTGTACTATTCAACTAATATCTGAAATAACAATGTTCGTAATCCCATTACGAGCCCCATGAAAAATCCCTAAACGCGAAATGACATGTGCAACAAACATATATCCGCCATTTTGGCAGATTTCCCCACCTTCGAATTTAACAAAAAAATTTATACTAGCGTAGTTTGGACTATTTAACTAATATCTGTAATAAAAAAGTTCGTAATCCAATTACGAGCCCCATGAAAAATCCCTAAACACGAAATGACATGTGCAACCAACATATATCCGCCATTTTGGCAGATTTCCCCACCTTCGAATTTAACAAAAAAATTTATACTAGCGTAGTTTGGACTATTTAACTAATATCTGTAATAAAAGAGTTCGTAATCCCATTACGAGCCCCATGAAAAATCCCAAAACACGAAATGACATGGGCAACCAACATATATCCGCCATTTTGTCAGATTACCCCACCTTCGATCTTAACAAAATTCCTGCTTGTGTAGTTTGGACTAGTTAACTAAAATCTGAAATTAAAGAGTTCGTAATCCCATTACGAGCCCCATGAAAAATCCCTAAATACGAAACGACATGTGCAACGAACATATATCTGCCATTTTCGCAGATTTCCTCACCTTCGATCTTAACAAAAAAATTCATACTAACGTAGTTTGGACTATTTAACTAATATCTGAAATAAAAAAGTTTGTAATCCTATTACGAGCCCCATGAAAAATCCCTAAACACGAAATGAGATTTGCAACCAACATATATCCGCCATTTTGGCAGATTACCCCACCTTCGATCGTAACAAAAAATTCCTACTTGTGTAGTTTGGACTATTCAACTAATATCTGTAATAAAAAATTTCGTAATCCGGTTACGAGCCCCATGAAAAATACCAGAACACGAAATGACATGTGCAACCAACATATATCCGCCAATTTGGCAGATTACCCCACCTTCTATCTTAACAAAAAAATTCCTACTTGTGTAGTTTGGACTATATAATTAATATCTGAAATAAAAAAGTTCGTAATCCCATTACGAGCCACATGAAAAATCCCAAAACACGAAATTACATGTGCAACCAACATATATCCGCCATTTTGTCAGATTACCCCACCTTCGATCTTAACAAAATTCCTGCTTGTGTAGTTTGGACCATTTAACTAAAATCTGAAATTAAAGAGTTCGTAATCCCATTACGAGCCCCATGAAAAATCCCTAAACACGAAATGACATGTGCTACCAACATACATCCGCCATTTTCGCAGATTTCCTCACCTTCGATCTTAACAAAAAAATTCCTACTTGTGTAGTTTGGACTATTTAACTAATATCTGAAATAACAAAGTTCGTAATCCCATTACGAGCCCCATGAAAAATCCCAATACACGAAATGACATGTGCAACCAACATATATCCGCCATTTTGGCAGATTTCCTCACCTTCGATCTTAACAAAAAAATTCATACTAGCGTAGTTTGGACTATTTAACTAATATCTGAAATGAAAAAGTTTGTAATCGCATTACTAGCCCCATGAAAAATCTTTAAACACGAAATGACATGTGCAACCAACATACATCCGCCATTTTGCCAGATTACCCCACCTTCAATCTTAACAAAAAAATTCCGACTTATGTAGTTTGGACTATTTAACTAAGATTTGAAATAAAAATATTCGTAATCCCATTACGAGCCGCATGAAAAATCCCTAAACACGAAAGTGAGGAAATCACTAAACAGATTTCCTCACCTTCGATCTTAACAAAATTCCTACTTGTGTAGTTTGGACTATTTAACTAAAATCTGAAATTAAAGAGTTCGTAATCCCATTACGAGCCCCATGAAAAATCCCTAAACACGAAATGACATGTGCTACCAACATACATCCGCCATTTTGGCAGATTACCCCACCTTCGATCTTAACAAAAAAATGCCTATTTATGTAGTTTGGACTATTCAACTAATATCTGAAATAACAAAGTTCGTAATCCCATTACGAGCCCCATGAAAAATCCCAAAACACGAAATGACATGTGCAACCAACATATATCCGCCAATTTGGCAGATTACCCCACCTTCGATCTTAACAAAAAAATTCCTACTTGTGTAGTTTGGACTATATAATTAATATCTGAAATAAAAAAGTTCGTAATCCCATTACGAGCCCCATGAAAAATGATTGTAAGTTATGTGCGAGCAGTTGCGAGTTATGTGCGAGCATTAGTAAGTTATGTGCGAGGATTGGTGAGTTATGTGCGAGCATATTTAAGTTATGTGCGAGGATAAGTGAGTTATGTGCGAGGATAAGTGAGTTATGTGCGAGGATAAGTGAGTTATGTGCGAGCAGTAGTGAGTTATGTGCGAGCGGTAGTGAGTTATGTGCGAGCAGTTGGGCCTTATGTGCGAGGGCTAGTAAGTTATGTGCGAGCATTTGTGCGTTATGTGCGAGCATTTGTAAGTTATATGCGAGCAGTAGTGAGTTATGTGCGAGCAGTAGTGAGTTATGTGCGAGCATTATTAAGTTATGTGCGAGCAGTAGTGAGTTCTGTGCGAGCAGTTGTGCCTTATGTGCGAGCAATTGTAAGTTATATGCGAGCAGTAGTGAGTTATGTGCGAGCAGTAGTGAGTTATGTGCGAGCATTATTAAGTTATGTTAGAGCAGTTGCGAGTTATGTGCGAGCAGTAGTGCATTATGTGCGAGCGGTAGTGAGTTATGTGCGAGCAGTTTGGCCTTATTGTGCGAGGGCTAGTAAGTTATGTGCGAGCATTTGTGCCTTACATGCGAGCAGTTGTAAGTTATATGCGAGCAGTAGTGAGTTATGTGCGAGCAGTAGTGAGTTATGTGCGAGCATTATTAAGTTATGTGCGTGCAGTAGTGAGTTCTGTGCGAGCAATTGTGGCTTATGTGCGAGCGATAGTAAGTTATGTGCGAGCTGTTGCGAGTTATGTGCGAGCAAATGAGAGTTATGTGCGACCATTAGTAAGTTATGTGCGAGCAGTAGTGCGTTATGTGCAAGCAGTAGTGGCTTATGTGCGAGCGATTGTAAGTTATGTGCGAGCAGTTGCGAGTTATGTGCGAGTATTAGTAAGTTATGTGCGAGCATTGGTGAGTTTTGTGCGAGCATATGTTAGTTATGTGCGAGCATATGTAAGTTATGACCGAGGATAAGTGAGTTATGTGCGAGCAGTAGTATGTTATGTGCGAGCCGTAGTGAGTCATGTGCGAGCAGTAGTGGCTTATGTGCAAGCGATTGTAAGCTATGTGCGAGCAGTTGCGAGTTTTGTGCGAGCAGTTGCGTGTTATGTGCGAGCAGTGGCGTGTTATGTGCGAGCATTAGTCAGTTTTGTGCGAGCAGTTGCGTATTATGTGCGAGCATATGTAAGTTATGTGCGAGCATATGTAAGTTATGTGCGAGGATAAGTGAGTTATGTGCGAGCAGTAGTAAGTTATGTGCGAGCATTAGTAAGTTATGTGCGAGCAGTAGTGAGTTATGTGCGAGCAAATGTGGCTTATGTGCGAGCGAATGTAAGTTATGTGCGAGCAGTTGCGTGTTATGTGCGAGCATTAGTAAGTTATGTGCGAGCATTTGTGCCTTATCTGCGAGCGATTATAAGTTATGTGCGAGCAGTTGCGAGTTATGTGCGAGCCGTAGTGCCTTATGTGCGAGAGGTAGTGAGTTATGTGCGAGCTGTTGTGCCTTATGTGCGAGCAATTGTGGCTTATGTGCGAACGATGGTAAGTTATGTGCGAGCTGTTGCGAGTTATGTGCGAGCATTCGTGAGTTATGTGCGAGCATATGTAAGTTATGTGCGAGCATATGTAAGTTATGTGCGAACATATGTAAGTTATGTGCGAGGATAAGTGAGTTATGTGCGAGCAGTAATAAGTTAAGTGCGAGCAATAGTGAGTCATGTGCGAGCAGTAGTGGCTTATGTGCGAGCGATTGTAAGTTATGTGCGAGCAGTTGCGAGTTTTGTGCGAGCAGTTGCGTGTTATGTGCGAGCATTAGTAAGTTATGTGCGAGCAGTAGTGAGTTATGTGCGAGCAAATGTGGCTTATGTGCGAGCGAATGTAAGTTATGTGCGAGCAGTTGCGTGTTATGTGCGAGCATTAGTAGGTTATGAGCGGTAGTGAGTTATGTGCGAGCAGTTTGGCCTTATTGTGCGAGGGCTAGTAAGTTATGTGCGAGCATTTGTGCCTTACGTGCGAGCAGTTGTAAGTTATATGCGAGCAGTAGTGAGTTATGTGCGAGCAGTAGTGAGTTATGTGCGAGCATTATTAAGTTATGTGCGTGCAGTAGTGGCTTATGTACGAGCGATAGTAAGTTATGTGCGAGCTGTTGCGAGTTATGTGCGAGCAAATGAGAGTTATGTGCGACCATTAGTAAGTTATGTGCGAGCAGTAGTGCGTTATGTGCAAGCAGTAGTGGCTTATGTGCGAGCGATTGTAAGTTATGTGCGAGCAGTTGCGAGTTATGTGCGAGTATTAGTAAGTTATGTGCGAGCATTGGTGAGTTTTGTGCGAGCATATGTAAGTTATGTGCGAGCATATGTAAGTTATGCGCGAGGATAAGTGAGTTATGTGCGAGCAGTAGTGAGTTATGTGCGTGCAGTTGCGTGTTATGTGCGAGCAGTTGCGTGTTATGTGCGAGCATTCGTGAGTTATGTGCGAGCATATGTAAGTTATGTGCGAGCATATGTAAGTTATGTGCGAGGATAAGTGAGTTATGTGCGAGCAGTAGTAAGTTACGTGCGAGCATTAGTAAGTTATGTGCGAGCAGTAGTGAGTTATGTGCGAGCAAATGTGGCTTATGTGCGAGCGAATGTAAGTTATGGGCGAGCAGTTGCGTGTTATGTGCGAGCATTAGTAGGTTATGTGCGAGCATTTGTGCCTTATCTGCGAGCGATTATAAGTTATGTGCGAGCAGTTGCGAGTTATGTGCGAGCCGTAGTGCCTTATGTGCGAGAGATAGTGAGTTATGTGCGAGCTGTTGTGCCTTATGTGCGAGCAATTGTGGCTTATGTGCGAACGATGGTAAGTTATGTGCGAGCTGTTGCGAGTTATGTGCGAGCATTCGTGAGTTATGTGCGAGCATATGTAAGTTATGTGCGAGCATATGTAAGTTATGTGCGAACATATGTAAGTTGTGTGCGAGGATAAGTGAGTTATGTGCGAGCAGTAGTAAGTTATGTGCGAGCAATAGTGAGTCATGTGCGAGCAGTAGTGGCTTATGTGCGAGCGATTGTAAGTTATGTGCGAGCAGTTGCGAGTTTTGTGCGAGCAGTTGCGTGTTATGTGCGAGCATTAGTAAGTTATGTGCGAGCAGTAGTGAGTTATGTGCGAGCAAATGTGGCTTATGTGCGAGCGAATGTAAGTTATGTGCGAGCAGTTGCGTGTTATGTGCGAGCAGTGGCGTGTTATGTGCGAGCATTAGTCAGTTTTGTGCGAGCAGTTGCGTATTATGTGCGAGCATTAGTAAGTTATGTGCGAGCAGTAGAGAGTTATGTGCGAGCATATGTAAGTCATGTGCGAGGATAAGTGTGTTATGTGCGAGCAGTAGTGAGTTATGTGCGAGCAGTTGCGTGTTATGTGCGAGCAGTTGCGTGTTATGTGCGAGCATTCGTGAGTTATGTGCGAGCATATGTAAGTTATGTGCGAGCATATGTAAGTTATGTGCGAGCATATGTAAGTTATGTGCGAGGATAAGTGAGTTATGTGCGAGCAGTAGTAAGTTACGTGCGAGCATTAGTAAGTTATGTGCGAGCAGTAGTGAGTTATGTGCGAGCAAATGTGGCTTATGTGCGAGCGAATGTAAGTTATGTGCGAGCAGTTGCGTGTTATGTGCGAGCATTAGTAGGTTATGTGCGAGCATTTGTGCCTTGTCTGCGAGCGATTATAAGTTATGTGCGAGCAGTTGCGAGTTATGTGCGAGCCGTAGTGCCTTATGAGCGAGAGGTAGTGAGTTATGTGCGAGCTGTTGTGCCTTATGTGCGAGCAATTGTGGCTTATGTGCGAACGATGGTAAGTTATGTGCGAGCTGTTGCGAGTTATGTGCGAGCATTCGTGAGTTATGTGCGAGCATATGTAAGTTATGTGCGAGGATAAGTGAGTTATGTGCGAGCAGTAGTAAGTAATGTGCGAGCAATAGTGAGTCATGTGCGAGCAGTAGTGGCTTATGTGCGAGCGATTGTAAGTTATGTGCGAGCAGTTGCGAGTTTTGTGCGAGCAGTTGCGTGTTATGTGCGAGCATTAGTAAGTTATGTGCGAGCAGTAGTGAGTTATGTGCGAGCAAATGTGGCTTATGTGCGAGCGAATGTAAGTTATGTGCGAGCAGTTGCGTGTTATGTGCGAGCATTAGTAGGTTATGAGCGAGCATTTGTGCCTTATGTGCGAGCGATTATAAGTTCTGTGCGAGCAGTTGCGAGTTATGTGCGAGCAGTAGTGCCTTATGTGCGAGCGGTAGTGAGTTATGTGCGAGCAGTTGTGCCTTATGTTCGAGCGCTAGTTAGTTATGTGCGAGCATTTGTGCCTTATGTGCGAGCAATTGTAAGTTATATGCGAGCAGTATTGAGTTATGTGCGAGCATTATTAAGTTATGTGCGAGCAGCTGCGAGTTATGTGCGAGCAGTAGTGCATTATGTGCGAGCGGTAGTGAGTTATGTGCGAGCGGTTGTAAGTTATGTGCGAGCAATAGCGAGTTATGTGCGAGCATTTGTGAGTTATGTGCGAGGAGTTGTGGCTTATGTGCGAGCGATAATAAGTTATGTGCGAGCTGTTGCGAGTTATGTGCGAGCATATGAAAGTTATGTGCGAGCAGTTGCGAGTTATGTGCGAGCAATTTTACGTTATTAGCGAGCGATAGCTAGTTATCTCCGAGATATGAGAATTATGGGCGAGAAGATACGATTATGCGCGAGTGGTAGTCAGTTATATGCGAAGCCAAAAGTGGTCATGTGCGAGATAGACAACGAGTTATGTGTGAGAGCAATGAAGATATGCGCGAGCAATACTGAGTTATGCGCGAGGACAAAGTCCACAAGCCCATTCACACGCATTGCTTTTCTCCTAGGGACGCGAATCCCCAAAGTTAACTCAAGCGCATTGCTTTCTCAGTCGACCGAGCATTTAGCCAAGTCCACCCACACGCATTGCTTTACTCCTAGCGACCCGAATCCCCAAAGTTTCCTCACCCGCATTGCTTCCGCACTCGACCGAGAAGTAAGCCAAGTCCACCCACACGCATTGCTTTACTCCTAGCGACCCGAATCCCCAAAGTTTCCTCACGCGCCTTGCTTTCGCACTCGACCGAGCAATAAGCCAAGTCCACCCACGCGCATTGCTTTCTCACTCGACCGTGCAATAAGTCAAGTCCACCGACACGCATTGCTTTTCTCCTACCCTATTGAAAAATCTCACGTGAGATCTTATGCCAAAATCTCATCTGACCTATTCTTTGCTTATCATAGTTTGTAAGCCCTTCTTAATTGATTAATAACATTTTTTGAAAAATTTGAACTTAGAAAATTTTTGGGAAATTCGGACTTAGAAAAAAATATAGACTTCAAAAAATTTTCTAAGTCCGAATTTCCCAAAAATTTTCTAAGTTCAAATTTTTCAAAAAATGTTATTAATCAATTAAGAAGGGCTTACAACCTATGATAAGCAAAGAATTGGTCAGATGAGATTTTGGCATGAGATCTCACCTGAGATCTCATGTGAGATCTCATGTGAGATCTCACGTGAGATTTTTCAATAGGGTAGGGACCCGAATCCCCAGTTTCCTCACGCGCATTGCTTTCTCACTCGACCGTGTAATAAGTCAAGTCCACCCATACGCATTGCTTTACTCCTAGCGACCCGAATCCCCAAAGTTTCCTCACGCGCATTGCTTTCGCACTCGACCAAGCAATAAGCCAAGTCCACCCACGCGTATTGCTTTCTCACTCGACCGTGCATTAAGTCAAGTCCACCCACACGTATTGCTTTACTCCTAGGGACCCGAATCCCCAAAGTTTCCTCACGCTCATTGCTTTCTCACTCGACCGAGCAATATGTCAAGTACACCCACAGGCATTGCTTTCTCACTCGACCGAGCAATAAGCCAAGTCCACCGACACGCATTGCTTTTCTCCTAGGGACCCGAATCCCCAGCTTCCTTACGCGCATTGCTTTCTCACTCGACCGTGCAATAAGTCAAGTCCACCCACGCGCATTGCTTTACTCCTGGCGACCCGAATCCCCAAAGTTTCCTCACGCGCATTGCTTTCTCACTCGACCGCGCAATATGTCAAGTCCACCCACACGCATTGCTTTTACACTTTTCACAGAATCACTCCAACACACACTTCCTCCTCCTCCTGCATCTGGGGTCTCGTCTATCCGACAAGACGAATCCCCAAGCCAAGGGCTGAGTCTCAACAGATCGCAGCGTGGTAACTGCTCTACCGAGTACAACACCGCGTCAGGTACCTAAGTCGTCTTCAGACGATTCCGAGTCTCGACATCGAACTTGGTATACCCATGATCGACCGTTAAAGAAGCCAGTCCTGCTCTCGGTAAGATCCCGAAGCAGGATCCGCGACCCCGTACGGCAATTAGGGCCCGTGCGATGGCCGACCCGTGGATCGGCCACCTAGTAGTGTCACATTGTTTTGAGCCTTTCGACTCACGAGACTCCTAGAGATATCGTTGCCTCCTTTGACTAGAAAGGAAACGGCCTTAGAGGCGTTCAGGCATAATCCCACGGATGGTAGCTTCGCACCACCGGCCGCTCGACCGAGTGCGTGAACCAAATGTCCGAACCTGCGGTTCCTCTCGTACTGAGCAGGATTACTATCGCAACGACGAGTCATATGTAGGGTAAAACTAACCTGTCTCACGACGGTCTAAACCCAGCTCACGTTCCCTGTTGACGGGTGGACAATCCGACGCTTGGCGAATTCTGCTTCGCAATGATATCCCTGTGGTAACTTTTCTGACACCTCTTGCTGAAAACTCTTCAAGCCAAAATGATTGATAGGCCGTGCTTTCGCAGTCTCTATGCGTACTGAACATCGAGATCAAGCCAGCTTTTGCCCTTTTGCTCTACGCGAGGTTTCTGTCCTCGCTGAGCTGGCCTTAGGACACCTGCGTTATTCTTTGACAGATGTACCGCCCCAGTCAAACTCCCCGCCTGTCAGTGTCCTCGAATCGGATAACGCGGGAGAATTAACGACGATCGGTCGAAGCCTCACGCCACTCTTACACGCTTGGCTCTAGAACACCGTGACAGCCGGGACGAAAATCCGCGGCGCACGCGCTCCGCCTAACCGAGTAATTAAAGAAACGATGAAAGTAATGGTATTTCACCGGCGATGTTGCCATCTCCCACTTATGCTACACCTCTCATGTCTCCTTACAGTGCCAGACTAGAGTCAAGCTCAACAGGGTCTTCTTTCCCCGCTAATTTTTCCAAGCCCGTTCCCTTGGCAGTGGTTTCGTTAGATGGTAGATAGGGAGTAGTGACTCATACGGCTTGTATCACCTGCGAGTTTTTCATACCATACGCTTCCTTCCGCCAGAGGGGACCGAGACAGGGAAAAATTACGTGCCAGCTGGCGAGCGGTTCGATGTCACCTCCCATCCACAGAAGCTTGGCAACCAACTTAGACGTCCAAAAAGATGGGCGGTGGTACTTAGGTCCATTCCTCTAGACTGGACCGGAGGGACATCTCTCCGCTTATGCTGGGAGAACCAGTTCAGCCGCTATGGGATAACATCTTCGGTTTTGACCTAGCGCCCGCGGGGAACCACGTGGAGGCCTGGTCTCTAAGTCCCGCCTGGACTTACACTTAGGAAGACCCAATGGGCAGTTTTAGTAATCCTAAAAGTGGTATTATGGTGATGATACACCTCACTTTCCAGAGGCTAATTTAGGGAATTGTGTTTCTCGATATAATTGAGATATGGAGATGAGAGTTGATCTGAGTGTGCAGTGCACAGGATCAGATTGATTATTTGTGCCCTTGGTGGCTTACATTGTTCCACTTGCGGGGCCAGAGATGTCAATCTCCTTATGAGATAGTTAGAGGTAGTGTTTTGATGGGCTTCTTGATTGATGTTTAAGGGGACATGATCTCGAAGTTTGTGAGATGTGAGGTAGTAAACTAATTGGTGTTTGGTTTCTAGATGGATGTTTAAGGGGTCGTTATATCGAAATTTTTGGGAGACGTAGGACTCTTGATAGGTTACTGGGAAGGAAAACCCGATGGGCTGTTTTAGTTATCCTAAAAATGGTTATCCTAAGAATGGTATTATGGTGATGATATACCTCACTTTCCAGAGGCTAGTTAGGGAAATTGTGTTTCGTGATATCTTTGAGAAAAGAGATGAGGGTTGATCTGAGTGTGCAGTGCACGGGATCAGATTGAAGATTTGTGCCCTTGGTGGCTTACTTTGTCCCGCTTGCGGAGCCAGAGATGACAATCTCATTATGAGATAGATAGATAGATGTAGTTTATTGGTGGGCTACTTGGTTGATGCTTAAGGGGACATGATCTCGAAATTTGTGTGATGTGAGATAAGAAACCAATTGGAGTTGGGTCTCTAGGTGGATGTTTAAGGGGCCGTTATCTCGAAACTTTTCGAAACTTTTGTGCGACGTAGGAACCTTGATAGGTCACTGGGACGGAAGACCCAATGTGCTGTTTTAGTTGCCCTAAAAGTGGTGCTATGGTGATGATACACCTCACTTTCAGGAGGCTAGTATGGGAAATTGTGTTGTGATGTGGCATCCAGGTTGGTGGAAAGTCCAGGGATGTCCAAGTTATTTGGTGAGTTTTCGAGGAGAGTGTTAGAGAGGAGGTCAGGAATCAGGTTGGCAATGAGTAGGGGAGATGAAGTGGTTGGAGAGGTGGTGGGACAGGTTAAGGAGATGAATGATAGTGTTAGTTTGTCTGAGGGTGACGTGGAATATGTGTGTTGAGGGTATGGATAAGGAGGCATGCCAATTGTGAGTGGTTGTCACTAGTGTGTGTGATGAGACTGTTTCGAAGTTGAAGCAGAGGTAGGTGTGATGAAGGAGAGGGTTAGATGTGATTTAGATGCTGAGACAGGTGAATTAGAGGGTCGAGTTTGAGGAAGCATATTTAGAAGAAAGTAGTTTCAGAAACTTCTTGCCATCAGAGAAATAAAGCTTGACCGTGTGAAGTACCCCCGGTGCAAAGTTACTTCCAGGTAGTGCATCAGCGAAGCCGCAGAGCGGGACCCGGCCGATACCCCGGATTTTCTCTTTGCCCGGGGGTTGGCGTCATTAACGGACCACAGCTGTTCTCTCCGGAAACAAGCAGGAGGTCTGTGCGTGTGTGTGTGTGTGTGTTTTCTTGGGAAAGAGTGGGGGGACCAGCAAGTTTTGTGGAGTCAGACGCTACTTGCCATAAGAGAAATACAGCTTGACCGTGTGAAGTACCCTCGGTGCAAAGTTACTTCCAGGTAGTGCATCAGCAAAGCCGCAGAGCTGGACCCGACCGATACCCCGGATTTTCACTTTGCCCGGGGGCTAGTGTCATTGACGGACCGCAGCTGTTTTCTCCGGAAACAAGCAGGAGGCCTGTGTGTGTGTGTGTGTTTTCTTGGGAAAGAGTGGGGGGACCTGCAACTTTTGTGGAGTCAGACGCTACATGCCATCAGAGAAATACAGCTTGACCGTGGGAAGTACCCTCGGTGCAAAGTTACTTCCAGGTAGTACATCCGCAAAGCCGCAGAGCGGGACCCGGCCGATACCCCGGATTTTCACTTTGCCCGGGGGCTAGCGTCATTGACGGACCACAGCTGTTCTCTCCGGAAACAAGCAGGAGGTCTGTGCGTGTGTGTGTGTGTGTGTTTTCTTGGGAAAGAGTGGGGAAACCAGTAAGATTTGTGGAGTCAGACGCTACTTGCCATCAGAGAAATACAGCTTGACCGTGTGAAGTACCCTCGGTGCAAAGTTACTTCCAGGTAGTGCATCAGCAAAGCCGCAGAGCGGGACCCGGCCGATACCCCGGATTTTCACTTTGCCCGGGGGATAGCGTCACTGACGGACCGCAGCTGTTTTCTCCGGAAACAAGCAGGAGGCCTGTGCGTGTGTGTGTGTGTGTTTTCTTGGGAAAGAGTGGGGGGACCAGCAAGTTTTGTGGAGTCAGACGCTACTTGCCATAAGAGAAATACAGCTTGACCGTGTGAAGTACCCTCGGTGCAAAGTTACTTCCAGGTAATGCATCAGCAAAGCCGCAGAGCTGGACCCGACCGATACCCCGGATTTTCACTTTGCCTGGGGGCTAGTGTCATTGACGGACCGCAGCTGTTTTCTCCGGAAACAAGCAGGAGGTCTGTGCGTGTGTGTGTGTGTGTGTTTTCTTGGGAATGAGTGGGGGGGCAGCATGTTTTGTGGAGTCAGACGCTACATGCCATCAGAGAAATACAGCTTGACCGTGGGAAGTACCCCCGGTGCAAAGTTACTTCCAGGTAGTGCATCAGCGAAGCCGCAGAGCGGGACCCGGCCGATACCCCGGATTTTCACTTTGCCCGGGGGCTAGCATCATTGACGGACCGCAGCTGCTCTCTCCGGAAACAAGCAGGAGGTCTGTGCGTGCGTGTGTGTGTGTTTTCTTGGGAAAGAGTGGGGGGACCAGCAAGTTATGTGGAGTCAGACGCTACTTGCCATCAGAGAAATATAGCTTGACCGTGTGAAGTACCCTCGGTGCAAAGTTACTTCCAGGTAGTGCATCAGCAAAGCCGCAGAGCGGGACCCGGCCGATACCCCGGATTTTCACTTTGCCCGGGGGTTGGCGTCATTGACGGACCGCAGCTGTTTTCTCCGGAAACAAGCAGGAGGCCTGTTCGTGTGTGTGTGTGTGTGTTTTCTTGGGAAAGCGTGGGGGGACCTGCAAGTTTTGTGGCGTCAGACGCTACTTGCCATCAGAGAAATACAGCTTGACCGTGTGAAGTACCCCCGGTGCAAAGTTACTTCCAGGTAGTGCATCAGCGAAGCCGCAGAGCGGGACCCGGCCGATACCCCGGATTTTCACTTTGCCCGGGGGCTAGCTACATTGACGGACCGCAGCTGTTCTCTCCGGAAACAAGCAGGAGGTCTGTATGTCTGTGTGTGTGTTTTCTTGGGAAAGTGTGGGGGGGACCAACAAGTTTTGTGGCGTCAGACGCTACTTGCCATCAAAGAAATACAGCTTGACCGTGTAAAGTACCCTCGGTGCAAAGTTACTTCCAGGTAGTGCATCGGCAAAGCCGCAGAGCGGGACCCGGCCGATACCCCGGATTTTCACTTTGCCCGGGGGCTAGCGTCATTGACGGACCGCAGCTGTTTTCTCCGGAAACCAGCAAGAGGCCTGTGCGTGTGTGTGTGTTTTCTTGGGAAAGAGTGGGGGGACCTGCAAGTTTTGTGGCGTCAGACGCTACTTGCCATGAGAGAAATACAGCTTGACCGTGTGAAGTACCCTCAGTGCAAAGTTACTTCCAGGTAGTGCATCAGCGAAGCCGCAGAGCGGGACCCGGCCGATACCCCGGATTTTCACTTTGCCCGGGAGCTAGCGTCATTGACGGACCGCAGCTGTTTTCTCCGGAAACAAGCAGGAGGCCTGTGCGTGTGTGTGTGTGTGTTTTCTTGGGAAAGAGTGGGGGGACCAGCAAGTTTTGTGGAGTCAGACGCTACATGCCATCAGAGAAATACAGCTTGACCGTGTGAAGTACCCTCGGTGCAAAGTTACTTCCAGGTAGTGCATCAGCGAAGCCGCAGAGCGGGACCCGGCCGATACCCCGGATTTTCACTTTGCCCGGGGGCTAGCGTCATTGACGGACCGCAGCTGTTTTCTCCGGAAACAAGCAGGAGGCCTGTGCGTGTGTGTGTGTGTGTTTTCTTGGGAAAGAGTGGGGGGACCAGCAAGTTTTGTGGAGTCAGACGCTACATGCCATCAGAGAAATACAGCTTGACCATGTGAAGTACCCTCGGTGCAAAGTTACTTCCAGGTAGTGCATCACCAAATCCGCAGAGCGGGACCCGGCCGATACCCCGGATTTTCACTTTGCCCGGGGGCTAGCGTCATTGACGGACCGCAGCTGTTTTCTCCGGAAACAAGCAGAAGGACTGTGCGTGTGTGTGTGTGTGAGTTTTCTTGGGAAAGAGTGGGGGGACCTGCAAGTTTTGTAGAGTCAGACGCTACTTGCCATCAGAGAAATACAGCTTGACCGTGTGAAGTACCCTCGGTGCAAAGATACTTCCAGGTAATGCATCAGCAAAGCCGCACAGCGGGACCCGGCCGATACCCCGGATTTTCACTTTGCCCGGGGGCTAGCGTCAGTGACGGACCGCAGCTGTTTTCTCCGGAAACAAGCAGGAGGTCTGTGTGTGTATGTGTATGTTTTCTTGGGAAAGTGTGGGGGGACCAGCAAGTTTTGTGGCGTCAGACGCTACTTGCCATCTGAGAAATACAGCTTGACCGTGTAAAGTACCCTCGGTGCAAAGTTACTTCCAGGTAGTGCATCAGCAAAGCCGCAGAGCGGGACCCGGCCGATACCCTGGATTTTCACTTTGCCCGGGGGCTAGCGTCATTGACGGACCGCAGCTGTTTTCTCCGGAAACAAGCAGGAGGTCTGTGTGTGTATGTGTATGTTTTCTTGGGAAAGTGTGGGGGGACCAGCAAGTTTTGTGGCGTCAGACGCTACTTGCCATCTGAGAAATACAGCTTGACCGTGTAAAGTACCCTCGGTGCAAAGTTACTTCCAGGTAGTGCATCAGCAAAGCCGCTGAGCGGGACCCGGCCGATACCCAGGATTTTCACTTTGCCCGGGGGCTAGCGTCATTGACGGACCGCAGCTGTTTTCTCCGGAAACAAGCAGGCGGCCTGTGCGTGTGTGTGTGTTTGTGTCTGTGTTTTCTTGGGAACGTGTGGGGGTACCAGCAAGTTTTGTGGTGTCAGACGCTACTTGCCATCAGAGAAATACAGCTTGACCGTGTGAAGTACCCTCGGAGCAAAGTTACTTCCAGGTAGTGCATCAGCGAAGCCGCTGAGCGGGACCCGGCCGATACCCCGGATTTTCACTTTGCCCGGGGGCTATCGTCATTGACGGGGCGCAGCTGTTCTCTTCGGAAATAAGCAGGAGGTCTGTGCGTGTGTGTTTGTGTGTGTTTTCTTGGGAAAGACTGGGACACCAGCAAGTTTTGTGGAGTCAGACGCTACTTGCCATCAGAGAAATATAGCTTGACCGTGTGAAGTACCCCCGGAGCAACGTTACTTCCAGGTAGAGCATCAGCAAAGCCGCAGAGCGGGACCCGGCCGATACCCCGGATTTTCACTTTGCCCGGGGGCTACTGTCATTGACGGACCGCAGCTGTTTTCTCCGGAAACAAGCAGAAGGACTGTGCGTGTGTGTGTGTGTGAGTTTTCTTGGGAAAGAGTGGGGGGACCTGCAAGTTTTGTAGAGTCAGACGCTACTTGCCATCAGAGAAATACAGCTTGACCGTGTGAAGTACCCTCGGTGCAAAGATACTTCCAGGTAATGCATCAGCAAAGCCGCAGAGCGGGACCCGGCCGATACCCCGGATTTTCACTTTGCCCGGGGGCTAGCGTCAGTGACGGACCGCAGCTGTTTTCTCCGGAAACAAGCAGGAGGTCTGTGTGTGTATGTGTATGTTTTCTTGGGAAAGTGTGGGGGGACCAGCAAGTTTTGTGGAGTCAGACGCTACATGCCATCAGAGAAATACAGCTTGACCGTGTGAAGTACCCTCGGTGCAAAGTTACTTCCAGGTAGTGCATCACCAAAGCCGCAGAGCGGGACCCGGCCGATACCCCGGATTTTCACTTTGCCCGGGGGCTAGCGTCATTGACGGACCGCAGCTGTTTTCTCCGGAAACAAGCAGAAGGACTGTGCGTGTGTGTGTGTGTGTGTTTTCTTGGAAAGGACTGGGGGGAAATGCAAGTTTTGTGGAGTCAGACGCTACTTGCCATCAGAGAAATACAGCTTGACCGTGTGAAGTACCCCCGGTGCAAAGTTATTTCCAGGTAGTGCATCAGCGAAGCCGCAGAGCGGGACCCCGCCGATACCCTGGATTTTCACTTTACCCGGGGGCTAGCGTCACTGACGGACCGCAGCTGTTTTCTCCGGAAACAAGCAGGAGGCCTGTGCGTGTGTGTGTGTGTGTGTTTTCTTGGGAAAGAGTGGGGGGACCAGCAAGTTTTGTGGAGTCATACGCTACATGCCATCAGAGAAATACAGCTTGACCGTGTGAAGTACCCTCGGTGCAAAGTTACTTCCAGGTAGTGCATCAGCGAAGCTGCAGAGCGGGACCCGGCCGATACCCCGGATTTTCACTTTGCCCGGGGGCTAGCGTCATTGACGGACCGCAGCTGTTTTCTCCGGAAACAAGCAGGAGGACTATGCGTGTGTGTGTGTGTGAGTTTTCTTGGGAAAGAGTGGGGGGACCTGCAAGTTTTGTAGAGTCAGACGCTACTTGCCATCAGAGAAATACAGCTTGACCGTGTGAAGTACACTCGGTGCAAAGATACTTCCAGGTAATGCATCAGCAAAGCCGCAGAGCGGGACCCGGCCGATACCCCGGATTTTCACTTTGCCCGGGGGCTAGCGTCAGTGACGGACCGCAGCTGTTTTCTCCGGAAACAAGCAGGAGGACTATGCGTGTGTGTGTGTGTGAGTTTTCTTGGGAAAGAGTAGGGGGACCTGCAAGTTTTGTAGAGACAGACGCTACTTGCCATCAGAGAAATACAGCTTGACCGTGTGAAGTACACTCGGTGCAAAGATACTTCCAGGTAATGCATCAGCAAAGCCGCTGAGCGGGACCCGGCCGATACCCAGGATTTTCACTTTGCCCGGGGGCTAGCGTCATTGACGGACCGCAGCTGTTTTCTCCGGAAACAAGCAGGAGGTCTGTGTGTGTATGTGTATGTTTTCTTGGGAAAGTGTGGGGGGACCAGCAAGTTTTGTGGCGTCAGACGCTACTTGCCATCAGAGAAATACAGCTTGACCGTGTGAAGTACCCTCGGTGCAAAGTTACTTCCAGGTAGTGCATCAGCAAAGCCGCAGAGCAGGACCCGGCCGATACCCCGGATTTTCACTTTGCCCGGGGGCTAGCGTCATTGACGGACCGCAGCTGTTTTCTCCGGAAACAAGCAGGAGGCCTGTGCGTGTGTGTGTGTTTTCTTGGGAAGGACTGGGGTTACCTGCAAGTTTTGTGGAGTCAGACGCTACTTGCCATCAGAGAAATACAGCTTGACCGTGTGAAGTACCCTTGGTGCAAAGTTACTTCCAGGTAGTGCATCAGCAAAGCCGCAGAGCGGGACCCGGCCGATACCCCGGATTTTCACTTTGCCCGGGGGCTAGCGTCATTGACGGACCGCAGCTGTTTTCTCCGGAAACAAGCAGAAGGTCTGTGTGTGTGTGTGTGTGTGTTTTCTTGGGAAAGTGTGGGGGGACCAGCAAGTTTTGTGGAGTCAGACGTTACTTGCCATCAGAGAAATACAGCTTGACCGTGTGAAGTACCCTTGGTGCAAAGTTACTTCCAGGTAGTGCATCAGCAAAGCCGCAGAGCGGGACCCGGCCGATACCCTGCATTTTCACTTTGCCCGTGGACTAGCGTCATTGACGGACCGCAGCTGATTTCTCCGGAAGCAAGCAGGAGACATGTGCGTGTGTGTGTGTGTTTTCTTGGGATGGAGTGGGGGAACCTGCAAGTTTTATGGAGACAGACGCTACTTGCCATCAGAGAAATACAGCTTGACCGTGTGAAGTACCCTCGGTGCAAAGTTACTTCCAGGTAGTGCATCAGCAAAGCCGCAGAGCAGGACCCGGCCGATACCCCGGATTTTCACTTTGCCCGGGGGCTAGCGTCATTGACGGACCGCAGCTGTTTTCTCCGGAAACAAGCAGGAGGCCTGTGCGTGTGTGTGTGTGTTTTCTTGGGAAGGACTGGGGTTACCTGTAAGTTTTGTGGAGTCAGACGCTACTTGCCATCAGAGAAATACAGCTTGACCGTGTGAAGTACCCTTGGTGCAAAGTTACTTCCAGGTAGTGCATCAGCAAAGCCGCAGAGCGGGACCCGGCCGATACCCCGGATTTTCACTTTGCCCGGGGCCTAGCGTCATTGACGGACCGCAGCTGATTTCTCCGGAAGCAAGCAGGAGGCATGTGCGTGTGTGTGTGTGTTTTCTTGGGATGGAGTGGGGGAACCTGCAAGTTTTGTGGAGACAGACGCTACTTGCCATCAGAGAAATACAGCTTGACCGTGTGAAGTACCCTCGGTGCAAAGTTACTTCCAGGTAGTGCATCAGCAAAGCCGCAGAGCAGGACCCGGCCGATACCCCGGATTTTCACTTTGCCCGGGGGCTAGCGTCATTGACGGAGCGCAGCTGTTTTCTCCGGAAGCAAGCAGGAGGCCTGTGCGTGTGTGTGTGTGTTTTCTTGGGAAGGACTGGGGTTACCTGTAAGTTTTGTGGAGTCAGACGCTACTTGCCATCAGAGAAATACAGCTTGACCGTGTGAAGTACCCTTGGTGCAAAGTTACTTCCAGGTAGTGCATCAGCAAAGCCGCAGAGCGGGACCCGGCCGATACCCCGGATTTTCACTTTGCCCGGGGCCTAGCGTCATTGACGGACCGCAGCTGTTTTCTCCGGAAACAAGCAGAAGGTCTGTGTGTGTGTGTGTGTGTGTTTTCTTGGGAAAGTGTGGGGGGACCAGCAAGTTTTGTGGAGTCAGACGCTACTTGCCATCAGAGAAATACAGCTTGACCGTGTGAAGTACCCTTGGTGCAAAGTTACTTCCAGGTAGTGCATCAGCAAAGCCGCAGAGCGGGACCCGGCCGATACCCCGGATTTTCACTTTGCCCGGGGGCTAGCGTCATTGACGGACCGCAGCTGTTTTCTCCGGAAACAAGCAGGAGGCCTGTGCGTGTGTGTGTGTTTTCTTGGGAAGGACTGGGGTTACCTGCAAGTTTTGTGGAGTCAGACGCTACTTGCCATCAGAGAAATACAGCTTGACCGTGTGAAGTACCCTTGGTGCAAAGTTACTTCCAGGTAGTGCATCAGCAAAGCCGCAGAGCGGGACCCGGCCGATACCCCGGATTTTCACTTTGCCCGGGGGCTGGCGTCATTGACGGACCACAGCTGTTTTCTCCGGAAACAAGCAGAAGGTCTGTGTGTGTGTGTGTGTGTGTTTTCTTGGGAAAGTGTGGGGCGACCAGCAAGTTTTGTGGAGTCAGACGTTACTTGCCATCAGAGAAATACAGCTTGACCGTGTGAAGTACCCTTGGTGCAAAGTTACTTCCAGGTAGTGCATCAGCAAAGCCGCAGAGCGGGACCCGGCCGATACCCTGCATTTTCACTTTGCCCGTGGACTAGCGTCATTGACGGACCGCAGCTGATTTCTCCGGAAGCAAGCAGGAGGCATGTGCGTGTGTGTGTGTTTTCTTGGGATGGAGTGGGGGAACCTGCAAGTTTTATGGAGACAGACGCTACTTGCCATCAGAGAAATACAGCTTGACCGTGTGAAGTACTCTCGGTGCAAAGTTACTTCCAGGTAGTGCATCAGCAAAGCCGCAGAGCAGGACCCGGCCGATACCCCGGATTTTCACTTTGCCCGGGGGCTAGCGTCATTGACGGACCGCAGCTGTTTTCTCCGGAAACAAGCAGGAGGCCTGTGCGTGTGTGTGTGTGTTTTCTTGGGAAGGACTGGGGTTACCTGTAAGTTTTGTGGAGTCAGACGCTACTTGCCATCAGAGAAATACAGCTTGACCGTGTGAAGTACCCTTGGTGCAAAGTTACTTCCAGGTAGTGCATCAGCAAAGCCGCAGAGCGGGACCCGGCCGATACCCCGGATTTTCACTTTGCCCGGGGCCTAGCGTCATTGACGGACCGCAGCTGATTTCTCCGGAAGCAAGCAGGAGGCATGTGCGTGTGTGTGTGTGTTTTCTTGGGATGGAGTGGGGGAACCTGCAAGTTTTGTGGAGACAGACGCTACTTGCCATCAGAGAAATACAGCTTGACCGTGTGAAGTACCCTCGGTGCAAAGTTACTTCCAGGTAGTGCATCAGCAAAGCCGCAGAGCAGGACCCGGCCGATACCCCGGATTTTCACTTTGCCCGGGGGCTAGCGTCATTGACGGACCGCAGCTGTTTTCTCCGGAAACAAGCAGGAGGCCTGTGCGTGTGTGTGTGTGTTTTCTTGGGAAGGACTGGGGTTACCTGTAAGTTTTGTGGAGTCAGACGCTACTTGCCATCAGAGAAATACAGCTTGACCGTGTGAAGTACCCTTGGTGCAAAGTTACTTCCAGGTAGTGCATCAGCAAAGCCGCAGAGCGGGACCCGGCCGATACCCCGGATTTTCACTTTGCCCGGGGCCTAGCGTCATTGACGGACCGCAGCTGTTTTCTCCGGAAACAAGCAGAAGGTCTGTGTGTGTGTGTGTGTGTGTTTTCTTGGGAAAGTGTGGGGGGACCAGCAAGTTTTGTGGAGTCAGACGCTACTTGCCATCAGAGAAATACAGCTTGACCGTGTGAAGTACCCTTGGTGCAAAGTTACTTCCAGGTAGTGCATCAGCAAAGCCGCAGAGCGGGACCCGGCCGATACCCTGCATTTTCACTTTGCCCGTGGACTAGCGTCATTGACGGACCGCAGCTGATTTCTCCGGAAGCAAGCAGGAGGCATGTGCGTGTGTGTGTGTGTTTTCTTGGGATGGAGTGGGGGAACCTGCAAGTTTTGTGGAGACAGACGCTACTTGCCATCAGAGAAATACAGCTTGACCGTGTGAAGTACCCTCGGTGCAAAGTTACTTCCAGGTAGTGCATCAGCAAAGCCGCATAGCGGGACCCGGCCGATACCCCGGATTTTCACTTTGCCCGGGGGCTAGCGTCATTGACGGACCGCAGCTGTTTTCTCCGGAAACAAGCAGGAGGTCTGTGTGTGTGTGTGTGTTTTCTTGGGAAAGTGTGGGGGGACCAGCAAGTTTTGTGGCGTCAGACGCTACTTGCCATCTGAGAAATACAGCTTGAGCGTGTAAAGTACCCTCGGTGCAAAGTTACTTCCAGGTAGTGCATCACCAAAGCCGCAGAGCGGGACCCGGCCGATACCCCGGGTTTTCACTTTGCCCGGGGGCTAGCGTCATTGACGGACCGCAGCTGTTTTCGCCGGAAACAAGCAGGAGGCCTGTGCGTGTGTGTGTGTGTTTTCTTGGGAAGAACTGGGGGGACCTGCAAGTTTTGTGGAGTCAGACGCTACCTGCCATCTGAGAAATACAGCTTGACCGTGTGAAGTACCCTCGGTGCAAAGTTACTTCCAGGTAGTGCATCAGCAAAGCCGCAGAGCGGGACCCGGCCGATACCCCGGATTTTCACTTTGCCCGGGGGCTAGCGTCATTGACGGACCGCAGCTGTTTTCTCCGGAAACAAGCAGGAGGTCTGTGTATGTGTGTGTGTGTGTGTTTTCTTGGGAAAGTGTGGGTGGACCAGCAAGTTTTGTGGCGTCAGACGCTACTTGCCATCTGAGAAATACAGCTTGACCGTGTAAAGTACCCTCGGTGCAAAGTTACTTCCAGGTAGTGCATCAGCAAAGCCGCAGAGCGGGACCCGGCCGATACCCCGGATTTTCACTTTGCCCGGGGGCTAGCGTCATTCACGGACCGCAGCTGTTCTCTCCGGAAAAGAGCAGGAGGTCTGTGCTTGTGTTTGTGTGTGTTTTCTTGGGAAGGACTGGGGGGACCAGCAAGTTTTGTGGAGTCAGACGCTACCTGCCATCTGAGAAATACAGCTTGACCGTGTAAAGTACCCTCGGTGCAAAGTTACTTCCAGGTAGTGCATCAGCAAAGCCGCAGAGCGGGACCCGGCCGATACCCCGGATTTTCACTTTGCCCGGGGGCTAGCGTCATTGACGGACCGCAGCTGTTTTCTCCGGAAACAAGCAGGAGGTCTGTGTATGTGTGTGTGTGTGTGTTTTCTTGGGAAAGTGTGGGGGGACCAGCAAGTTTTGTGGCGTCAGACGCTACTTGCCATCTGAGAAATACAGCTTGACCGTGTAAAGTACCCTCGGTGCAAAGTTACTTCCAGGTAGTGCATCAGCAAAGCCGCAGAGCGGGACCCGGCCGATACCCCGGATTTTCACTTTGCCCGGGGGCTAGCGTCATTGACGGACCGCAGCTGTTTTCTCCGGAAACAAGCAGGAGTCCTGTGCGTGTGTGTGTGTGTTTTCTTGGGAAGGACTGGGGGGACCTGCAAGTTTTGTGGAGTCAGACGCTACCTGCCATCTGAGAAATACAGCTTAACCGTGTAAAGTACCATCGGTGCAAAGTTACTTCCAGGTAGTGCATCAGCAAAGCCGCAGAGCGGGACCCGGCCGATACCCCGGATTTTCACTTTGCCCGGGGGCTAGCGTCATTGACGGACCGCAGCTGTTTTCTCCGGAAACAAGCAGGAGGCCTGTGCGTGTGTGTGTGTGTTTTCTTGGGAAGGACTGGGGGGACCTGCAAGTTTTGTGGAGTCAGACGCTACTTGCCATCAGAGAAATACAGCTTGACCGTGTGAAGTACCCTTGGTGCAAAGTTACTTCCAGGTAGTGCATCAGCAAAGCCGCAGAGCGGGACCCGGCCGATACCCTGCATTTTCACTTTGCCCGTGGACTAGCGTCATTGACGGACCGCAGCTGTTTTCTCCGGAAACAAGCAGGAGTCCTGTGCGTGTGTGTGTGTGTTTTCTTGGGAAGGACTGGGGGGACCTGCAAGTTTTGTTGGAGTCAGACGCTACCTGCCATCTGAGAAATACAGCTTGACCGTGTAAAGTACCCTCGGTGCAAAGTTACTTCTAGGTAGTGCATCAGCAAAGCCGCAGAGCGGGACCCGGCCGATACCCCGGATTTTCACTTTGCCCGGGGGCTAGCGTCATTGACGGACCGCAGCTGTCTTCTCCGGAAACAAGCAGGAGGCCTGTGCGTGTGTGTGTGTGTTTTCTTGGGAAGGACTGGGGGGACCTGCAAGTTTTGTGAAGTCAGACGCTACTTGCCATCAGAGAAATACAGCTTGACCGTGTGAAGTACCCTTGGTGCAAAGTTACTTCCAGGTAGTGCATCAGCAAAGCCGCAGAGCGGGACCCGGCCGATACCCCGGATTTTCACTTTGCCCGGGGGCTAGCGTCATTGACGGACCGCAGCTGTTTTCTCCGGAAACAAGCAGGAGGCCTGTGCGTGTTTGTGTGTGTTTTCTTGGGACGGACTGGGGGGACCTGCAAGTTTTGTGGAGTCAGACGCTACTTGCCATCAGAGAAATACAGCTTGACCGTGTGAAGTACCCTTGGTGCAAAGTTACTTCCAGGTAGTGCATCAGCAAAGCCGCAGAGCGGGACCCGGCCGATACCCTGCATTTTCACTTTGCCCGTGGACTAGCGTCATTGACGGACCGCAGCTGATTTCTCCGGAAACAAGCAGGAGGCATGTGCGTATGTGTGTGTGTTTTCTTGGGATGGAGTGGGGGGACCTGCAAGTTTTGTGGAGACAGACGCTACTTGCCATCAGAGAAATACAGCTTGACCGTGTGAAGTACCCTCGGTGCAAAGTTACTTCCAGGTAGTGCATCACCAAAGCCGCAGAGCGGGACCCGGCCGATACCCCGGATTTTCACTTTGCCCGGGGGCTAGCGTCATTGACGGACCGCAGCTGTTTTCTCCGGAAACAAGCAGGAGGTCTGTGTATGTGTGTGTGTGTGTTTTCTTGGGAAAGTGTGGGGGGACCAGCAAGTTTTGTGGCGTCAGACGCTACTTGCCATCTGAGAAATACAGCTTGACCGTGTAAAGTACCCTCGGTGCAAAGTTACTTCCAGGTAGTGCATCAGCAAAGCCGCAGAGCGGGACCCGGCCGATACCCCGGATTTTCACTTTGCCCGGGGGCTAGCGTCATTGACGGACCGCAGCTGTTTTCTCCGGAAACAAGTAGGAGGTCTGTGTATGTGTGTGTGTGTGTGTTTTCTTGGGAAAGTGTGGGGGGACCAGCAAGTTTTGTGGCGTCAGACGCTACTTGCCATCTGAGAAATACAGCTTGACCGTGTGAAGTACCCTTGGTGCAAAGTTACTTCCAGGTAGTGCATCAGCAAAGCCGCAGAGCGGGACCCGGCCGATACCCTGCATTTTCACTTTGCCCGTGGACTAGCGTCATTGACGGACCGCAGCTGTTTTCTCCGGAAACAAGCAGGAGGTCTGTGTATGTGTGTGTGTGTGTGTTTTCTTGGGAAAGTGTGGGGGGACCAGCAAGTTTTGTGGCGTCAGACGCTACTTGCCATCTGAGAAATACAGCTTGACCGTGTAAAGTACCCTCGGTGCAAAGTTACTTCCAGGTAGTGCATCAGCAAAGCCGCAGAGCGGGACCCGGCCGATACCCCGGATTTTCACTTTGCCCGGGGGCTAGCGTCATTGACGGACCGCAGCTGTTTTCTCCGGAAACAAGCAGGAGGCCTGTGCGTGTGTGTGTGTGTTTTCTTTGGAAGGACTGGGGTTACCTGAAAGTTTTGTGGAGTCAGACGCTACTTGCCATCAGAGAAATACAGCTTGACCGTGTGAAGTACCCTTGGTGCTAAGTTACTTCCAGGTAGTGCATCAGCAAAGCCGCAGAGCGGGACCAGGCCGATACCCTGCATTTTCACTTTGCCCGGGGGCTAGCGTCATTGACGGACCGCAGCTGTTTTCTCCGGAAACAAGCAGGAGGCCTGTGCGTGTGTGTGTGTGTGTGTTTTCTTGGGAAGGACTGGGGGGACCTGCAAGTTTTGTGGAGTCAGACGCTACCTGCCATCTGAGAAATACAGCTTGACCGTGTAAAGTACCCTCGGTGCAAAGTTACTTCCAGGTAGTGCATCAGCAAAGCCGCAGAGCGGGACCCGGCCGATACCCCGGATTTTCACTTTGCCCGGGGGCTAGCGTCATTGACGGACCGCAGCTGTTTTCTCCGGAAACAAGCAGGAGGCCTGTGTATGTGTGTGTGTGTGTGTTTTCTTGGGAAAGTGTGGGGGGACCAGCAAGTTTTGTGGCGTCAGACGCTACTTGCCATCTGAGAAATACAGCTTGACCGTGTAAAGTACCCTCGGTGCAAAGTTACTTCCAGGTAGTGCATCAGCAAAGCCGCAGATCGGGACCCGGCCGATACCCCGGATTTTCACTTTGCCCGTGGACTAGCGTCATTGACGGACCGCAGCTGATTTCTCCGGAAGCAAGCAGGAGGCATGTGCGTGTGTGTGTGTGTTTTCTTGGGATGGAGTGGGGGAACCTGCAAGTTTTGTGGAGACAGACGCTACTTGCCATCAGAGAAATACAGCTTGACCGTGTGAAGTACCCTCGGTGCAAAGTTACTTCCAGGTAGTGCATCAGCAAAGCCGCAGAGCAGGACCCGGCCGATACCCCGGATTTTCACTTTGCCCGGGGGCTAGCGTCATTGACGGACCGCAGCGGTTTTCTCCGGAAACAAGCAGGAGGCCTGTGCGTGTGTGTGTGTGTTTTCTTGGGAAGGACTGGGGTTACCTGCAAGTTTTGTGGAGTCAGACGCTACTTGCCATCAGAGAAATACAGCTTGACCGTGTGAAGTACCCTTGGTGCAAAGTTACTTCCAGGTAGTGCATCAGCAAAGCCGCAGAGCGGGACCCGGCCGATACCCTGCATTTTCACTTTGCCAGTGGACTAGCGTCATTGACGGACCGCAGCTGATTTCTCCGGAAACAAGCAGGAGGCATGTGCGTATGTGTGTGTGTTTTCTTGGGATGGAGTGGGGTTACCTGTAAGTTTTGTGGAGTCAGACGCTACTTGCCATCAGAGAAATACAGCTTGACCGTGTGAAGTACCCTTGGTGCAAAGTTACTTCCAGGTAGTGCATCACCAAAGCCGCAGAGCGGGACCCGGCCGATACCCCGGATTTTCACTTTGCCCGGGGGCTAGCGTCATTGACGGACCGCAGCTGTTTTCTCCGGAAACAAGCAGGAGGTCTGTGTATGTGTGTGTGTGTGTTTTCTTGGGAAAGTGTGGGGGGACCAGCAAGTTTTGTGGCGTCAGACGCTACTTGCCATCTGAGAAATACAGCTTGACCGTGTAAAGTACCCTCGGTGCAAAGTTACTTCCAGGTAGTGCATCAGCAAAGCCGCAGAGCGGGACCCGGCCGATACCCCGGATTTTCACTTTGCCCGGGGGCTAGCGTCATTGACGGACCGCAGCTGTTTTCTCCGGAAACAAGTAGGAGGTCTGTGTATGTGTGTGTGTGTGTGTTTTCTTGGGAAAGTGTGGGGGGACCAGCAAGTTTTGTGGCGTCAGACGCTACTTGCCATCTGAGAAATACAGCTTGACCGTGTGAAGTACCCTTGGTGCAAAGTTACTTCCAGGTAGTGCATCAGCAAAGCCGCAGAGCGGGACCCGGCCGATACCCTGCATTTTCACTTTGCCCGTGGACTAGCGTCATTGACGGACCGCAGCTGTTTTCTCCGGAAACAAGCAGGAGGTCTGTGTATGTGTGTGTGTGTGTGTTTTCTTGGGAAAGTGTGGGGGGACCAGCAAGTTTTGTGGCGTCAGACGCTACTTGCCATCTGAGAAATACAGCTTGACCGTGTAAAGTACCCTCGGTGCAAAGTTACTTCCAGGTAGTGCATCAGCAAAGCCGCAGAGCGGGACCCGGCCGATACCCCGGATTTTCACTTTGCCCGGGGGCTAGCGTCATTGACGGACCGCAGCTGTTTTCTCCGGAAACAAGCAGGAGGCCTGTGCGTGTGTGTGTGTGTTTTCTTTGGAAGGACTGGGGTTACCTGAAAGTTTTGTGGAGTCAGACGCTACTTGCCATCAGAGAAATACAGCTTGACCGTGTGAAGTACCCTTGGTGCTAAGTTACTTCCAGGTAGTGCATCAGCAAAGCCGCAGAGCGGGACCAGGCCGATACCCTGCATTTTCACTTTGCCCGGGGGCTAGCGTCATTGACGGACCGCAGCTGTTTTCTCCGGAAACAAGCAGGAGGCCTGTGCGTGTGTGTGTGTGTGTGTTTTCTTGGGAAGGACTGGGGGGACCTGCAAGTTTTGTGGAGTCAGACGCTACCTGCCATCTGAGAAATACAGCTTGACCGTGTAAAGTACCCTCGGTGCAAAGTTACTTCCAGGTAGTGCATCAGCAAAGCCGCAGAGCGGGACCCGGCCGATACCCCGGATTTTCACTTTGCCCGGGGGCTAGCGTCATTGACGGACCGCAGCTGTTTTCTCCGGAAACAAGCAGGAGGCCTGTGCGTGTTTGTGTGTGTTTTCTTGGGACGGACTGGGGGGACCTGCAAGTTTTGTGGAGTCAGACGCTACTTGCCATCAGAGAAATACAGCTTGACCGTGTGAAGTACCCTTGGTGCAAAGTTACTTCCAGGTAGTGCATCAGCAAAGCCGCAGAGCGGGACCCGGCCGATACCCTGCATTTTCACTTTGCCCGTGGACTAGCGTCATTGACGGACCGCAGCTGATTTCTCCGGAAACAAGCAGGAGGCATGTGCGTATGTGTGTGTGTTTTCTTGGGATGGAGTGGGGGGACCTGCAAGTTTTGTGGAGACAGACGCTACTTGCCATCAGAGAAATACAGCTTGACCGTGTGAAGTACCCTCGGTGCAAAGTTACTTCCAGGTAGTGCATCACCAAAGCCGCAGAGCGGGACCCGGCCGATACCCCGGATTTTCACTTTGCCCGGGGGCTAGCGTCATTGACGGACCGCAGCTGTTTTCTCCGGAAACAAGCAGGAGGTCTGTGTATGTGTGTGTGTGTGTTTTCTTGGGAAAGTGTGGGGGGACCAGCAAGTTTTGTGGCGTCAGACGCTACTTGCCATCTGAGAAATACAGCTTGACCGTGTAAAGTACCCTCGGTGCAAAGTTACTTCCAGGTAGTGCATCAGCAAAGCCGCAGAGCGGGACCCGGCCGATACCCCGGATTTTCACTTTGCCCGGGGGCTAGCGTCATTGACGGACCGCAGCTGTTTTCTCCGGAAACAAGTAGGAGGTCTGTGTATGTGTGTGTGTGTGTGTTTTCTTGGGAAAGTGTGGGGGGACCAGCAAGTTTTGTGGCGTCAGACGCTACTTGCCATCTGAGAAATACAGCTTGACCGTGTAAAGTACCCTCGGTGCAAAGTTACTTCCAGGTAGTGCATCAGCAAAGCCGCAGATCGGGACCCGGCCGATACCCCGGATTTTCACTTTGCCCGTGGACTAGCGTCATTGACGGACCGCAGCTGATTTCTCCGGAAGCAAGCAGGAGGCATGTGCGTGTGTGTGTGTGTTTTCTTGGGATGGAGTGGGGGAACCTGCAAGTTTTGTGGAGACAGACGCTACTTGCCATCAGAGAAATACAGCTTGACCGTGTGAAGTACCCTCGGTGCAAAGTTACTTCCAGGTAGTGCATCAGCAAAGCCGCAGAGCAGGACCCGGCCGATACCCCGGATTTTCACTTTGCCCGGGGGCTAGCGTCATTGACGGACCGCAGCGGTTTTCTCCGGAAACAAGCAGGAGGCCTGTGCGTGTGTGTGTGTGTTTTCTTGGGAAGGACTGGGGTTACCTGCAAGTTTTGTGGAGTCAGACGCTACTTGCCATCAGAGAAATACAGCTTGACCGTGTGAAGTACCCTTGGTGCAAAGTTACTTCCAGGTAGTGCATCAGCAAAGCCGCAGAGCGGGACCCGGCCGATACCCTGCATTTTCACTTTGCCAGTGGACTAGCGTCATTGACGGACCGCAGCTGATTTCTCCGGAAACAAGCAGGAGGCATGTGCGTATGTGTGTGTGTTTTCTTGGGATGGAGTGGGGGGACCTGCAAGTTTTGTGGAGACAGACGCTACTTGCCATCAGAGAAATACAGCTTGACCGTGTGAAGTACCCTCGGTGCAAAGTTACTTCCAGGTAGTGCATCACCAAAGCCGCAGAGCGGGACCCGGCCGATACCCCGGATTTTCACTTTGCCCGGGGGCTAGCGTCATTGACGGACCGCAGCTGTTTTCTCCGGAAACAAGCAGAAGGTCTGTGTGTGCGTGTGTGTGTGTTTTCTTGGGAAAGTGTGGGGGGACCAGCAAGTTTTGTGGAGTCAGACGCTACTTGCCATCAGAGAAATACAGCTTGACCGTGTGAAGTACCCTTGGTGCAAAGTTACTTCCAGGTAGTGCATCAGCAAAGCCGCAGAGCAGGACCCGGCCGATACCCCGGATTTTCACTTTGCCCGGGGGCTAGCGTCATTGACGGACCGCAGCTGTTTTCTCCGGAAACAAGCAGGAGGCCTGTGCGTGTGTGTGTGTTTTCTTGGGAAGGACTGGGGTTACCTGCAAGTTTTGTGGAGTCAGACGCTACTTGCCATCAGAGAAATACAGCTTGACCGTGTGAAGTACCCTTGGTGCAAAGTTACTTCCAGGTAGTGCATCAGCAAAGCCGCAGAGCGGGACCCGGCCGATACCCCGGATTTTCACTTTGCCCGGGGCCTAGCGTCATTGACGGACCGCAGCTGTTTTCTCCGGAAACAAGCAGAAGGTCTGTGTGTGTGTGTGTGTGTTTTCTTGGGAAAGTGTGGGGGGACCAGCAAGTTTTGTGGAGTCAGACGCTACTTGCCATCAGAGAAATACAGCTTGACCGTGTGAAGTACCCTTGGTGCAAAGTTACTTCCAGGTAGTGCATCAGCAAAGCCGCAGAGCGGGACCCGGCCGATACCCCGGATTTTCACTTTGCCCGGGGGCTAGCGTCATTGACGGACCGCAGCTGTTTTCTCCGGAAACAAGCAGGAGGCCTGTGCGTGTGTGTGTGTTTTCTTGGGAAGGACTGGGGTTACCTGCAAGTTTTGTGGAGTCAGACGCTACTTGCCATCAGAGAAATACAGCTTGACCGTGTGAAGTACCCTTGGTGCAAAGTTACTTCCAGGTAGTGCATCAGCAAAGCCGCAGAGCGGGACCCGGCCGATACCCCGGATTTTCACTTTGCCCGGGGGCTAGCGTCATTGACGGACCGCAGCTGTTTTCTCCGGAAACAAGCAGAAGGTCTGTGTGTGTGTGTGTGTGTGTTTTCTTGGGAAAGTGTGGGGCGACCAGCAAGTTTTGTGGAGTCAGACGTTACTTGCCATCAGAGAAATACAGCTTGACCGTGTGAAGTACCCTTGGTGCAAAGTTACTTCCAGGTAGTGCATCAGCAAAGCCGCAGAGCGGGACCCGGCCGATACCCTGCATTTTCACTTTGCCCGTGGACTAGCGTCATTGACGGACCGCAGCTGATTTCTCCGGAAGCAAGCAGGAGGCATGTGCGTGTGTGTGTGTTTTCTTGGGATGGAGTGGGGGAACCTGCAAGTTTTATGGAGACAGACGCTACTTGCCATCAGAGAAATACAGCTTGACCGTGTGAAGTACCCTCGGTGCAAAGTTACTTCCAGGTAGTGCATCAGCAAAGCCGCAGAGCAGGACCCGGCCGATACCCCGGATTTTCACTTTGCCCGGGGGCTAGCGTCATTGACGGACCGCAGCTGTTTTCTCCGGAAACAAGCAGGAGGCCTGTGCGTGTGTGTGTGTGTTTTCTTGGGAAGGACTGGGGTTACCTGTAAGTTTTGTGGAGTCAGACGCTACTTGCCATCAGAGAAATACAGCTTGACCGTGTGAAGTACCCTTGGTGCAAAGTTACTTCCAGGTAGTGCATCAGCAAAGCCGCAGAGCGGGACCCGGCCGATACCCCGGATTTTCACTTTGCCCGGGGCCTAGCGTCATTGACGGACCGCAGCTGTTTTCTTCGGAAACAAGCAGAAGGTCTGTGTGTGTGTGTGTGTGTGTTTTCTTGGGAAAGTGTGGGGGGACCAGCAAGTTTTGTGGAGTCAGACGCTACTTGCCATCAGAGAAATACAGCTTGACCGTGTGAAGTACCCTTGGTGCAAAGTTACTTCCAGGTAGTGCATCAGCAAAGCCGCAGAGCGGGACCCGGCCGATACCCCGGATTTTCACTTTGCCCGGGGGCTAGCGTCATTGACGGACCGCAGCTGTTTTCTCCGGAAACAAGCAGGAGGCCTGTGCGTGTGTGTGTGTTTTCTTGGGAAGGACTGGGGTTACCTGCAAGTTTTGTGGAGTCAGACGCTACTTGCCATCAGAGAAATACAGCTTGACCGTGTGAAGTACCCTTGGTGCAAAGTTACTTCCAGGTAGTGCATCAGCAAAGCCGCAGAGCGGGACCCGGCCGATACCCCGGATTTTCACTTTGCCCGGGGGCTAGCGTCATTGACGGACCGCAGCTGTTTTCTCCGGAAACAAGCAGAAGGTCTGTGTGTGTGTGTGTGTGTGTTTTCTTGGGAAAGTGTGGGGCGACCAGCAAGTTTTGTGGAGTCAGACGTTACTTGCCATCAGAGAAATACAGCTTGACCGTGTGAAGTACCCTTGGTGCAAAGTTACTTCCAGGTAGTGCATCAGCAAAGCCGCAGAGCGGGACCCGGCCGATACCCTGCATTTTCACTTTGCCCGTGGACTAGCGTCATTGACGGACCGCAGCTGATTTCTCCGGAAGCAAGCAGGAGGCATGTGCGTGTGTGTGTGTTTTCTTGGGAAAGTGTGGGGGGACCAGCAAGTTTTGTGGAGTCAGACGCTACTTGCCATCAGAGAAATACAGCTTGACCGTGTGAAGTACCCTTGGTGCAAAGTTACTTCCAGGTAGTGCATCAGCAAAGCCCCAGAGCAGGACCCGGCCGATACCCCGGATTTTCACTTTGCCCGGGGGCTAGCGTCATTGACGGACCGCAGCTGTTTTCTCCGGAAACAAGCAGGAGGCCTGTGCGTGTGTGTGTGTTTTCTTGGGAAGGACTGGGGTTACCTGCAAGTTTTGTGGAGTCAGACGCTACTTGCCATCAGAGAAATACAGCTTGACCGTGTGAAGTACCCTTGGTGCAAAGTTACTTCCAGGTAGTGCATCAGCAAAGCCGCAGAGCGGGACCCGGCCGATACCCCGGATTTTCACTTTGCCCGGGGGCTAGCGTCATTGACGGACCGCAGCTGTTTTCTCCGGAAACAAGCAGAAGGTCTGTGTGTGTGTGTGTGTGTGTTTTCTTGGGAAAGTGTGGGGGGACCAGCAAGTTTTGTGGAGTCAGACGTTACTTGCCATCAGAGAAATACAGCTTGACCGTGTGAAGTACCCTTGGTGCAAAGTTACTTCCAGGTAGTGCATCAGCAAAGCCGCAGAGCGGGACCCGGCCGATACCCCGGATTTTCACTTTGCCCGGGGGCTAGCGTCATTGACGGACCGCAGCTGTTTTCTCCGGAAACAAGCAGGAGGCCTGTGCGTGTGTGTGTGTTTTCTTGGGAAGGACTGGGGTTACCTGTAAGTTTTGTGGAGTCAGACGCTACTTGCCATCAGAGAAATACAGCTTGACCGTGTGAAGTACCCTTGGTGCAAAGTTACTTCCAGGTAGTGCATCAGCAAAGCCGCAGAGCGGGACCCGGCCGATACCCCGGATTTTCACTTTGCCCGGGGCCTAGCGTCATTGACGGACCGCAGCTGATTTCTCCGGAAGCAAGCAGGAGGCATGTGCGTGTGTGTGTGTGTTTTCTTGGGATGGAGTGGGGGAACCTGCAAGTTTTGTGGAGACAGACGCTACTTGCCATCAGAGAAATACAGCTTGACCGTGTGAAGTACCCTCGGTGCAAAGTTACTTCCAGGTAGTGCATCAGCAAAGCCGCAGAGCAGGACCCGGCCGATACCCCGGATTTTCACTTTGCCCGGGGGCTAGCGTCATTGACGGAGCGCAGCTGTTTTCTCCGGAAGCAAGCAGGAGGCCTGTGCGTGTGTGTGTGTGTTTTCTTGGGAAGGACTGGGGTTACCTGTAAGTTTTGTGGAGTCAGACGCTACTTGCCATCAGAGAAATACAGCTTGACCGTGTGAAGTACCCTTGGTGCAAAGTTACTTCCAGGTAGTGCATCAGCAAAGCCGCAGAGCGGGACCCGGCCGATACCCCGGATTTTCACTTTGCCCGGGGCCTAGCGTCATTGACGGACCGCAGCTGTTTTCTCCGGAAACAAGCAGAAGGTCTGTGTGTGTGTGTGTGTGTTTTCTTGGGAAAGTGTGGGGGGACCAGCAAGTTTTGTGGAGTCAGACGCTACTTGCCATCAGAGAAATACAGCTTGACCGTGTGAAGTACCCTTGGTGCAAAGTTACTTCCAGGTAGTGCATCAGCAAAGCCGCAGAGCGGGACCCGGCCGATACCCCGGATTTTCACTTTGCCCGGGGGCTAGCGTCATTGACGGACCGCAGCTGTTTTCTCCGGAAACAAGCAGGAGGCCTGTGCGTGTGTGTGTGTTTTCTTGGGAAGGACTGGGGTTACCTGCAAGTTTTGTGGAGTCAGACGCTACTTGCCATCAGAGAAATACAGCTTGACCGTGTGAAGTACCCTTGGTGCAAAGTTACTTCCAGGTAGTGCATCAGCAAAGCCGCAGAGCGGGACCCGGCCGATACCCCGGATTTTCACTTTGCCCGGGGGCTAGCGTCATTGACGGACCGCAGCTGTTTTCTCCGGAAACAAGCAGAAGGTCTGTGTGTGTGTGTGTGTGTGTTTTCTTGGGAAAGTGTGGGGCGACCAGCAAGTTTTGTGGAGTCAGACGTTACTTGCCATCAGAGAAATACAGCTTGACCGTGTGAAGTACCCTTGGTGCAAAGTTACTTCCAGGTAGTGCATCAGCAAAGCCGCAGAGCGGGACCCGGCCGATACCCTGCATTTTCACTTTGCCCGTGGACTAGCGTCATTGACGGACCGCAGCTGATTTCTCCGGAAGCAAGCAGGAGGCATGTGCGTGTGTGTGTGTTTTCTTGGGATGGAGTGGGGGAACCTGCAAGTTTTATGGAGACAGACGCTACTTGCCATCAGAGAAATACAGCTTGACCGTGTGAAGTACCCTCGGTGCAAAGTTACTTCCAGGTAGTGCATCAGCAAAGCCGCAGAGCAGGACCCGGCCGATACCCCGGATTTTCACTTTGCCCGGGGGCTAGCGTCATTGACGGACCGCAGCTGTTTTCTCCGGAAACAAGCAGGAGGCCTGTGCGTGTGTGTGTGTGTTTTCTTGGGAAGGACTGGGGTTACCTGTAAGTTTTGTGGAGTCAGACGCTACTTGCCATCAGAGAAATACAGCTTGACCGTGTGAAGTACCCTTGGTGCAAAGTTACTTCCAGGTAGTGCATCAGCAAAGCCGCAGAGCGGGACCCGGCCGATACCCCGGATTTTCACTTTGCCCGGGGCCTAGCGTCATTGACGGACCGCAGCTGTTTTCTCCGGAAACAAGCAGAAGGTCTGTGTGTGTGTGTGTGTGTGTTTTCTTGGGAAAGTGTGGGGGGACCAGCAAGTTTTGTGGAGTCAGACGCTACTTGCCATCAGAGAAATACAGCTTGACCGTGTGAAGTACCCTTGGTGCAAAGTTACTTCCAGGTAGTGCATCAGCAAAGCCGCAGAGCGGGACCCGGCCGATACCCCGGATTTTCACTTTGCCCGGGGGCTAGCGTCATTGACGGACCGCAGCTGTTTTCTCCGGAAACAAGCAGGAGGCCTGTGCGTGTGTGTGTGTTTTCTTGGGAAGGACTGGGGTTACCTGCAAGTTTTGTGGAGTCAGACGCTACTTGCCATCAGAGAAATACAGCTTGACCGTGTGAAGTACCCTTGGTGCAAAGTTACTTCCAGGTAGTGCATCAGCAAAGCCGCAGAGCGGGACCCGGCCGATACCCCGGATTTTCACTTTGCCCGGGGGCTAGCGTCATTGACGGACCGCAGCTGTTTTCTCCGGAAACAAGCAGAAGGTCTGTGTGTGTGTGTGTGTGTGTTTTCTTGGGAAAGTGTGGGGCGACCAGCAAGTTTTGTGGAGTCAGACGTTACTTGCCATCAGAGAAATACAGCTTGACCGTGTGAAGTACCCTTGGTGCAAAGTTACTTCCAGGTAGTGCATCAGCAAAGCCGCAGAGCGGGACCCGGCCGATACCCTGCATTTTCACTTTGCCCGTGGACTAGCGTCATTGACGGACCGCAGCTGATTTCTCCGGAAGCAAGCAGGAGGCATGTGCGTGTGTGTGTGTTTTCTTGGGATGGAGTGGGGGAACCTGCAAGTTTTATGGAGACAGACGCTACTTGCCATCAGAGAAATACAGCTTGACCGTGTGAAGTACCCTCGGTGCAAAGTTACTTCCAGGTAGTGCATCAGCAAAGCCGCAGAGCAGGACCCGGCCGATACCCCGGATTTTCACTTTGCCCGGGGGCTAGCGTCATTGACGGACAGCAGCTGTTTTCTCCGGAAACAAGCAGGAGGCCTGTGCGTGTGTGTGTGTGTTTTCTTGGGAAGGACTGGGGTTACCTGTAAGTTTTGTGGAGTCAGACGCTACTTGCCATCAGAGAAATACAGCTTGACCGTGTGAAGTACCCTTGGTGCAAAGTTACTTCCAGGTAGTGCATCAGCAAAGCCGCAGAGCGGGACCCGGCCGATACCCCGGATTTTCACTTTGCCCGGGGCCTAGCGTCATTGACGGACCGCAGCTGTTTTCTCCGGAAACAAGCAGAAGGTCTGTGTGTGTGTGTGTGTGTGTTTTCTTGGGAAAGTGTGGGGGGACCAGCAAGTTTTGTGGAGTCAGACGCTACTTGCCATCAGAGAAATACAGCTTGACCGTGTGAAGTACCCTTGGTGCAAAGTTACTTCCAGGTAGTGCATCAGCAAAGCCGCAGAGCGGGACCCGGCCGATACCCTGCATTTTCACTTTGCCCGTGGACTAGCGTCATTGACGGACCGCAGCTGATTTCTCCAGAAGCAAGCAGGAGGCATGTGCGTGTGTGTGTGTGTTTTCTTGGGATGGAGTGGGGGAACCTGCAAGTTTTGTGGAGACAGACGCTACTTGCCATCAGAGAAATACAGCTTGACCGTGTGAAGTACCCTCGGTGCAAAGTTACTTCCAGGTAGTGCATCAGCAAAGCCGCATAGCGGGACCCGGCCGATACCCCGGATTTTCACTTTGCCCGGGGGCTAGCGTCATTGACGGACCGCAGCTGTTTTCTCCGGAAACAAGCAGGAGGTCTGTGTGTGTGTGTGTGTTTTCTTGGGAAAGTGTGGGGGGACCAGCAAGTTTTGTGGCGTCAGACGCTACTTGCCATCTGAGAAATACAGCTTGAGCGTGTAAAGTACCCTCGGTGCAATGTTACTTCCAGGTAGTGCATCACCAAAGCCGCAGAGCGGGACCCGGCCGATACCCCGGGTTTTCACTTTGCCCGGGGGCTAGCGTCATTGACGGACCGCAGCTGTTTTCTCCGGAAACAAGCAGGAGGCCTGTGCGTGTGTGTGTGTGTTTTCTTGGGAAGAACTGGGGGGACCTGCAAGTTTTGTGGAGTCAGACGCTACCTGCCATCTGAGAAATACAGCTTGACCGTGTGAAGTACCCTCGGTGCAAAGTTACTTCCAGGTAGTGCATCAGCAAAGCCGCAGAGCGGGACCCGGCCGATACCCCGGATTTTCACTTTGCCCGGGGGCTAGCGTCATTGACGGACCGCAGCTGTTTTCTCCGGAAACAAGCAGGAGGTCTGTGTATGTGTGTGTGTGTGTGTTTTCTTGGGAAAGTGTGGGTGGACCAGCAAGTTTTGTGGCGTCAGACGCTACTTGCCATCTGAGAAATACAGCTTGACCGTGTAAAGTACCCTCGGTGCAAAGTTACTTCCAGGTAGTGCATCAGCAAAGCCGCAGAGCGGGACCCGGCCGATACCCCGGATTTTCACTTTGCCCGGGGGCTAGCGTCATTCACGGACCGCAGCTGTTCTCTCCGGAAAAGAGCAGGAGGTCTGTGCTTGTGTTTGTGTGTGTTTTCTTGGGAAGGACTGGGGGGACCAGCAAGTTTTGTGGAGTCAGACGCTACCTGCCATCTGAGAAATACAGCTTGACCGTGTAAAGTACCCTCGGTGCAAAGTTACTTCCAGGTAGTGCATCAGCAAAGCCGCAGAGCGGGACCCGGCCGATACCCCGGATTTTCACTTTGCCCGGGGGCTAGCGTCATTGACGGACCGCAGCTGTTTTCTCCGGAAACAAGCAGGAGGTCTGTGTATGTGTGTGTGTGTGTGTTTTCTTGGGAAAGTGTGGGGGGACCAGCAAGTTTTGTGGCGTCAGGCGCTACTTGCCATCTGAGAAATACAGCTTGACCGTGTAAAGTACCCTCGGTGCAAAGTTACTTCCAGGTAGTGCATCAGCAAAGCCGCAGAGCGGGACCCGGCCGATACCCCGGATTTTCACTTTGCCCGGGGGCTAGCGTCATTGACGGACCGCAGCTGTTTTCTCCGGAAACAAGCAGGAGTCCTGTGCGTGTGTGTGTGTGTTTTCTTGGGAAGGACTGGGGGGACCTGCAAGTTTTGTGGAGTCAGACGCTACCTGCCATCTGAGAAATACAGCTTAACCGTGTAAAGTACCCTCGGTGCAAAGTTACTTCCAGGTAGTGCATCAGCAAAGCCGCAGAGCGGGACCCGGCCGATACCCCGGATTTTCACTTTGCCCGGGGGCTAGCGTCATTGACGGACCGCAGCTGTTTTCTCCGGAAACAAGCAGGAGGCCTGTGCGTGTGTGTGTGTGTTTTCTTGGGAAGGACTGGGGGGACCTGCAAGTTTTGTGGAGTCAGACGCTACTTGCCATCAGAGAAATACAGCTTGACCGTGTGAAGTACCCTTGGTGCAAAGTTACTTCCAGGTAGTGCATCAGCAAAGCCGCAGAGCGGGACCCGGCCGATACCCTGCATTTTCACTTTGCCCGTGGACTAGCGTCATTGACGGACCGCAGCTGTTTTCTCCGGAAACAAGCAGGAGTCCTGTGCGTGTGTGTGTGTGTTTTCTTGGGAAGGACTGGGGGGACCTGCAAGTTTTGTGGAGTCAGACGCTACCTGCCATCTGAGAAATACAGCTTGACCGTGTAAAGTACCCTCGGTGCAAAGTTACTTCTAGGTAGTGCATCAGCAAAGCCGCAGAGCGGGACCCGGCCGATACCCCGGATTTTCACTTTGCCCGGGGGCTAGCGTCATTGACGGACCGCAGCTGTCTTCTCCGGAAACAAGCAGGAGGCCTGTGCGTGTGTGTGTGTGTTTTCTTGGGAAGGACTGGGGGGACCTGCAAGTTTTGTGAAGTCAGACGCTACTTGCCATCAGAGAAATACAGCTTGACCGTGTGAAGTACCCTTGGTGCAAAGTTACTTCCAGGTAGTGCATCAGCAAAGCCGCAGAGCGGGACCCGGCCGATACCCTGCATTTTCACTTTGCCCGTGGACTAGCGTCATTGACGGACCGCAGCTGTTTTCTCCGGAAACAAGCAGGAGGTCTGTGTATGTGTGTGTGTGTGTGTTTTCTTGGGAAAGTGTGGGGGGACCAGCAAGTTTTGTGGCGTCAGACGCTACTTGCCATCTGAGAAATACAGCTTGACCGTGTAAAGTACCCTCGGTGCAAAGTTACTTCCAGGTAGTGCATCAGCAAAGCCGCAGAGCGGGACCCGGCCGATACCCCGGATTTTCACTTTGCCCGGGGGCTAGCGTCATTGACGGACCGCAGCTGTTTTCTCCAGAAACAAGCAGGAGGCCTGTGCGTGTGTGTGTGTGTTTTCTTGGGAAGGACTGGGGGGACCTGCAAGTTTTGTGGAGTCAGACGCTACCTGCCATCTGAGAAATACAGCTTGACCGTGTGAAGTACCCTCGGTGCAAAGTTACTTCCAGGTAGTGCATCAGTAAAGCCGCAGAGCGGGACCCGGCCGATACCCCGGATTTTCACTTTGCCCGGGGGCTAGCGTCATTGACGGACCGCAGCTGTTTTCTCCGGAAACAAGCAGTAGCTCTGTGTATGTGTGTGTGTGTGTGTTTTCTTGGGAAAGTGTGGGGGGACCAGCAAGTTTTGTGGCGTCAGACGCTACTTGCCATCTGAGAAATACAGCTTGACCGTGTAAAGTACCCTCGGTGCAAAGTTACTTCCAGGTAGTGCATCAGCAAAGCCGCAGAGCGGGACCCGGCCGATACCCCGGATTTTCACTTTGCCCGGGGGCTAGCGTCATTGACGGACCGCAGCTGTTTTCTCCGGAAACAAGTAGGAGGTCTGTGTATGTGTGTGTGTGTGTGTTTTCTTGGGAAAGTGTGGGGGGACCAGCAAGTTTTGTGGCGTCAGACGCTACTTGCCATCTGAGAAATACAGCTTGACCGTGTGAAGTACCCTTGGTGCTAAGTTACTTCCAGGTAGTGCATCAGCAAAGCCGCAGAGCGGGACCAGGCCGATACCCTGCATTTTCACTTTGCCCGGGGGCTAGCGTCATTGACGGACCGCAGCTGTTTTCTCCGGAAACAAGCAGGAGGCCTGTGCGTGTGTGTGTGTGTTTTCTTGGGAAGGACTGGGGGGACCTGCAAGTTTTGTGGAGTCAGACGCTACCTGCCATCTGAGAAATACAGCTTGACCGTGTAAAGTACCCTCGGTGCAAAGTTACTTCCAGGTAGTGCATCAGCAAAGCCGCAGAGCGGGACCCGGCCGATACCCCGGATTTTCACTTTGCCCGGGGGCTAGCGTCATTGACGGACCGCAGCTGTTTTCTCCGGAAACAAGCAGGAGGCCTGTGCGTGTTTGTGTGTGTTTTCTTGGGACGGACTGGGGGGACCTGCAAGTTTTGTGGAGTCAGACGCTACTTGCCATCAGAGAAATACAGCTTGACCGTGTGAAGTACCCTTGGTGCAAAGTTACTTCCAGGTAGTGCATCAGCAAAGCCGCAGAGCGGGACCCGGCCGATACCCCGGATTTTCACTTTGCCCGGGGGCTAGCGTCATTGACGGACCGCAGCTGTTTTCTCCGGAAACAAGCAGGAGGTCTGTGTATGTGTGTGTGTGTGTTTTCTTGGGAAAGTGTGGGGGGACCAGCAAGTTTTGTGGCGTCAGACGCTACTTGCCATCTGAGAAATACAGCTTGACCGTGTAAAGTACCCTCGGTGCAAAGTTACTTCCAGGTAGTGCATCAGCAAAGCCGCAGAGCGGGACCCGGCCGATACCCCGGATTTTCACTTTGCCCGGGGGCTAGCGTCATTGACGGACCGCAGCTGTTTTCTCCGGAAACAAGTAGGAGGTCTGTGTATGTGTGTGTGTGTGTGTTTTCTTGGGAAAGTGTGGGGGGACCAGCAAGTTTTGTGGCGTCAGACGCTACTTGCCATCAGAGAAATACAGCTTGACCGTGTGAAGTACCCTCGGTGCAAAGTTACTTCCAGGTAGTGCATCACCAAAGCCGCAGAGCGGGACCCGGCCGATACCCCGGATTTTCACTTTGCCCGGGGGCTAGCGTCATTGACGGACCGCAGCTGTTTTCTCCGGAAACAAGCAGAAGGTCTGTGTGTGTGTGTGTGTGTGTTTTCTTGGGAAAGTGTGGGGGGACCAGCAAGTTTTGTGGAGTCAGACGTTACTTGCCATCAGAGAAATACAGCTTGACCGTGTGAAGTACCCTTGGTGCAAAGTTACTTCCAGGTAGTGCATCAGCAAAGCCGCAGAGCGGGACCCGGCCGATACCCCGGATTTTCACTTTGCCCGGGGGCTAGCGTCATTGACGGACCGCAGCTGTTTTCTCCGGAAACAAGCAGGAGGCCTGTGCGTGTGTGTGTGTGTTTTCTTGGGAAGGACTGGGGTTACCTGTAAGTTTTGTGGAGTCAGACGCTACTTGCCATCAGAGAAATACAGCTTGACCGTGTGAAGTACCCTTGGTGCAAAGTTACTTCCAGGTAGTGCATCAGCAAAGCCGCAGAGCGGGACCCGGCCGATACCCCGGATTTTCACTTTGCCCGGGGCCTAGCGTCATTGACGGACCGCAGCTGATTTCTCCGGAAGCAAGCAGGAGGCATGTGCGTGTGTGTGTGTGTTTTCTTGGGATGGAGTGGGGGAACCTGCAAGTTTTGTGGAGACAGACGCTACTTGCCATCAGAGAAATACAGCTTGACCGTGTGAAGTACCCTCGGTGCAAAGTTACTTCCAGGTAGTGCATCAGCAAAGCCGCAGAGCAGGACCCGGCCGATACCCCGGATTTTCACTTTGCCCGGGGGCTAGCGTCATTGACGGAGCGCAGCTGTTTTCTCCGGAAGCAAGCAGGAGGCCTGTGCGTGTGTGTGTGTGTTTTCTTGGGAAGGACTGGGGTTACCTGTAAGTTTTGTGGAGTCAGACGCTACTTGCCATCAGAGAAATACAGCTTGACCGTGTGAAGTACCCTTGGTGCAAAGTTACTTCCAGGTAGTGCATCAGCAAAGCCGCAGAGCGGGACCCGGCCGATACCCCGGATTTTCACTTTGCCCGGGGCCTAGCGTCATTGACGGACCGCAGCTGTTTTCTCCGGAAACAAGCAGAAGGTCTGTGTGTGTGTGTGTGTGTTTTCTTGGGAAAGTGTGGGGGGACCAGCAAGTTTTGTGGAGTCAGACGCTACTTGCCATCAGAGAAATACAGCTTGACCGTGTGAAGTACCCTTGGTGCAAAGTTACTTCCAGGTAGTGCATCAGCAAAGCCGCAGAGCGGGACCCGGCCGATACCCCGGATTATCACTTTGCCCGGGGGCTAGCGTCATTGACGGACCGCAGCTGTTTTCTCCGGAAACAAGCAGGAGGCCTGTGCGTGTGTGTGTGTTTTCTTGGGAAGGACTGGGGTTACCTGCAAGTTTTGTGGAGTCAGACGCTACTTGCCATCAGAGAAATACAGCTTGACCGTGTGAAGTACCCTTGGTGCAAAGTTACTTCCAGGTAGTGCATCAGCAAAGCCGCAGAGCGGGACCCGGCCGATACCCCGGATTTTCACTTTGCCCGGGGGCTAGCGTCATTGACGGACCGCAGCTGTTTTCTCCGGAAACAAGCAGAAGGTCTGTGTGTGTGTGTGTGTGTGTTTTCTTGGGAAAGTGTGGGGCGACCAGCAAGTTTTGTGGAGTCAGACGTTACTTGCCATCAGAGAAATACAGCTTGACCGTGTGAAGTACCCTTGGTGCAAAGTTACTTCCAGGTAGTGCATCAGCAAAGCCGCAGAGCGGGACCCGGCCGATACCCTGCATTTTCACTTTGCCCGTGGACTAGCGTCATTGACGGACCGCAGCTGATTTCTCCGGAAGCAAGCAGGAGGCATGTGCGTGTGTGTGTGTTTTCTTGGGATGGAGTGGGGGAACCTGCAAGTTTTATGGAGACAGACGCTACTTGCCATCAGAGAAATACAGCTTGACCGTGTGAAGTACCCTCGGTGCAAAGTTACTTCCAGGTAGTGCATCAGCAAAGCCGCAGAGCAGGACCCGGCCGATACCCCGGATTTTCACTTTGCCCGGGGGCTAGCGTCATTGACGGACCGCAGCTGTTTTCTCCGGAAACAAGCAGGAGGCCTGTGCGTGTGTGTGTGTGTTTTCTTGGGAAGGACTGGGGTTACCTGTAAGTTTTGTGGAGTCAGACGCTACTTGCCATCAGAGAAATACAGCTTGACCGTGTGAAGTACCCTTGGTGCAAAGTTACTTCCAGGTAGTGCATCAGCAAAGCCGCAGAGCGGGACCCGGCCGATACCCCGGATTTTCACTTTGCCCGGGGCCTAGCGTCATTGACGGACCGCAGCTGTTTTCTCCGGAAACAAGCAGAAGGTCTGTGTGTGTGTGTGTGTGTGTTTTCTTGGGAAAGTGTGGGGGGACCAGCAAGTTTTGTGGAGTCAGACGCTACTTGCCATCAGAGAAATACAGCTTGACCGTGTGAAGTACCCTTGGTGCAAAGTTACTTCCAGGTAGTGCATCAGCAAAGCCGCAGAGCGGGACCCGGCCGATACCCCGGATTTTCACTTTGCCCGGGGGCTAGCGTCATTGACGGACCGCAGCTGTTTTCTCCGGAAACAAGCAGGAGGCCTGTGCGTGTGTGTGTGTTTTCTTGGGAAGGACTGGGGTTACCTGCAAGTTTTGTGGAGTCAGACGCTACTTGCCATCAGAGAAATACAGCTTGACCGTGTGAAGTACCCTTGGTGCAAAGTTACTTCCAGGTAGTGCATCAGCAAAGCCGCAGAGCGGGACCCGGCCGATACCCCGGATTTTCACTTTGCCCGGGGGCTAGCGTCATTGACGGACCGCAGCTGTTTTCTCCGGAAACAAGCAGAAGGTCTGTGTGTGTGTGTGTGTGTGTTTTCTTGGGAAAGTGTGGGGCGACCAGCAAGTTTTGTGGAGTCAGACGTTACTTGCCATCAGAGAAATACAGCTTGACCGTGTGAAGTACCCTTGGTGCAAAGTTACTTCCAGGTAGTGCATCAGCAAAGCCGCAGAGCGGGACCCGGCCGATACCCTGCATTTTCACTTTGCCCGTGGACTAGCTTCATTGACGGACCGCAGCTGATTTCTCCGGAAGCAAGCAGGAGGCATGTGCGTGTGTGTGTGTTTTCTTGGGATGGAGTGGGGGAACCTGCAAGTTTTATGGAGACAGACGCTACTTGCCATCAGAGAAATACAGCTTGACCGTGTGAAGTACCCTCGGTGCAAAGTTACTTCCAGGTAGTGCATCAGCAAAGCCGCAGAGCAGGACCCGGCCGATACCCCGGATTTTCACTTTGCCCGGGGGCTAGCGTCATTGACGGACCGCAGCTGTTTTCTCCGGAAACAAGCAGGAGGCCTGTGCGTGTGTGTGTGTGTTTTCTTGGGAAGGACTGGGGTTACCTGTAAGTTTTGTGGAGTCAGACGCTACTTGCCATCAGAGAAATACAGCTTGACCGTGTGAAGTACCCTTGGTGCAAAGTTACTTCCAGGTAGTGCATCAGCAAAGCCGCAGAGCGGGACCCGGCCGATACCCCGGATTTTCACTTTGCCCGGGGCCTAGCGTCATTGACGGACCGCAGCTGTTTTCTCCGGAAACAAGCAGAAGGTCTGTGTGTGTGTGTGTGTGTGTTTTCTTGGGAAAGTGTGGGGGGACCAGCAAGTTTTGTGGAGTCAGACGCTACTTGCCATCAGAGAAATACAGCTTGACCGTGTGAAGTACCCTTGGTGCAAAGTTACTTCCAGGTAGTGCATCAGCAAAGCCGCAGAGCGGGACCCGGCCGATACCCTGCATTTTCACTTTGCCCGTGGACTAGCGTCATTGACGGACCGCAGCTGATTTCTCCGGAAGCAAGCAGGAGGCATGTGCGTGTGTGTGTGTGTTTTCTTGGGATGGAGTGGGGGAACCTGCAAGTTTTGTGGAGACAGACGCTACTTGCCATCAGAGAAATACAGCTTGACCGTGTGAAGTACCCTCGGTGCAAAGTTACTTCCAGGTAGTGCATCAGCAAAGCCGCATAGCGGGACCCGGCCGATACCCCGGATTTTCACTTTGCCCGGGGGCTAGCGTCATTGACGGACCGCAGCTGTTTTCTCCGGAAACAAGCAGGAGGTCTGTGTGTGTGTGTGTGTTTTCTTGGGAAAGTGTGGGGGGACCAGCAAGTTTTGTGGCGTCAGACGCTACTTGCCATCTGAGAAATACAGCTTGAGCGTGTAAAGTACCCTCGGTGCAAAGTTACTTCCAGGTAGTGCATCACCAAAGCCGCAGAGCGGGACCCGGCCGATACCCCGGGTTTTCACTTTGCCCGGGGGCTAGCGTCATTGACGGACCGCAGCTGTTTTCTCCGGAAACAAGCAGGAGGCCTGTGCGTGTGTGTGTGTGTTTTCTTGGGAAGAACTGGGGGGACCTGCAAGTTTTGTGGAGTCAGACGCTACCTGCCATCTGAGAAATACAGCTTGACCGTGTGAAGTACCCTCGGTGCAAAGTTACTTCCAGGTAGTGCATCAGCAAAGCCGCAGAGCGGGACCCGGCCGATACCCCGGATTTTCACTTTGCCCGGGGGCTAGCGTCATTGACGGACCGCAGCTGTTTTCTCCGGAAACAAGCAGGAGGTCTGTGTATGTGTGTGTGTGTGTGTTTTCTTGGGAAAGTGTGGGTGGACCAGCAAGTTTTGTGGCGTCAGACGCTACTTGCCATCTGAGAAATACAGCTTGACCGTGTAAAGTACCCTCGGTGCAAAGTTACTTCCAGGTAGTGCATCAGCAAAGCCGCAGAGCGGGACCCGGCCGATACCCCGGATTTTCACTTTGCCCGGGGGCTAGCGTCATTCACGGACCGCAGCTGTTCTCTCCGGAAAAGAGCAGGAGGTCTGTGCTTGTGTTTGTGTGTGTTTTCTTGGGAAGGACTGGGGGGACCAGCAAGTTTTGTGGAGTCAGACGCTACCTGCCATCTGAGAAATACAGCTTGACCGTGTAAAGTACCCTCGGTGCAAAGTTACTTCCAGGTAGTGCATCAGCAAAGCCGCAGAGCGGGACCCGGCCGATACCCCGGATTTTCACTTTGCCCGGGGGCTAGCGTCATTGACGGACCGCAGCTGTTTTCTCCGGAAACAAGCAGGAGGTCTGTGTATGTGTGTGTGTGTGTGTTTTCTTGGGAAAGTGTGGGGGGACCAGCAAGTTTTGTGGCGTCAGACGCTACTTGCCATCTGAGAAATACAGCTTGACCGTGTAAAGTACCCTCGGTGCAAAGTTACTTCCAGGTAGTGCATCAGCAAAGCCGCAGAGCGGGACCCGGCCGATACCCCGGATTTTCACTTTGCCCGGGGGCTAGCGTCATTGACGGACCGCAGCTGTTTTCTCCGGAAACAAGCAGGAGTCCTGTGCGTGTGTGTGTGTGTTTTCTTGGGAAGGACTGGGGGGACCTGCAAGTTTTGTGGAGTCAGACGCTACCTGCCATCTGAGAAATACAGCTTAACCGTGTAAAGTACCCTCGGTGCAAAGTTACTTCCAGGTAGTGCATCAGCAAAGCCGCAGAGCGGGACCCGGCCGATACCCCGGATTTTCACTTTGCCCGGGGGCTAGCGTCATTGACGGACCGCAGCTGTTTTCTCCGGAAACAAGCAGGAGGCCTGTGCGTGTGTGTGTGTGTTTTCTTGGGAAGGACTGGGGGGACCTGCAAGTTTTGTGGAGTCAGACGCTACCTGCCATCTGAGAAATACAGCTTGACCGTGTGAAGTACCCTCGGTGCAAAGTTACTTCCAGGTAGTGCATCAGTAAAGCCGCAGAGCGGGACCCGGCCGATACCCCGGATTTTCACTTTGCCCGGGGGCTAGCGTCATTGACGGACCGCAGCTGTTTTCTCCGGAAACAAGCAGTAGGTCTGTGTATGTGTGTGTGTGTGTGTTTTCTTGGGAAAGTGTGGGGGGACCAGCAAGTTTTGTGGCGTCAGACGCTACTTGCCATCTGAGAAATACAGCTTGACCGTGTAAAGTACCCTCGGTGCAAAGTTACTTCCAGGTAGTGCATCAGCAAAGCCGCAGAGCGGGACCCGGCCGATACCCCGGATTTTCACTTTGCCCGGGGGCTAGCGTCATTGACGGACCGCAGCTGTTTTCTCCGGAAACAAGTAGGAGGTCTGTGTATGTGTGTGTGTGTGTGTTTTCTTGGGAAAGTGTGGGGGGACCAGCAAGTTTTGTGGCGTCAGACGCTACTTGCCATCTGAGAAATACAGCTTGACCGTGTGAAGTACCCTTGGTGCTAAGTTACTTCCAGGTAGTGCATCAGCAAAGCCGCAGAGCGGGACCAGGCCGATACCCTGCATTTTCACTTTGCCCGGGGGCTAGCGTCATTGACGGACCGCAGCTGTTTTCTCCGGAAACAAGCAGGAGGCCTGTGCGTGTGTGTGTGTGTTTTCTTGGGAAGGACTGGGGGGACCTGCAAGTTTTGTGGAGTCAGACGCTACCTGCCATCTGAGAAATACAGCTTGACCGTGTAAAGTACCCTCGGTGCAAAGTTACTTCCAGGTAGTGCATCAGCAAAGCCGCAGAGCGGGACCCGGCCGATACCCCGGATTTTCACTTTGCCCGGGGGCTAGCGTCATTGACGGACCGCAGCTGTTTTCTCCGGAAACAAGCAGGAGGCCTGTGCGTGTTTGTGTGTGTTTTCTTGGGACGGACTGGGGGGACCTGCAAGTTTTGTGGAGTCAGACGCTACTTGCCATCAGAGAAATACAGCTTGACCGTGTGAAGTACCCTTGGTGCAAAGTTACTTCCAGGTAGTGCATCAGCAAAGCCGCAGAGCGGGACCCGGCCGATACCCCGGATTTTCACTTTGCCCGGGGGCTAGCGTCATTGACGGACCGCAGCTGTTTTCTCCGGAAACAAGCAGGAGGTCTGTGTATGTGTGTGTGTGTGTTTTCTTGGGAAAGTGTGGGGGGACCAGCAAGTTTTGTGGCGTCAGACGCTACTTGCCATCTGAGAAATACAGCTTGACCGTGTAAAGTACCCTCGGTGCAAAGTTACTTCCAGGTAGTGCATCAGCAAAGCCGCAGAGCGGGACCCGGCCGATACCCCGGATTTTCACTTTGCCCGGGGGCTAGCGTCATTGACGGACCGCAGCTGTTTTCTCCGGAAACAAGCAGGAGGTCTGTGTATGTGTGTGTGTGTGTTTTCTTGGGAAAGTGTGGGGGGACCAGCAAGTTTTGTGGCGTCAGACGCTACTTGCCATCTGAGAAATACAGCTTGACCGTGTAAAGTACCCTCGGTGCAAAGTTACTTCCAGGTAGTGCATCAGCAAAGCCGCAGAGCGGGACCCGGCCGATACCCCGGATTTTCACTTTGCCCGGGGGCTAGCGTCATTGACGGACCGCAGCTGTTTTCTCCGGAAACAAGTAGGAGGTCTGTGTATGTGTGTGTGTGTGTGTTTTCTTGGGAAAGTGTGGGGGGACCAGCAAGTTTTGTGGCGTCAGACGCTACTTGCCATCAGAGAAATACAGCTTGACCGTGTGAAGTACCCTCGGTGCAAAGTTACTTCCAGGTAGTGCATCACCAAAGCCGCAGAGCGGGACCCGGCCGATACCCCGGATTTTCACTTTGCCCGGGGGCTAGCGTCATTGACGGACCGCAGCTGTTTTCTCCGGAAACAAGCAGGAGGTCTGTGTATGTGTGTGTGTATGTGTTTTCTTGGGAAAGTGTGGGGGGACCAGCAAGTTTTGTGGCGTCAGACGCTACTTGCCATCTGAGAAATACAGCTTGACCGTGTGAAGTACCCTTGGTGCAAAGTTACTTCCAGGTAGTGCATCAGCAAAGCCGCAGAGCGGGACCCGGCCGATACCCTGCATTTTCACTTTGCCAGTGGACTAGCGTCATTGACGGACCGCAGCTGATTTCTCCGGAAACAAGCAGGAGGCATGTGCGTATGTGTGTGTTTTCTTGGGATGGAGTGGGGGGACCTGCAAGTTTTGTGGAGACAGACGCTACTTGCCATCAGAGAAATACAGCTTGACCGTGTGAAGTACCCTCGGTGCAAAGTTACTTCCAGGTAGTGCATCACCAAAGCCGCAGAGCGGGACCCGGCCGATACCCCGGATTTTCACTTTGCCCGGGGGCTAGCGTCATTGACGGACCGCAGCTGTTTTCTCCGGAAACAAGCAGGAGGTCTGTGTATGTGTGTGTGTATGTGTTTTCTTGGGAAAGTGTGGGGGGACCAGCAAGTTTTGTGGCGTCAGACGCTACTTGCCATCTGAGAAATACAGCTTGACCGTGTAAAGTACCCTCGGTGCAAAGTTACTTCCAGGTAGTGCATCAGCAAAGCCGCAGAGCGGGACCCGGCCGATACCCCGGATTTTCACTTTGCCCGGGGGCTAGCGTCATTGACGGACCGCAGCTGTTTTCTCCGGAAACAAGCAGGAGGTCTGTGTATGTGTGTGTGTGTGTGTTTTCTTGGGAAAGTGTGGGGGGACCAGCAAGTTTTGTGGCGTCAGACGCTACTTGCCATCTGAGAAATACAGCTTGACCGTGTAAAGTACCCTCGGTGCAAAGTTACTTCCAGGTAGTGCATCAGCAAAGCCGCAGAGCGGGACCCGGCCGATACCCCGGATTTTCACTTTGCCCCGGGGCTAGCGTCATTGACGGACCGCAGCTGTTTTCTCCGGAAACAAGCAGGAGGCCTGTGCGTGTGTGTGTGTGTTTTCTTGGGAAGGACTGGGGTTACCTGCAAGTTTTGTGGAGTCAGACGCTACTTGCCATCAGAGAAATACAGCTTGACCGTGTGAAGTACCCTTGGTGCAAAGTTACTTCCAGGTAGTGCATCAGCAAAGCCGCAGAGCGGGACCAGGCCGATACCCTGCATTTTCACTTTGCCCGGGGGCTAGCGTCATTGACGGACCGCAGCTGTTTTCTCCGGAAACAAGCAGGAGGCCTGTGCGTGTGTGTGTGTGTTTTCTTGGGACGGACTGGGGGGACCTGCAAGTTTTGTGGAGTCAGACGCTACATGCCATCAGAGAAATACAGCTTGACCGTGTGAAGTACCCTTGGTGCAAAGTTACTTCCAGGTAGTGCATCAGCAAAGCCGCAGAGCGGGACCCGGCCGATACCCTGCATTTTCACTTTGCCCGTGGACTAGCGTCATTGACGGACCGCAGCTGATTTCTCCGGAAACAAGCAGGAGGCATGTGCGTATGTGTGTGTGTGTTTTCTTGGGATGGAGTGGGGGGACCTGCAAGTTTTGTGGAGACAGACGCTACTTGCCATCAGAGAAATACAGCTTGACCGTGTGAAGTACCCTCGGTGCAAAGTTACTTCCAGGTAGTGCATCACCAAAGCCGCAGAGCGGGACCCGGCCGATACCCCGGATTTTCACTTTGCCCGGGGGCTAGCGTCATTGACGGACCGCAGCTGTTTTCTCCGGAAACAAGCAGGAGGTCTGTGTATGTGTGTGTGTGTGTGTTTTCTTGGGAAAGTGTGGGGGGACCAGCAAGTTTTGTGGCGTCAGACGTTACTTGCCATCTGAGAAATACAGCTTGACCGTGTAAAGTACCCTCGGTGCAAAGTTACTTCCAGGTAGTGCATCAGCAAAGCCGCAGAGCGGGACCCGGCCGATACCCCGGATTTTCACTTTGCCCGGGGGCTAGCGTCATTGACGGACCGCAGCTGTTTTCTCCGGAAACAAGCAGGAGGTCTGTGTATGTGTGTGTGTGTGTGTTTTCTTGGGAAAGTGTGGGGGGACCAGCAAGTTTTGTGGCATCAGACGCTACTTGCCATCTGAGAAATACAGCTTGACCGTGTAAAGTACCCTCGGTGCAAAGTTACTTCCAGGTAGTGCATCAGCAAAGCCACAGAGCGGGACCCGGCCGATACCCCGGATTTTCACTTTGCCCGGGGGCTAGCGTCATTGACGGACCGCAGCTGTTTTCTCCGGAAACAAGCAGGAGGCCTGTGCGTGTGTGTGTGAGTTTTCTTGGGAAGGACTGGGGTTACCTGCAAGTTTTGTGGAGTCAGACGCTACTTGCCATCAGAGAAATACAGCTTGACCGTGTGAAGTACTCTTGGTGCAAAGTTACTTCCAGGTAGTGCATCAGCAAAGCCGCAGAGCGGGACCAGGCCGATACCCTGCATTTTCACTTTGCCCGGGGGCTAGCGTCATTGACGGACCGCAGCTGTTTTCTCCGGAAACAAGCAGGAGGCCTGTGCGTGTGTGTGTGTGTTTTCTTGGGACGGACGGGGGGGACCTGCAAGTTTTGTGGAGTCAGACGCTACATGCCATCAGAGAAATACAGCTTGACCGTGTGAAGTACCCTTGGTGCAAAGTTACTTCCAGGTAGTGCATCAGCAAAGCCGCAGAGCGGGACCCGGCCGATACCCTGCATTTTCACTTTGCCCGTGGACTAGCGTCATTGACGGACCGCAGCTGATTTCTCCGGAAACAAGCAGGAGGCATGTGCGTATGTGTGTGTGTGTTTTCTTGGGATGGAGTGGGGGGACCTGCAAGTTTTGTGGAGACAGACGCTACTTGCCATCAGAGAAATACAGCTTGACCGTGTGAAGTACCCTCGGTGCAAAGTTACTTCCAGGTAGTGCATCACCAAAGCCGCAGAGCGGGACCCGGCCGATACCCCGGATTTTCACTTTGCCCGGGGGCTAGCGTCATTGACGGACCGCAGCTGTTTTCTCCGGAAACAAGCAGGAGGTCTGTGTATGTGTGTGTGTGTGTGTTTTCTTGGGGAAAGTGTGGGGGGACCAGCAAGTTTTGTGGCGTCAGACGCTACTTGCCATCTGAGAAATACAGCTTGACCGTGTAAAGTACCCTCGGTGCAAAGTTACTTCCAGGTAGTGCATCAGCAAAGCCGCAGAGCGGGACCCGGCCGATACCCCGGATTTTCACTTTGCCCGGGGGCTAGCGTCATTGACGGACCGCAGCTGTTTTCTCCGGAAACAAGCAGGAGGCCTGTGCGTGTGTGTGTGTGTTTTCTTGGGAAGGACTGGGGTTACCTGCAAGTTTTGTGGAGTCAGACGCTACTTGCCATCAGAGAAATACAGCTTGACCGTGTGAAGTACCCTTGGTGCAAAGTTACTTCCAGGTAGTGCATCAGCAAAGCCGCAGAGCGGGACCAGGCCGATACCCTGCATTTTCACTTTGCCCGGGGGCTAGCGTCATTGACGGACCGCAGCTGATTTCTCCGGAAACAAGCAGGAGGCATGTGCGTATGTGTGTGTGTTTTCTTGGGATGGAGTGGGGGGACCAGCAAGTTTTGTGGAGTCAGACGCTACTTGCCATCAGAGAAATACAGCTTGACCGTGTGAAGTACCCTTGGTGCAAAGTTACTTCCAGGTAGTGCATCAGCAAAGCCGCAGAGCGGGACCCGGCCGATACCCTGCATTTTCACTTTGCCCGTGGACTAGCGTCATTGACGGACCGCAGCTGATTTCTCCGGAAACAAGCAGGAGGCATGTGCGTATGTGTGTGTGTTTTCTTGGGATGGAGTGGGGGATCCTGCAAGTTTTGTGGAGACAGACGCTACTTGCCATCAGAGAAATACAGCTTGACCGTGTGAAGTACCCTCGGTGCAAAGTTACTTCCAGGTAGTGCATCACCAAAGCCGCAGAGCGAACCCGGCCGATACCTCGGATTATCACTTTGCCCGGGGGCTAGCGTCATTGACGGACCGCAGCTGTTTTCTCCGGAAACAAGCAGGAGGCCTGTACGTGTGTGTGTGTGTGTTTTCTTGGGAAAGAGTGGGGGGACCTGCAAGTTTTGTGGAGTCAGACGCTACTTGCCATCAGAGAAATACAGCTTGACCGTGTGAAGTACCCTTGGTGCAAAGTTACTTCCAGGTAGTGCATCAGCAAAGCCGCAGAGCGGGACCCGGCCGATACCCTGCATTTTCACTTTGCCCGTGGACTAGCGTCATTGACGGACCGCAGCTGATTTCTCCGGAAACAAGCAGGAGGCATGTGCGTGTGTGTGTGTGTGTTTTCTTGGGAAGGACTGGGGGGACGTGCAAGTTTTGTGGAGTCAGACGCTACTTGCCATCAGAGAAATACAGCTTGACCGTGTGAAGTACCCTCGGTGCAAAGTTACTTCCAGGTAGTGCATCAGCAAAGCCGCATAGCGGGACCCGGCCGATACCCCGGATTTTCACTTTGCCCGGGGGCTAGCGTCATTGACGGACCGCAGCTGTTTTCTCCGGAAACAAGCAGGAGGTCTGTGTGTGTGTGTGTGTTTTCTTGGGAAAGTGTGGGGGGACCAGCAAGTTTTGTGGCGTCAGACGCTACCTGCCATCTGAGAAATACAGCTTGACCGTGTGAAGTACCCTCGGTGCAAAGTTACTTCCAGGTAGTGCATCAGCAAAGCCGCAGAGCGGGACCCGGCCGATACCCCGGATTTTCACTTTGCCCGGGGGCTAGCGTCATTGACGGACCGCAGCTGTTTTCTCCGGAAACAAGCAGGAGGCCTGTACGTGTGTGTGTGTGTGTTTTCTTGGGAAAGAGTGGGGGGACCTGCAAGTTTTGTGGAGTCAGACGCTACTTGCCATCAGAGAAATACAGCTTGACCGTGTGAAGTACCCTTGGTGCAAAGTTACTTCCAGGTAGTGCATCAGCAAAGCCGCAGAGCGGGACCCGGCCGATACCCTGCATTTTCACTTTGCCCGTGGACTAGCGTCATTGACGGACCGCAGCTGATTTCTCCGGAAACAAGCAGGAGGCATGTGCGTGTGTGTGTGTGTGTTTTCTTGGGAAGGACTGGGGGGACGTGCAAGTTTTGTGGAGTCAGACGCTACTTGCCATCAGAGAAATACAGCTTGACCGTGTGAAGTACCCTCGGTGCAAAGTTACTTCCAGGTAGTGCATCAGCAAAGCCGCATAGCGGGACCCGGCCGATACCCCGGATTTTCACTTTGCCCGGGGGCTAGCGTCATTGACGGACCGCAGCTGTTTTCTCCGGAAACAAGCAGGAGGTCTGTGTGTGTGTGTGTGTTTTCTTGGGAAAGTGTGGGGGGACCAGCAAGTTTTGTGGCGTCAGACGCTACCTGCCATCTGAGAAATACAGCTTGACCGTGTGAAGTACCCTCGGTGCAAAGTTACTTCCAGGTAGTGCATCAGCAAAGCCGCAGAGCGGGACCCGGCCGATACCCCGGATTTTCACTTTGCCCGGGGGCTAGCGTCATTGACGGACCGCAGCTGTTTTCTCCGGAAACAAGCAGGAGGCCTGTGCGTGTGTGTGTGTGTTTTCTTGGGAAGAACTGGGGGGACCTGCAAGTTTTGTGGAGTCAGACGCTACCTGCCATCTGAGAAATACAGCTTGACCGTGTGAAGTACCCTCGGTGCAAAGTTACTTCCAGGTAGTGCATCAGCAAAGCCGCAGAGCGGGACCCGGCCGATACCCCGGATTTTCACTTTGCCCGGGGGCTAGCGTCATTGACGGACCGCAGCTGATTTCTCCGGAAACAAGCAGGAGGCATGTGCGTATGTGTGTGTGTTTTCTTGGGATGGAGTGGGGGGACCTGCAAGTTTTGTGGAGACAGACGCTACTTGCCATCAGAGAAATACAGCTTGACCGTGTGAAGTACCCTCGGTGCAAAGTTACTTCCAGGTAGTGCATCACCAAAGCCGCAGAGCGGGACCCGGCCGATACCCCGGATTTTCACTTTGCCCGGGGGCTAGCGTCATTGACGGACCGCAGCTGTTTTCTCCGGAAACAAGCAGGAGGTCTGTGTATGTGTGTGTGTGTGTGTTTTCTTGGGAAAGTGTGGGGGGACCAGCAAGTTTTGTGGCGTCAGACGCTACTTGCCATCTGAGAAATACAGCTTGACCGTGTAAAGTACCCTCGGTGCAAAGTTACTTCCAGGTAGTGCATCAGCAAAGCCGCAGAGCGGTACCCGGCCGATACCCCGGATTTTCACTTTGCCCGGGGGCTAGCGTCATTGACGGACCGCAGCTGTTTTCTCCGGAAACAAGCAGGAGGTCTGTGTATGTGTGTGTGTGTGTGTTTTCTTGGGAAAGTGTGGGGGGACCAGCAAGTTTTGTGGCGTCAGACGCTACTTGCCATCTGAGAAATACAGCTTGACCGTGTAAAGTACCCTCGGTGCAAAGTTACTTCCAGGTAGTGCATCAGCAAAGCCGCAGAGCGGGACCCGGCCGATACCCCGGATTTTCACATTGCCCGGGGGCTAGCGTCATTGACAGACCGCAGCTGTTTTCTCCGGAAACAAGCAGGAGGCCTGTGCGTGTGTGTGTGTGTTTTCTTGGGAAGGACTGGGGTTACCTGCAAGTTTTGTGGAGTCAGACGCTACTTGCCATCAGAGAAATACAGCTTGACCGTGTGAAGTACCCTCGGTGCAAAGTTACTTCCAGGTAGTGCATCAGCAAAGCCGCAGAGCGGGACCCGGCCGATACCCCGGATTTTCACTTTGCCCGGGGGCTAGCGTCATTGACGGACCGCAGCTGTTTTCTCCGGAAACAAGCAGGAGGTCTGTGTATGTGTGTGTGTGTGTGTTTTCTTGGGACGGACTGGGGGGACCTGCAAGTTTTGTGGAGTCAGACGCTACTTGCCATCAGAGAAATACAGCTTGACCGTGTGAAGTACCCTTGGTGCAAAGTTACTTCCAGGTAGTGCATCAGCAAAGCCGCAGAGCGGGACCCGGCCGATACCCTGCATTTTCACTTTGCCCGTGGACTAGCGTCATTGACGGACCGCAGCTGATTTCTCCGGAAACAAGCAGGAGGCATGTGCGTATGTGTGTGTGTGTGTTTTCTTGGGAAAGAGTGGGGGGACCTGCAAGTTTTGTGGAGTCAGACGCTACTTGCCATCAGAGAAATACAGCTTGACCGTGTGAAGTACCCTTGGTGCAAAGTTACTTCCAGGTAGTGCATCAGCAAAGCCGCAGAGCGGGACCCGGCCGATACCCTGCATTTTCACTTTGCCCGTGGACTAGCGTCATTGATGGACCGCAGCTGATTTCTCCGGAAACAAGCAGGAGGCATGTGCGTATGTGTGTGTGTTTTCTTGGGATGGAGTGGGGGGACCTGCAAGTTTTGTGGAGACAGACGCTACTTGCCATCAGAGAAATACAGCTTGACCGTGTGAAGTACCCTCGGTGCAAAGTTACTTCCAGGTAGTGCATCACCAAAGCCGCAGAGCGAACCCGGCCGATACCCCGGATTTTCACTTTGCCCGGGGGCTAGCGTCATTGACGGACCGCAGCTGTTTTCTCCGGAAACAAGCAGGAGGCCTGTGCGTGTGTGTGTGTGTTTTCTTGGGAAGGACTGGGGGGACCTGCAAGTTTTGTGGAGTCAGACGCTACTTGCCATCAGAGAAATACAGCTTGACCGTGTGAAGTACCCTCGGTGCAAAGTTACTTCCAGGTAGTGCATCAGCAAAGCCGCATAGCGGGACCCGGCCGATACCCCGGATTTTCACTTTGCCCGGGGGCTAGCGTCATTGACGGACCGCAGCTGTTTTCTCCGGAAACAAGCAGAAGGTCTGTGTGTGTGTGTGTGTGTGTGTTTTCTTGGGAAAGTGTGGGGGGACCAGCAAGTTTTGTGGAGTCAGACGCTACTTGCCATCAGAGAAATACAGCTTGACCGTGTGAAGTACCCTTGGTGCAAAGTTACTTCCAGGTAGTGCATCAGCAAAGCCGCAGAGCGGGACCCGGCCGATACCCTGCATTTTCACTTTGCCCGTGGACTAGCGTCATTGACGGACCGCAGCTGATTTCTCCGGAAGCAAGCAGGAGGCATGTGCGTGTGTGTGTGTGTTTTCTTGGGATGGAGTGGGGGAACCTGCAAGTTTTGTGGAGACAGACGCTACTTGCCATCAGAGAAATACAGCTTGACCGTGTGAAGTACCCTCGGTGCAAAGTTACTTCCAGGTAGTGCATCAGCAAAGCCGCAGAGCAGGACCCGGCCGATACCCCGGATTTTCACTTTGCCCGGGGGCTAGCGTCATTGACGGACCGCAGCTGTTTTCTCCGGAAACAAGCAGGAGGCCTGTGCGTGTGTGTGTGTGTTTTCTTGGGAAGGACTGGGGTTACCTGCAAGTTTTGTGGAGTCAGACGCTACTTGCCATCAGAGAAATACAGCTTGACCGTGTGAAGTACCCTTGGTGCAAAGTTACTTCCAGGTAGTGCATCAGCAAAGCCGCAGAGCGGGACCCGGCCGATACCCTGCATTTTCACTTTGCCAGTGGACTAGCGTCATTGACGGACCGCAGCTGATTTCTCCGGAAACAAGCAGGAGGCATGTGCGTATGTGTGTGTGTTTTCTTGGGATGGAGTGGGGGGACCTGCAAGTTTTGTGGAGACAGACGCTACTTGCCATCAGAGAAATACAGCTTGACCGTGTGAAGTACCCTCGGTGCAAAGTTACTTCCAGGTAGTGCATCACCAAAGCCGCAGAGCGGGACCCGGCCGATACCCCGGATTTTCACTTTGCCCGGGGGCTAGCGTCATTGACGGACCGCAGCTGTTTTCTCCGGAAACAAGCAGGAGGTCTGTGTATGTGTGTGTGTGTGTGTTTTCTTGGGAAAGTGTGGGGGGACCAGCAAGTTTTGTGGCGTCAGACGCTACTTGCCATCTGAGAAATACAGCTTGACCATGTGAAGTACCCTCGGTGCAAAGTTACTTCCAGGTAGTGCATCAGCAAAGCCGCAGAGCGGGACCCGGCCGATACCCCGGATTTTCACTTTGCCCGGGGGCTAGCGTCATTGACGGACCGCAGCTGATTTCTCCGGAAACAAGCAGGAGGCATGTGCGTATGTGTGTGTGTGTTTTCTTGGGATGGAGTGGGGGGACCTGCAAGTTTTGTGGAGACAGACGCTACTTGCCATCAGAGAAATACAGCTTGACCGTGTGAAGTACCCTCGGTGCAAAGTTACTTCCAGGTAGTGCATCACCAAAGCCGCAGAGCGAACCCGGCCGATACCCCGGATTTTCACTTTGCCCGGGGGCTAGCGTCATTGACGGACCGCAGCTGTTTTCTCCGGAAACAAGCAGGAGGCCTGTGCGTGTCTGTGTGTGTTTTCTTGGGAAGGACTGGGGGGACCTGCAAGTTTTGTGGAGTCAGACGCTACTTGCCATCAGAGAAATACAGCTTGACCGTGTGAAGTACCCTCGGTGCAAAGTTACTTCCAGGTAGTGCATCAGCAAAGCCGCATAGCGGGACCCGGCCGATACCCCGGATTTTCACTTTGCCCGGGGGCTAGCGTCATTGACGGACCGCAGCTGTTTTCTCCGGAAACAAGCAGAAGGTCTGTGTGTGTGTGTGTGTGTGTGTTTTCTTGGGAAAGTGTGGGGGGACCAGCAAGTTTTGTGGAGTCAGACGCTACTTGCCATCAGAGAAATACAGCTTGACCGTGTGAAGTACCCTTGGTGCAAAGTTACTTCCAGGTAGTGCATCAGCAAAGCCGCAGAGCGGGACCCGGCCGATACCCTGCATTTTCACTTTGCCCGTGGACTAGCGTCATTGACGGACCGCAGCTGATTTCTCCGGAAGCAAGCAGGAGGCATGTGCGTGTGTGTGTGTGTTTTCTTGGGATGGAGTGGGGGAACCTGCAAGTTTTGTGGAGACAGACGCTACTTGCCATCAGAGAAATACAGCTTGACCGTGTGAAGTACCCTCGGTGCAAAGTTACTTCCAGGTAGTGCATCAGCAAAGCCGCAGAGCAGGACCCGGCCGATACCCCGGATTTTCACTTTGCCCGGGGGCTAGCGTCATTGACGGACCGCAGCTGTTTTCTCCGGAAACAAGCAGGAGGCCTGTGCGTGTGTGTGTGTGTTTTCTTGGGAAGGACTGGGGTTACCTGCAAGTTTTGTGGAGTCAGACGCTACTTGCCATCAGAGAAATACAGCTTGACCGTGTGAAGTACCCTTGGTGCAAAGTTACTTCCAGGTAGTGCATCAGCAAAGCCGCAGAGCGGGACCCGGCCGATACCCTGCATTTTCACTTTGCCAGTGGACTAGCGTCATTGACGGACCGCAGCTGATTTCTCCGGAAACAAGCAGGAGGCATGTGCGTATGTGTGTGTGTTTTCTTGGGATGGAGTGGGGGGACCTGCAAGTTTTGTGGAGACAGACGCTACTTGCCATCAGAGAAATACAGCTTGACCGTGTGAAGTACCCTCGGTGCAAAGTTACTTCCAGGTAGTGCATCACCAAAGCCGCAGAGCGGGACCCGGCCGATACCCCGGATTTTCACTTTGCCCGGGGGCTAGCGTCATTGACGGACCGCAGCTGTTTTCTCCGGAAACAAGCAGGAGGTCTGTGTATGTGTGTGTGTGTGTGTTTTCTTGGGAAAGTGTGGGGGGACCAGCAAGTTTTGTGGCGTCAGACGCTACTTGCCATCTGAGAAATACAGCTTGACCGTGTGAAGTACCCTCGGTGCAAAGTTACTTCCAGGTAGTGCATCAGCAAAGCCGCAGAGCGGGACCCGGCCGATACCCCGGATTTTCACTTTGCCCGGGGGCTAGCGTCATTGACGGACCGCAGCTGTTTTCTCCGGAAACAAGCAGGAGGTCTGTGTATGTGTGTGTGTGTGTGTTTTCTTGGGAAAGTGTGGGGGGACCAGCAAGTTTTGTGGCGTCAGACGCTACTTGCCATCTGAGAAATACAGCTTGACCGTGTAAAGTACCCTCGGTGCAAAGTTACTTCCAGGTAGTGCATCAGCAAAGCCGCAGAGCGGGACCCGGCCGATACCCCGGATTTTCACTTTGCCCGGGGGCTAGCGTCATTGACGGACCGCAGCTGTTTTCTCCGGAAACAAGCAGGAGGCCTGTGCGTGTGTGTGTGTGTGTGTTTTCTTGGGAAAGTGTGGGGGGACCAGCAAGTTTTGTGGAGTCAGACGCTACTTGCCATCAGAGAAATACAGCTTGACCGTGTGAAGTACCCTTGGTGCAAAGTTACTTCCAGGTAGTGCATCAGCAAAGCCGCAGAGCGGGACCAGGCCGATACCCTGCATTTTCACTTTGCCTGGGGGCTAGCGTCATTGACGGACCGCAGCTGTTTTCTCCGGAAACAAGCAGGAGGCCTGTGCGTGTGTGTGTGTGTTTTCTTGGGACGGACTGGGGGGACCTGCAAGTTTTGTGGAGTCAGACGCTACATGCCATCAGAGAAATACAGCTTGACCGTGTGAAGTACCCTTGGTGCAAAGTTACTTCCAGGTAGTGCATCAGCAAAGCCGCAGAGCGGGACCTGGCCGATACCCTGCATTTTCACTTTGCCCGTGGACTAGCGTCATTGACGGACCGCAGCTGATTTCTCCGGAAACAAGCAGGAGGCATGTGCGTATGTGTGTGTGTGTTTTCTTGGGATGGAGTGGGGGGACCTGCAAGTTTTGTGGAGACAGACGCTACTTGCCATCAGAGAAATACAGCTTGACCGTGTGAAGTACGCTTGGTGCAAAGTTACTTCCAGGTAGTGCATCACCAAAGCCGCAGAGCGGGACCCGCCCGATACCCCGGATTTTCACTTTGCCCGGGGGCTAGCGTCATTGACGGACCGCAGCTGTTTTCTCCGGAAACAAGCAGGAGGTCTGTGTATGTGTGTGTGTGTGTGTTTTCTTGGGAAAGTGTGGGGGGACCAGTAAGTTTTGTGGCGTCAGACGCTACTTGCCATCTGAGAAATACAGCTTGACCGTGTAAAGTACCCTCGGTGCAAAGTTACTTCCAGGTAGTGCATCAGCAAAGCCACAGAGCGGGACCCGGCCGATACCCCGGATTTTCACTTTGCCCGGGGGCTAGCGTCATTGACGGACCGCAGCTGTTTTCTCCGGAAACAAGCAGGAGGCCTGTGCGTGTGTGTGTGAGTTTTCTTGGGAAGGACTGGGGTTACCTGCAAGTTTTGTGGAGTCAGACGCTACTTGCCATCAGAGAAATACAGCTTGACCGTGTGAAGTACGCTTGGTGCAAAGTTACTTCCAGGTAGTGCATCAGCAAAGCCGCAGAGCGGGACCAGGCCGATACCCTGCATTTTCACTTTGCCCGGGGGCTAGCGTCATTGACGGACCGCAGCTGTTTTCTCCGGAAACAAGCAGGAGGCCTGTGCGTGTGTGTGTGTGTTTTCTTGGGACGGACGGGGGGGACCTGCAAGTTTTGTGGAGTCAGACGCTACATGCCATCAGAGAAATACAGCTTGACCGTGTGAAGTACCCTTGGTGCAAAGTTACTTCCAGGTAGTGCATCAGCAAAGCCGCAGAGCGGGACCCGGCCGATACCCTGCATTTTCACTTTGCCCGTGGACTAGCGTCATTGACGGACCGCAGCTGATTTCTCCGGAAACAAGCAGGAGGCATGTGCGTATGTGTGTTTGTGTTTTCTTGGGATGGAGTGGGGGGACCTGCAAGTTTTGTGGAGACAGACGCTACTTGCCATCAGAGAAATACAGCTTGACCGTGTGAAGTACCCTCGGTGCAAAGTTACTTCCAGGTAGTGCATCACCAAAGCCGCAGAGCGGGACCCGGCCGATACCCCGGATTTTCACTTTGCCCGGGGGCTAGCGTCATTGACGGACCGCAGCTGTTTTCTCCGGAAACAAGCAGGAGGTCTGTGTATGTGTGTGTGTGTGTGTTTTCTTGGGAAAGTGTGGGGGGACCAGCAAGTTTTGTGGCGTCAGACGCTACTTGCCATCTGAGAAATACAGCTTGACCGTGTAAAGTACCCTCGGTGCAAAGTTACTTCCAGGTAGTGCATCAGCAAAGCCGCAGAGCGGGACCCGGCCGATACCCCGGATTTTCACTTTGCCCGGGGGCTAGCGTCATTGACGGACCGCAGCTGTTTTCTCCGGAAACAAGCAGGAGGCCTGTGCGTGTGTGTGTGTGTTTTCTTGGGAAGGACTGGGGTTACCTGCAAGTTTTGTGGAGTCAGACGCTACTTGCCATCAGAGAAATACAGCTTGACCGTGTGAAGTACCCTTGGTGCAAAGTTACTTCCAGGTAGTGCATCAGCAAAGCCGCAGAGCGGGACCAGGCCGATACCCTGCATTTTCACTTTGCCCGGGGGCTAGCGTCATTGACGGACCGCAGCTGATTTCTCCGGAAACAAGCAGGAGGCATGTGCGTATGTGTGTGTGTTTTCTTGGGATGGAGTGGGGGGACCTGCAAGTTTTGTGGAGACAGACGCTACTTGCCATCAGAGAAATACAGCTTGACCGTGTGAAGTACCCTCGGTGCAAAGTTACTTCCAGGTAGTGCATCACCAAAGCCGCAGAGCGAACCCGGCCGATACCCCGGATTTTCACTTTGCCCGGGGGCTAGCGTCATTGACGAACCGCAGCTGTTTTCTCCGGAAACAAGCAGAAGGCCTGTGCGTGTGTGTGTGTGTTTTCTTGGGAAGGACTGGGGGGACCTGCAAGTTTTGTGGAGTCAGACGCTACTTGCCATCAGAGAAATACAGCTTGACCGTGTGAAGTACCCTCGGTGCAAAGTTACTTCCAGGTAGTGCATCAGCAAAGCCGCATAGCGGGACCCGGCCGATACCCCGGATTTTCACTTTGCCCGGGGGCTAGCGTCATTGACGGACCGCAGCTGTTTTCTCCGGAAACAAGCAGGAGGTCTGTGTGTGTGTGTGTGTTTTCTTGGGAAAGTGTGGGGGGACCAGCAAGTTTTGTGGCGTCAGACGCTACTTGCCATCTGAGAAATACAGCTTGACCGTGTAAAGTACCCTCGGTGCAAAGTTACTTCCAGGTAGTGCATCACCAAAGCCGCAGAGCGGGACCCGGCCGATACCCCGGATTTTCACTTTGCCCGGGGGCTAGCGTCATTGACGGACCGCAGCTGTTTTCTCCGGAAACAAGCAGGAGGCCTGTGCGTGTGTGTGTGTGTTTTCTTGGGAAGAACTGGGGGGACCTGCAAGTTTTGTGGAGTCAGACGCTACCTGCCATCTGAGAAATACAGCTTGACCGTGTGAAGTACCCTCGGTGCAAAGTTACTTCCAGGTAGTGCATCAGCAAAGCCGCAGAGCGGGACCCGGCCGATACCCCGGATTTTTACTTTGCCCGGGGGCTAGCGTCATTGACGGACCGCAGCTGATTTCTCCGGAAACAAGCAGGAGGCATGTGCGTATGTGTGTGTGTTTTCTTGGGATGGAGTGGGGGGACCTGCAAGTTTTGTGGAGACAGACGCTACTTGCCATCAGAGAAATACAGCTTGACCGTGTGAAGTACCCTCGGTGCAAAGTTACTTCCAGGTAGTGCATCACCAAAGCCGCAGAGCGGGACCCGGCCGATACCCCGGATTTTCACTTTGCCCGGGGGCTAGCGTCATTGACGGACCGCAGCTGTTTTCTCCGGAAACAAGCAGGAGGTCTGTGTATGTGTGTGTGTGTGTGTTTTCTTAGGAAAGTGTGGGGGGACCAGCAAGTTTTGTGGCGTCAGACGCTACTTGCCATCTGAGAAATACAGCTTGACCGTGTAAAGTACCCTCGGTGCAAAGTTACTTCCAGGTAGTGCATCAGCAAAGCCGCAGAGCGGTACCCGGCCGATACCCCGGATTTTCACTTTGCCCGGGGGCTAGCGTCATTGACGGACCGCAGCTGTTTTCTCCGGAAACAAGCAGGAGGTCTGTGTATGTGTGTGTGTGTGTGTTTTCTTGGGAAAGTGTGGGGGGACCAGCAAGTTTTGTGGCGTCAGACGCTACTTGCCATCTGAGAAATACAGCTTGACCGTGTAAAGTACCCTCTGTGCAAAGTTACTTCCAGGTAGTGCATCAGCAAAGCCGCAGAGCGGGACCCGGCCGATACCCCGGATTTTCACTTTGCCCGGGGGCTAGCGTCATTGACGGACCGCAGCTGTTTTCTCCGGAAACAAGCAGGAGGCCTGTGCGTGTGTGTGTGTGTTTTCTTGGGAAGGACTGGGGTTACCTGCAAGTTTTGTGGAGTCAGACGCTACTTGCCATCAGAGAAATACAGCTTGACCGTGTGAAGTACCCTCGGTGCAAAGTTACTTCCAGGTAGTGCATCAGCAAAGCCGCAGAGCGGGACCCGGCCGATACCCCGGATTTTCACTTTGCCCGGGGGCTAGCGTCATTGACGGACCGCAGCTGTTTTCTCCGGAAACAAGCAGGAGGTCTGTGTATGTGTGTGTGTGTGTGTTTTCTTGGGACGGACTGGGGGGACCTGCAAGTTTTGTGGAGTCAGACGCTACTTGCCATCAGAGAAATACAGCTTGACCGTGTGAAGTACCCTTGGTGCAAAGTTACTTCCAGGTAGTGCATCAGCAAAGCCACAGAGCGGGACCCGGCCGATACCCTGCATTTTCACTTTGCCCGTGGACTAGCGTCATTGACGGACCGCAGCTGATTTCTCCGGAAACAAGCAGGAGGCATGTGCGTATGTGTGTGTGTTTTCTTGGGATGGAGTGGGGGGACCTGCAAGTTTTGTGGAGACAGACGCTACTTGCCATCAGAGAAATACAGCTTGACCGTGTGAAGTACCCTCGGTGCAAAGTTACTTCCAGGTAGTGCATCACCAAAGCCGCAGAGCGAACCCGGCCGATACCCCGGATTTTCACTTTGCCCGGGGGCTAGCGTCATTGACGGACCGCAGCTGTTTTCTCCGGAAACAAGCAGGAGGCATGTGCGTATGTGTGTGTGTTTTCTTGGGATGGAGTGGGGGGACCTGCAAGTTTTGTGGAGACAGACGCTACTTGCCATCAGAGAAATACAGCTTGACCGTGTGAAGTACCGTCGGTGCAAAGTTACTTCCAGGTAGTGCATCACCAAAGCCGCAGAGCGAACCCGGCCGATACCCCGGATTTTCACTTTGCCCGGGGGCTAGCGTCATTGACGGACCGCAGCTGTTTTCTCCGGAAACAAGCAGGAGGCCTGTACGTGTGTGTGTGTGTGTTTTCTTGGGAAAGAGTGGGGGGACCTGCAAGTTTTGTGGAGTCAGACGCTACTTGCCATCAGAGAAATACAGCTTGACCGTGTGAAGTACCCTTGGTGCAAAGTTACTTCCAGGTAGTGCATCAGCAAAGCCGCAGAGCGGGACCCGGCCGATACCCTGCATTTTCACTTTACCCGTGGACTAGCGTCATTGACGGACCGCAGCTGATTTCTCCGGAAACAAGCAGGAGGCATGTGCGTATGTGTGTGTGTTTTCTTGGGATGGAGTGGGGGGACCTGCAAGTTTTGTGGAGACAGACGCTACTTGCCATCAGAGAAATACAGCTTGACCGTGTAAAGTACCCTCGGTGCAAAGTTACTTCCAGGTAGTGCATCAGCAAAGCCGCAGAGCGGGACCCGGCCGATACCCCGGATTTTCACTTTGCCCGGGGGCTAGCGTCATTGACGGACCGCAGCTGATTTCTCCGGAAACAAGCAGTAGGCATGTGCGTATGTGTGTGTGTTTTCTTGGGATGGAGTGGGGGGACCTGCAAGTTTTGTGGAGTCAGACGCTACATGCCATCAGAGAAATACAGCTTGACCGTGTGAAGTACCCTCGGTGCAAAGTTACTTCCAGGTAGTGCATCACCAAAGCCGCAGAGCGAACCCGGCCGATACCACGGATTTTCACTTTGCCCGGGGGCTAGCGTCATTGACGGACCGCAGCTGTTTTCTCCGGAAACAAGCAGGAGGCCTGTGCGTGTGTGTGTGTGTTTTCTTGGGAAGGACTGGGGGGACCTGCAAGTTTTGTGGAGTCAGACGCTACTTGCCATCAGAGAAATACAGCTTGACCGTGTGAAGTACCCTCGGTGCAAAGTTACTTCCAGGTAGTGCATCAGCAAAGCCGCATAGCGGGACCCGGCCGATACCCCGGATTTTCACTTTGCCCGGGGGCTAGCGTCATTGACGGACCGCAGCTGTTTTCTCCGGAAACAAGAAGAAGGTCTGTGTGTGTGTGTGTGTGTGTGTTTTCTTGGGAAAGTGTGGGGGGACCAGCAAGTTTTGTGGAGTCAGACGCTACTTGCCATCAGAGAAATACAGCTTGACCGTGTGAAGTACCCTTGGTGCAAAGTTACTTCCAGGTAGTGCATCAGCAAAGCCGCAGAGCGGGACCCGGCCGATACCCTGCATTTTCACTTTGCCCGGGGGCTAGCGTCATTGACGGACCGCAGCTGATTTCTCCGGAAGCAAGCAGGAGGCATGTGCGTGTGTGTGTGTGTTTTCTTGGGATGGAGTGGGGGAACCTGCAAGTTTTGTGGAGACAGACGCTACTTGCCATCAGAGAAATACAGCTTGACCGTGTGAAGTACCCTCGGTGCAAAGTTACCTCCAGGTAGTGCATCAGCAAAGCCGCAGAGCAGGACCCGGCCGATACCCCGGATTTTCACTTTGCCCGGGGGCTAGCGTCATTGACGGACCGCAGCTGTTTTCTCCGGAAACAAGCAGGAGGCCTGTGCGTGTGTGTGTGTGTTTTCTTGGGAAGGACTGGGGTTACCTGCAAGTTTTGTGGAGTCAGACGCTACTTGCCATCAGAGAAATACAGCTTGACCGTGTGAAGTACCCTTGGTGCAAAGTTACTTCCAGGTAGTGCATCAGCAAAGCCGCAGAGCGGGACCCGGCCGATACCCTGCATTTTCACTTTGCCCGTGGTCTAGCGTCATTGACGGACCGCAGCTGATTTCTCCGGAAACAATCAGGAGGCATGTGCGTATGTGTGTGTGTTTTCTTGGGATGGAGTGGGGGGACCTGCAAGTTTTGTGGAGACAGACGCTACTTGCCATCAGAGAAATACAGCTTGACCGTGTGAAGTACCCTCGGTGCAAAGTTACTTCCAGGTAGTGCATCACCAAAGCCGCAGAGCGGGACCCGGCCGATACCCCGGATTTTCACTTTGCCCGGGGGCTAGCGTCATTGACGGACCGCAGCTGTTTTCTCCGGAAACAAGCAGGAGGTCTGTGTATGTGTGTGTGTGTGTGTTTTCTTGGGAAAGTGTGGGGGGACCAGCAAGTTTTGTGGCGTCAGACGCTACTTGCCATCTGAGAAATACAGCTTGACCGTGTAAAGTACCCTCGGTGCAAAGTTACTTCCAGGTATTGCATCAGCAAAGCCGCAGAGCGGGACCCGGCCGATACCCCGGATTTTCACTTTGCCCGGGGGCTAGCGTCATTGACGGGCCGCAGCTGTTTTCTCCGGAAACAAGCAGGAGGTCTGTGTATGTGTGTGTGTGTGTGTTTTCTTGGGAAAGTGTGGGGGGACCAGCAAGTTTTGTGGCGTCAGACGCTACTTGCCATCTGAGAAATACAGCTTGACCGTGTAAAGTACCCTCGGTGCAAAGTTACTTCCAGGTAGTGCATCAGCAAAGCCGCAGAGCGGGACCCGGCCGATACCGCGGATTTTCACTTTGCCCGGGGGCTAGCGTCATTGACGGACCGCAGCTGTTTTCTCCGGAAACAAGCAGGAGGCATGTGCGTATGTGTGTGTGTTTTCTTGGGATGGAGTGGGGGGACCTGCAAGTTTTGTGGAGACAGACGCTACTTGCCATCAGAGAAATACAGCTTGACCGTGTGAAGTACCGTCGGTGCAAAGTTACTTCCAGGTAGTGCATCACCAAAGCCGCAGAGCGAACCCGGCCGATACCCCGGATTTTCACTTTGCCCGGGGGCTAGCGTCATTGACGGACCGCAGCTGTTTTCTCCGGAAACAAGCAGGAGGCCTGTACGTGTGTGTGTGTGTGTTTTCTTGGGAAAGAGTGGGGGGACCTGCAAGTTTTGTGGAGTCAGACGCTACTTGCCATCAGAGAAATACAGCTTGACCGTGTGAAGTACCCTTGGTGCAAAGTTACTTCCAGGTAGTGCATCAGCAAAGCCGCAGAGCGGGACCCGGCCGATACCCTGCATTTTCACTTTACCCGTGGACTAGCGTCATTGACGGACCGCAGCTGATTTCTCCGGAAACAAGCAGGAGGCATGTGCGTATGTGTGTGTGTTTTCTTGGGATGGAGTGGGGGGACCTGCAAGTTTTGTGGAGACAGACGCTACTTGCCATCAGAGAAATACAGCTTGACCGTGTAAAGTACCCTCGGTGCAAAGTTACTTCCAGGTAGTGCATCAGCAAAGCCGCAGAGCGGGACCCGGCCGATACCCCGGATTTTCACTTTGCCCGGGGGCTAGCGTCATTGACGGACCGCAGCTGTTTTCTCCGGAAACAAGCAGGAGGTCTGTGTATGTGTGTGTGTGTGTGTTTTCTTGGGAAAGTGTGGGGGGACCAGCAAGTTTTGTGGCGTCAGACGCTACTTGCCATCTGAGAAATACAGCTTGACCGTGTAAAGTACCCTCGGTGCAAAGTTACTTCCAGGTAGTGCATCAGCAAAGCCGCAGAGCGGGACCCGGCCGATACCCCGGATTTTCACTTTGCCCGGGGGCTAGCGTCATTGACGGACCGCAGCTGTTTTCTCCGGAAACAAGCAGGAGGCCTGTGCGTGTGTGTGTGTGTTTTCTTGGGAAGGACTGGGGTTACCTGCAAGTTTTGTGGAGTCAGACGCTACTTGCCATCAGAGAAATACAGCTTGACCGTGTGAAGTACCCTTGGTGCAAAGTTACTTCCAGGTAGTGCATCAGCAAAGCCGCAGAGCGGGACCAGGCCGATACCCTGCATTTTCACTTTGCCCGGGGGCTAGCGTCATTGACGGACCGCAGCTGTTTTCTCCGGAAACAAGCAGGAGGCCTGTACGTGTGTGTGTGTGTGTTTTCTTGGGAAAGAGTGGGGGGACCTGCAAGTTTTGTGGAGTCAGACGCTACATGCCATCAGAGAAATACAGCTTGACCGTGTGAAGTACCCTTGGTGCAAAGTTACTTCCAGGTAGTGCATCAGCAAAGCCGCAGAGCGGGACCCGGCCGATACCCTGCATTTTCACTTTGCCCGTGGACTAGCGTCATTGACGGACCGCAGCTGATTTCTCCGGAAACAAGCAGGAGGCATGTGCGTATGTGTGTGTGTTTTCTTGGGATGGAGTGGGGGGACCTGCAAGTTTTGTGGAGACAGACGCTACTTGCCATCAGAGAAATACAGCTTGACCGTGTGAAGTACCCTCGGTGCAAAGTTACTTCCAGGTAGTGCATCACCAAAGCCGCAGAGCGAACCCGGCCGATACCTCGGATTTTCACTTTGCCCGGGGGCTAGCGTCATTGACGGACCGCAGCTGTTTTCTCCGGAAACAAGCAGGAGGCCTGTACGTGTGTGTGTGTGTGTTTTCTTGGGAAAGAGTGGGGGGACCTGCAAGTTTTGTGGAGTCAGACGCTACTTGCCATCAGAGAAATACAGCTTGACCGTGTGAAGTACCCTTGGTGCAAAGTTACTTCCAGGTAGTGCATCAGCAAAGCCGCAGAGCGGGACCCGGCCGATACCCTGCATTTTCACTTTGCCCGTGGACTAGCGTCATTGACGGACCGCAGCTGATTTCTCCGGAAACAAGCAGGAGGCATGTGCGTATGTGTGTGTGTTTTCTTGGGATGGAGTGGGGGGACCTGCAAGTTTTGTGGAGACAGACGCTACTTGCCATCAGAGAAATACAGCTTGACCGTGTGAAGTACCCTCGGTGCAAAGTTACTTCCAGGTAGTGCATCACTAAAGCCGCTGAGCGAACCCGGCCGATACCCCGGATTTTCACTTTGCCCGGGGGCTAGCGTCATTGACGAACCGCAGCTGTTTTCTCCGGAAACAAGCAGGAGGCCTGTACGTGCGTGTGTGTGTTTTCTTGGGAAAGTGTGGGGGGACCAGCAAGTTTTTTGGCGTCAGACGCTACTTGCCATCTGAGAAATACAGCTTGACCGTGTAAAGTACCCTCGGTGCAAAGTTACTTCCAGGTAGTGCATCAGCAAAGCCGCAGAGCGGGACCCGGCCGATACCCCGGATTTTCACTTTGCCCGGGGGCTAGCGTCATTGACGAACCGCAGCTGTTTTCTCCGGAAACAAGCAGGAGGCCTGTGCGTGTGTTTGTGTGTGTGTGTTTTCTTGGGAAGGACTGGGGGGACGTGCTAGTTTTGTGGAGTCAGACGCTACATGCCATCAGAGAAATACAGCTTGACCGTGTGAAGTACCCTCGGTGCAAAGTTACTTCCAGGTAGTGCATCAGCGAAGCCTCAGAGCGGAACCCGGCCGATACCCCGGATTTTCACTTTGCCCGGGGGCTAGCGTCATTGACGGACCGCAGCTGTTTTCTCCGGAAACAAGCAGGAGGCCTGTGCGTGTGTGTGTGTGTGTTTTCTTGGGAAGGACTGGGGGGACCTGCAAGTTTTGTGGAGTCAGACGCTACTTGCCATCAGAGAAATACAGCTTGACCGTGTGAAGTACCCTTGGTGCAAAGTTACTTCCAGGTAGTGCATCAGCAAAGCCTCAGAGCGGAACCCGGCCGATACCCCGGATTTTCACTTTGCCCGGGGGCTAGCGTCATTGACGGACCGCAGCTGTTTTCTCCGGAAACAAGCAGGAGGCCTGTGCGTGTGTTTGTGTGTGTGTGTTTTCTTGGGAAGGACTGGGGGGACGTGCTAGTTTTGTGGAGTCAGACGCTACATGCCATCAGAGAAATACAGCTTGACCGTGTGAAGTACCCTCGGTGCAAAGTTACTTCCAGGTAGTGCATCAGCGAAGCCTCAGAGCGGAACCCGTCCGATACCCCGGATTTTCACTTTGCCCGGGGGCTAGCGTCATTGACGGACCGCAGCTGTTTTCTCCGGAAACAAGCAGGAGGCCTGTGCGTGTGTGTGTGTGTGTTTTCTTGGGAAGGACTGGGGGGACCTGCAAGTTTTGTGGAGTCAGACGCTACTTGCCATCAGAGAAATACAGCTTGACCGTGTGAAGTACCCTTGGTGCAAAGTTACTTCCAGGTAGTGCATCAGCAAAGCCGCAGAGCGGGACCCGGCCGATACCCTGGATTTTCACTTTGCCCGGGGGCTAGCGTCATTGACGGACCGCAGCTGTTCTCTCCGGAAACAAGCAGGACGTCTGTGCGTGTGTGTGTGTGTTTTGTTGGGAAAGAGTGGGGGGACCAGCAAGTTTTGTGGAGTCAGACGCTACTTGCCATCAGAGAAATACAGCTTGACCGAGTGAAGTACCCTCGGTGCAAAGTTACTTCCAGGTAGTGCATCAGCGAAGCCTCAGAGCGGAACCCGGCCGATACCCCGGATTTTCACTTTGCCCGGGGGCTAGCGTCATTGACGGACCGCAGCTGTTTTCTCCGGAAACAAGCAGGAGGCCTGTGCGTGTGTGTGTGTGTGTTTTCTTGGGAAGGACTGGGGGGACCTGCAAGTTTTGTGGAGTCAGACGCTACTTGCCATCAGAGAAATACAGCTTGACCGTGTGAAGTACCCTTGGTGCAAAGTTACTTGCAGGTAGTGCATCAGCAAAGCCGCAGAGCGGGACCCGGCCGATACCCTGGATTTTCACTTTGCCCGGGGGCTAGCGTCATTGACGGACCGCAGCTGTTTTCTCCGGAAACAAGCAGGAGGTCTGTACGTGTGTGTGTGTGTGTTTTCTTGGGAAGGACTGGGGGGACCTGCAAGTTTTGTGGAGTCAGACGCTACTTGCCATCAGAGAAATACAGCTTGACCGTGTGAAGTACCCTTGGTGCAAAGTTACTTCCAGGTAGTGCATCAGCAAAGCCGCAGAGCGGGACCCGGCCGATACCCTGGATTTTCACTTTGCCCGGGGGCTAGCGTCATTGACGGACCGCAGCTGTTTTCTCCGGAAACAAGCAGGAGGTCTGTGTATGTGTGTGTGTGTGTGTTTTCTTGGGAAAGTGTGGGGGGACCAGCAAGTTTTGTGGCGTCAGACGCTACTTGCCATCTGAGAAATACAGCTTGACGGTGTAAAGTACCCTCGGTGCAAAGTTACTTCCAGGTAGTGCATCAGCGAAGCCGCAGAGGGGAACTCGGCCGATACCCCGGATTTTCACTTTGCCCGGGGGCTAGCGTCATTGACGGACCGCAGCTGTTTTCTCCGGAAACAAGTAGGAGGCCTGTGCGTGTGTGTGTGTGTGTGTTTTCTTGGGAAAGTGTGGGGGGACCAGCAAGTTTTGTGGCGTCAGACGCTACTTGCCATCAGAGAAATACAGCTTGACCGTGTGAAGTACCCTTGGTGCAAAGTTACTTCCAGGTAGTGCATCAGCAAAGCCGCAGAGCGGGACCCGGCCGATACCCTGGATTTTCACTTTGCCCGGGGGCTAGCGTCATTGACGGACCGCAGCTGTTCTCTCCGGAAACAAGCAGGACGTCTGTGCGTGTGTGTGTGTGTTTTGTTGGGAAAGAGTGGGGGGACCAGCAAGTTTTGTGGAGTCAGACGCTACTTGCCATCAGAGAAATACAGCTTGACCGAGTGAAGTACCCTCGGTGCAAAGTTACTTCCAGGTAGTGCATCAGCGAAGCCGCAGAGCGGAACCCGGCCGATACCCCGGATTTTCACTTTGCCCGGGGGCTAGCATCATTGACGGACCGCAGCTGTTTTCTCCGGAAACAAGTAGGAGGCCTGTACGTGTGTGTGTGTGTGTTTTCTTGGGAAAGAGTGGGGGGACCAGCAAGTTTTGTGGAGTCAGACGCTACTTGCTATCAGAGAAATACAGCTTGACCGTGTGAAGTACCCTCGGTGCAAAGTTACTTCCAGGTAGTGCATCAGCAAAGCCGCAGAGCGGGACCCGGCCGATACCACGGATTTTCACTTTGCCCGGGGGCTAGCGTCATTGACGGACCGCAGCAGTTTTCTCCGGAAACAAGCAGGAGGCCTGTGCGTGTGTGTGTGTGTGTGTTTTCTTGGGAAAGTGTGGGGGGACCAGCAAGTTTTGTGGCGTCAGACGCTACTTGCCATCTGAGAAATACAGCTTGACCGTGTAAAGTACCCTCGGTGCAAAGTTACTTCCAGGTAGTGCATCAGCAAAGCCGCAGAGCTGGACCCGGCCGATACCCCGGATTTTCACTTTGCCCGGGGGCTAGCGTCATTGACGGACCGCAGCTGTTTTCTCCGGAAACAAGCAGGATGCCTGTACGTGTGTGTGTGTGTTTTCTTGGGAAGGACTGGGGGGACCTGCAAGTTTTGTGGAGTCAGAAGCTACTTGCCATCAGAGAAATCCAGCTTGACCGTGTGAAGTACCCTTGGTGCAAAGTTACTTCCAGGTAGTGCATCAGCGAAGTCGCAGAGCGGAACCCGGCCGGTACTTCGGATTTTCACTTTGCCCGGGGGCTAGCGTCATTGACGGACCGCAGCTGTTTTCTCCGGAAACGAGCAGGAGGTCTGTGCGTGTGTTTGTGTGTGTTTTCTTGGGAAAGAGTGGGGGGACCAGCAAGTTTTGTGGAGTCAGATGCTACTTGCCATCAGAGAAATACAGCTTGACCGTGTGAAGTACCCTCGGTGCAAAGTCACTTCCAGGTAGTGCATCAGCGAAGCCGCAGAGCGGGACCCGGCCGATAACCCGGATTTTCACTTTGCCCGGGGGCTAGCGTCATTGACGGACCGCAGCTGTTTTCTCCGGAAACAAGCAGGAGGGCTGTACGTGTGTGTGTGTGTTTTCTTGGGAAGGACTGGCGGGACCTGCAAGTTTTGTGGAGTCAGACGCTACTTGCCATCAGAGAAATACAGCTTGACCGTGTGAAGTACCCTTGGTGCAAAGTTACTTCTAGGTAGTGCATCAGCAAAGCCGCAGAGCGGGACCCGGCCGATACCCTGGATTTTCACTTTGCCCGGGGGCTAGCGTCATTGACGGACCGCAGCTGTTCTCTCCGGAAACGAGCAGGAGGTCTGTGCGTGTGTTTGTGTGTGTTTTCTTGGGAAAGTGTGGGGGGACCAGCAAGTTTTGTGGCGTCAGACGCTACTTGCCATCTGAGAAATACAGCTTGACCGTGTAAAGTACCCTTGGTGCAAAGTTACTTCCAGGTAGTGCATCAGCAAAGCCGCAGAGCGGGACCCGGCCGATACCCTGCATTTTCACTTTGCCCGTGGACTAGCGTCATTGACGGACCGCAGCTGATTTCTCCGGAAGCAAGCAGGAGGCATGTGCGTGTGTGTGTGTGTTTTCTTGGGATGGAGTGGGGGAACCTGCAAGTTTTGTGGAGACAGACGCTACTTGCCATCAGAGAAATACAGCTTGACCGTGTGAAGTACCCTCGGTGCAAAGTTACTTCCAGGTAGTGCATCAGCAAAGCCGCAGAGCAGGACCCGGCCGATACCCCGGATTTTCACTTTGCCCGGGGGCTAGCGTCATTGACGGACCGCAGCTGTTTTCTCCGGAAACAAGCAGGAGGCCTGTGCGTGTGTGTGTGTGTTTTCTTGGGAAGGACTGGGGTTACCTGCAAGTTTTGTGGAGTCAGACGCTACTTGCCATCAGAGAAATACAGCTTGACCGTGTGAAGTACCCTTGGTGCAAAGTTACTTCCAGGTAGTGCATCAGCAAAGCCGCAGAGCGGGACCCGGCCGATACCCCGGATTTTCACTTTGCCCGGGGGCTAGCGTCATTGACGGACCGCAGCTGTTTTCTCCGGAAACAAGCAGAAGGTCTGTGTGTGTGTGTGTGTGTGTTTTCTTGGGAAAGTGTGGGGGGACCAGCAAGTTTTGTGGAGTCAGACGCTACTTGCCATCAGAGAAATACAGCTTGACCGTGTGAAGTACCCTTGGTGCAAAGTTACTTCCGGGTAGTGCATCAGCAAAGCCGCAGAGCGGGACCCGGCCGATACCCTGCATTTTCACTTTGCCCGTGGAGTAGCGTCATTGACGGACCGCAGCTGATTTCTCCGGAAGCAAGCAGGAGGCATGTGCGTGTGTGTGTGTGTTTTCTTGGGATGGAGTGGGGGAACCTGCAAGTTTTGTGGAGACAGACGCTACTTGCCATCAGAGAAATACAGCTTGACCGTGTGAAGTACCCTCGGTGCAAAGTTACTTCCAGGTAGTGCATCAGCAAAGCCGCATAGCGGGACCCGGCCGATACCCCGGATTTTCACTTTGCCCGGGGGCTAGCGTCATTGACGGACCGCAGCTGTTTTCTCCGGAAACAAGCAGGAGGTCTGTGTGTGTGTGTGTGTGTTTTCTTGGGAAAGTGTGGGGGGACCAGCAAATTTTGTGGCGTCAGACGCTACTTGCCATCTGAGAAATACAGCTTGACCGTGTAAAGTACCCTCGGTGCAAAGTTACTTCCAGGTAGTGCATCAGCAAAGCCGCAGAGCGGGACCCGGCCGATACCCCGGATTTTCACTTTGCCCGGGGGCTAGCGTCATTGACGGACCGCAGCTGTTTTCTCCGGAAACAAGTAGGAGGCCTGTACGTGTGTGTGTGTGTGTTTTCTTGGGAAGGACTGGGGGGACCTGCAAGTTTTGTGGAGTCAGACGCTACTTGCCATCAGAGAAAGACAGCTTGACCGTGTGAAGTACCCTTGGTGCAAAGTTACTTCCAGGTAGTGCATCAGCAAAGCCGCAGAGCGGGACCCGGCCGATACCCCGGATTTTCACTTTGCCCGGGGGCTAGCGTCATTGACGGACCGCAGCTGTTTTCTCCGGAAACAAGTAGGAGGCCTGTACGTGTGTGTGTGTGTGTTTTCTTGGGAAAGTGTGGGGGGACCAGCAAGTTTTGTGGCGTCAGACGCTACTTGCCATCTGAGAAATACAGCTTGACCGTGTAAAGTACCCTTGGTGCAAAGTTACTTCCAGGTAGTGCATCAGCAAAGCCGCAGAGCGGGACCCGGCCGATACCCTGCATTTTCACTTTGCCCGTGGACTAGCGTCATTGACGGACCGCAGCTGATTTCTCCGGAAGCAAGCAGGAGGCATGTGCGTGTGTGTGTGTGTTTTCTTGGGATGGAGTGGGGGAACCTGCAAGTTTTGTGGAGACAGACGCTACTTGCCATCAGAGAAATACAGCTTGACCGTGTGAAGTACCCTCGGTGCAAAGTTACTTCCAGGTAGTGCATCAGCAAAGCCGCAGAGCAGGACCCGGCCGATACCCCGGATTTTCACTTTGCCCGGGGGCTAGCGTCATTGACGGACCGCAGCTGTTTTCTCCGGAAACAAGCAGGAGGCCTGTGCGTGTGTGTGTGTGTTTTCTTGGGAAGGACTGGGGTTACCTGCAAGTTTTGTGGAGTCAGACGCTACTTGCCATCAGAGAAATACAGCTTGACCGTGTGAAGTACCCTTGGTGCAAAGTTACTTCCAGGTAGTGCATCAGCAAAGCCGCAGAGCGGGACCCGGCCGATACCCCGGATTTTCACTTTGCCCGGGGGCTAGCGTCATTGACGGACCGCAGCTGTTTTCTCCGGAAACAAGCAGAAGGTCTGTGTGTGTGTGTGTGTGTGTTTTCTTGGGAAAGTGTGGGGGGACCAGCAAGTTTTGTGGAGTCAGACGCTACTTGCCATCAGAGAAATACAGCTTGACCGTGTGAAGTACCCTTGGTGCAAAGTTACTTCCAGGTAGTGCATCAGCAAAGCCGCAGAGCGGGACCCGGCCGATACCCTGCATTTTCACTTTGCCCGTGGACTAGCGTCATTGACGGACCGCAGCTGATTTCTCCGGAAGCAAGCAGGAGGCATGTGCGTGTGTGTGTGTGTTTTCTTGGGATGGAGTGGGGGAACCTGCAAGTTTTGTGGAGACAGACGCTACTTGCCATCAGAGAAATACAGCTTGACCGTGTGAAGTACCCTCGGTGCAAAGTTACTTCCAGGTAGTGCATCAGCAAAGCCGCAGAGCAGGACCCGGCCGATACCCCGGATTTTCACTTTGCCCGGGGGCTAGCGTCATTGACGGACCGCAGCTGTTTTCTCCGGAAACAAGCAGGAGGCCTGTGCGTGTGTGTGTGTGTTTTCTTGGGAAGGACTGGGGTTACCTGCAAGTTTTGTGGAGTCAGACGCTACTTGCCATCAGAGAAATACAGCTTGACCGTGTGAAGTACCCTTGGTGCAAAGTTACTTCCAGGTAGTGCATCAGCAAAGCCGCAGAGCGGGACCCGGCCGATACCCCGGATTTTCACTTTGCCCGGGGGCTAGCGTCATTGACGGACCGCAGCTGTTTTCTCCGGAAACAAGCAGAAGGTCTGTGTGTGTGTGTGTGTGTGTTTTCTTGGGAAAGTGTGGGGGGACCAGCAAGTTTTGTGGAGTCAGACGCTACTTGCCATCAGAGAAATACAGCTTGACCGTGTGAAGTACCCTTGGTGCAAAGTTACTTCCGGGTAGTGCATCAGCAAAGCCGCAGAGCGGGACCCGGCCGATACCCTGCATTTTCACTTTGCCCGTGGACTAGCGTCATTGACGGACCGCAGCTGATTTCTCCGGAAGCAAGCAGGAGGCATGTGCGTGTGTGTGTGTGTTTTCTTGGGATGGAGTGGGGGAACCTGCAAGTTTTGTGGAGACAGACGCTACTTGCCATCAGAGAAATACAGCTTGACCGTGTGAAGTACCCTCGGTGCAAAGTTACTTCCAGGTAGTGCATCAGCAAAGCCGCATAGCGGGACCCGGCCGATACCCCGGATTTTCACTTTGCCCGGGGGCTAGCGTCATTGACGGACCGCAGCTGTTTTCTCCGGAAACAAGCAGGAGGTCTGTGTGTGTGTGTGTGTGTTATCTTGGGAAAGTGTGGGGGGACCAGAAAATTTTGTGGCGTCAGACGCTACTTGCCATCTGAGAAATACAGCTTGACCGTGTAAAGTACCCTCGGTGCAAAGTTACTTCCAGGTAGTGCATCAGCAAAGCCGCAGAGCGGGACCCGGCCGATACCCCGGATTTTCACTTTGCCCGGGGGCTAGCGTCATTGACGGACCGCAGCTGTTTTCTCCGGAAACAAGTAGGAGGCCTGTACGTGTGTGTGTGTGTGTTTTCTTGGGAAAGAGTGGGGGGACCAGCAAGTTTTGTGGAGTCAGACGCTACTTGCTATCAGAGAAATACAGCTTGACCGTGTGAAGTACCCTCGGTGCAAAGTTACTTCCAGGTAGTGCATCATCGAAGCGGCAGAGCGGAACCCGGCCGATACCCCGGATTTTCACTTTGCCCGGAGGCTAGCGTCATTGACGGACCGCAGCTGTTTTCTCCGGAAACAAGCAGGAGGCCTGTGCGTGTGTTTGTGTGTGTGTGTTTTCTTGGGAAAGAGTGGGGGGACCAGCAAGTTTTGTGGAGTCAGACGCTACTTGCTATCAGAGAAATACAGCTTGACCGTGTGAAGTACCCTCGGTGCAAAGTTACTTCCAGGTAGTGCATCATCGAAGCGGCAGAGCGGAACCCGGCCGATACCCCGGATTTTCACTTTGCCCGGAGGCTAGCGTCATTGACGGACCGCAGCTGTTTTCTCCGGAAACAAGCAGGAGGCCTGTGCGTGTGTTTGTGTGTGTGTGTTTTCTTGGGAAGGACTGGGGGGACGTGCTAGTTTTGTGGAGTCAGACGCTACATGCCATCAGAGAAATACAGCTTGACCGTGTGAAGTACCCTCGGTGCAAAGTTACTTCCAGGTAGTGCATCAGCGAAGCCTCAGAGCGGAACCCGGCCGATACCCCGGATTTTCACTTTGCCCGGGGGCTAGCGTCATTGACGGACCGCAGCTGTTTTCTCCGGAAACAAGCAGGAGGCCTGTGCGTGTGTGTGTGTGTGTTTTCTTGGGAAGGACTGGGGGGACCTGCAAGTTTTGTGGAGTCAGACGCTACTTGCCATCAGAGAAATACAGCTTGACCGTGTGAAGTACCCTTGGTGCAAAGTTACTTGCAGGTAGTGCATCAGCAAAGCCGCAGAGCGGGACCCGGCCGATACCCTGGATTTTCACTTTGCCCGGGGGCTAGCGTCATTGACGGACCGCAGCTGTTCTCTCCGGAAACAAGCAGGAGGTCTGTGCGTGTGTGTGCGTGTTTTCTTGGGTAAGAGTGGGGGGACCAGAAAGTTTTGTGGAGTCAGACGCTACTTGCCATCAGAGAAATACAGCTTGACCGTGTGAAGTACCCTCGGTGCAAAGTTACTTCCAGGTAGTGCATCAGCGAAGCCGCAGAGGGGAACTCGGCCGATACCCCGGATTTTCACTTTGCCCGGGGGCTAGCGTCATTGACGGACCGCAGCTGTTTTCTCCGGAAACAAGTAGGAGGCCTGTACGTGTGTGTGTGTGTGTTTTCTTGGGAAGGACTGGGGGGACCTGCAAGTTTTGTGGAGTCAGACGCTACTTGCCATCAGAGAAAGACAGCTTGACCGTGTGAAGTACCCTTGGTGCAAAGTTACTTCCAGGTAGTGCATCAGCAAAGCCGCAGAGCGGGACCCGGCCGATACCCCGGATTTTCACTTTGCCCGGGGGCTAGCGTCATTGACGGACCGCAGCTGTTTTCTCCGGAAACAAGTAGGAGGCCTGTACGTGTGTGTGTGTGTGTTTTCTTGGGAAAGAGTGGGGGGACCAGCAAGTTTTGTGGAGTCAGACGCTACTTGCTATCAGAGAAATACAGCTTGACCGTGTGAAGTACCCTCGGTGCAAAGTTACTTCCAGGTAGTGCATCATCGAAGCGGCAGAGCGGAACCCGGCCGATACCCCGGATTTTCACTTTGCCCGGAGGCTAGCGTCATTGACGGACCGCAGCTGTTTTCTCCGGAAACAAGCAGGAGGCCTGTGCGTGTGTTTGTGTGTGTGTGTTTTCTTGGGAAAGAGTGGGGGGACCAGCAAGTTTTGTGGAGTCAGACGCTACTTGCTATCAGAGAAATACAGCTTGACCGTGTGAAGTACCCTCGGTGCAAAGTTACTTCCAGGTAGTGCATCATCGAAGCGGCAGAGCGGAACCCGGCCGATACCCCGGATTTTCACTTTGCCCGGAGGCTAGCGTCATTGACGGACCGCAGCTGTTTTCTCCGGAAACAAGCAGGAGGCCTGTGCGTGTGTTTGTGTGTGTGTGTTTTCTTGGGAAGGACTGGGGGGACGTGCTAGTTTTGTGGAGTCAGACGCTACATGCCATCAGAGAAATACAGCTTGACCGTGTGAAGTACCCTCGGTGCAAAGTTACTTCCAGGTAGTGCATCAGCGAAGCCTCAGAGCGGAACCCGGCCGATACCCCGGATTTTCACTTTGCCCGGGGGCTAGCGTCATTGACGGACCGCAGCTGTTTTCTCCGGAAACAAGCAGGAGGCCTGTGCGTGTGTGTGTGTGTGTTTTCTTGGGAAGGACTGGGGGGACCTGCAAGTTTTGTGGAGTCAGACGCTACTTGCCATCAGAGAAATACAGCTTGACCGTGTGAAGTACCCTTGGTGCAAAGTTACTTGCAGGTAGTGCATCAGCAAAGCCGCAGAGCGGGACCCGGCCGATACCCTGGATTTTCACTTTGCCCGGGGGCTAGCGTCATTGACGGACCGCAGCTGTTCTCTCCGGAAACAAGCAGGAGGTCTGTGCGTGTGTGTGCGTGTTTTCTTGGGTAAGAGTGGGGGGACCAGAAAGTTTTGTGGAGTCAGACGCTACTTGCCATCAGAGAAATACAGCTTGACCGTGTGAAGTACCCTCGGTGCAAAGTTACTTCCAGGTAGTGCATCAGCGAAGCCGCAGAGGGGAACTCGGCCGATACCCCGGATTTTCACTTTGCCCGGGGGCTAGCGTCATTGACGGACCGCAGCTGTTTTCTCCGGAAACAAGTAGGAGGCCTGTACGTGTGTGTGTGTGTGTTTTCTTGGGAAGGACTGGGGGGACCTGCAAGTTTTGTGGAGTCAGACGCTACTTGCCATCAGAGAAATACAGCTTGACCGTGTGAAGTACCCTTGGTGCAAAGTTACTTCCAGGTAGTGCATCAGCAAAGCCGCAGAGCGGGACCCGGCCGATACCCTGGATTTTCACTTTGCCCGGGGGCTAGCGTCATTGACGGACCGCAGCTGTTTTCTCCGGAAACAAGCAGGAGGTCTGTGTATGTGTGTGTGTGTGTGTTTTCTTGGGAAAGTGTGGGGGGACCAGCAAGTTTTGTGGCGTCAGACGCTACTTGCCATCTGAGAAATACAGCTTGACCGTGTAAAGTACCCTCGGTGCAAAGTTACTTCCAGGTAGTGCATCAGCGAAGCCGCAGAGGGGAACTCGGCCGATACCCCGGATTTTCACTTTGCCCGGGGGCTAGCGTCATTGACGGACCGCAGCTGTTTTCTCCGGAAACAAGTAGGAGGCCTGTACGTGTGTGTGTGTGTGTTTTCTTGGGAAGGACTGGGGGGACCTGCAAGTTTTGTGGAGTCAGACGCTACTTGCCATCAGAGAAATACAGCTTGACCGTGTGAAGTACACTTGGTGCAAAGTTACTTCCAGGTAGTGCATCAGCAAAGCCGCAGAGCGGGACCCGGCCGATACCCTGGATTTTCACTTTGCCCGGGGGCTAGCGTCATTGACGGACCGCAGCTGTTCTCTCCGGAAACAAGCAGGAGGTCTGTGCGTGTGTGTGTGTGTTTTGTTGGGAAAGAGTGGGGGGACCAGCAAGTTTTGTGGAGTCAGACGCTACTTGCCATCAGAGAAATACAGCTTGACCGAGTGAAGTACCCTCGGTGCAAAGTTACTTCCAGGTAGTGCATCAGCGAAGCCGCAGAGCGGAACCCGGCCGATACCCCGGATTTTCACTGTGCCCGGGGGCTAGCATCATTGACGGACCGCAGCTGTTTTCTCCGGAAACAAGTAGGAGGCCTGTACGTGTGTGTGTGTGTGTTTTCTTGGGAAAGAGTGGGGGGACCAGCAAGTTTTGTGGAGTCAGACGCTACTTGCTATCAGAGAAATACAGCTTGACCGTGTGAAGTACCCTCGGTGCAAAGTTACTTCCAGGTAGTGCATCATCGAAGCGGCAGAGCGGAACCCGGCCGATACCCCGGATTTTCACTTTGCCCGGAGGCTAGCGTCATTGACGGACCGCAGCTGTTTTCTCCGGAAACAAGCAGGAGGCCTGTGCGTGTGTTTGTGTGTGTGTGTTTTCTTGGGAAGGACTGGGGGGACGTGCTAGTTTTGTGGAGTCAGACGCTACATGCCATAAGAGAAATACAGCTTGACCGTGTGAAGTACCCTCGGTGCAAAGTTACTTCCAGGTAGTGCATCAGCAAAGCCGCAGAGCGGGACCCGGCCGATACCCCGGATTTTCACTTTGCCCGGAGGCTAGCGTCATTGACGGACCGCAGCTGTTTTCTCCGGAAACAAGCAGGAGGCCTGTACGTGCGTGTGTGTGTTTTCTTGGGAAAGTGTGGGGGGACCAGCAAGTTTTGTGGCGTCAGACGCTACTTGCCATCTGAGAAATACAGCTTGACCGTGTAAAGTACCCTCGGTGCAAAGTTACTTCCAGGTAGTGCATCAGCAAAGCCGCAGAGCGGGACCCGGCCGATACCCCGGATTTTCACTTTGCCCGGGGGCTAGCGTCATTGACGGACCGCAGCTGTTTTCTCCGGAAACAAGCAGGAGGCCTGTGCGTGTGTGTGTGTGTTTTCTTCGGAAGGAGTGGGGGGACGTGCAAGTTTTGTGTAGTCAGACGCTACATCCCATCAGAGAAATACAGCTTGACCGTGTGAAGTACCCTCGGTGCAAAGTTACTTCCAGGTAGTGCATCAGCAAAGCCGCAGAGCGGGACCCGGCCGATACCACGGATTTTCACTTTGCCCGGGGGCTAGCGTCATTGACGGACCGCAGCTGTTTTCTCCGGAAACAAGCAGGAGGCCTGTGCGTGTGTGTGTGTGTGTGTTTTCTTGGGAAAGTGTGGGGGGACCAGCAAGTTTTGTGGCGTCAGACGCTACTTGCCATCTGAGAAATACAGCTTGACCGTGTAAAGTACCCTCGGTGCAAAGTTACTTCCAGGTAGTGCATCAGCAAAGCCGCAGAGCTGGACCCGGCCGATACCCCGGATTTTCACTTTGCCCGGGGGCTAGCGTCATTGACGGACCGCAGCTGTTTTCTCCGGAAACAAGCAGGATGCCTGTACGTGTGTGTGTGTTTTCTTGGGAAGGACTGGGGGGACCTGCAAGTTTTGTGGAGTCAGAAGCTACTTGCCATCAGAGAAATCCAGCTTGACCGTGTGAAGTACCCTTGGTGCAAAGTTACTTCCAGGTAGTGCATCAGCGAAGTCGCAGAGCGGAACCCGGCCGGTACTTCGGATTTTCACTTTGCCCGGGGGCTAGCGTCATTGACGGACCGCAGCTGTTTTCTCCGGAAACGAGCAGGAGGTCTGTGCGTGTGTTTGTGTGTGTTTTCTTGGGAAAGAGTGGGGGGACCAGCAAGTTTTGTGGAGTCAGATGCTACTTGCCATCAGAGAAATACAGCTTGACCGTGTGAAGTACCCTCGGTGCAAAGTCACTTCCAGGTAGTGCATCAGCGAAGCCGCAGAGCGGGACCCGGCCGATAACCCGGATTTTCACTTTGCCCGGGGGCTAGCGTCATTGACGGACCGCAGCTGTTTTCTCCGGAAACAAGCAGGAGGCCTGTACGTGTGTGTGTGTGTTTTCTTGGGAAGGACTGGCGGGACCTGCAAGTTTTGTGGAGTCAGACGCTACTTGCCATCAGAGAAATACAGCTTGACCGTGTGAAGTACCCTTGGTGCAAAGTTACTTCTAGGTAGTGCATCAGCAAAGCCGCAGAGCGGGACCCGGCCGATACCCTGGATTTTCACTTTGCCCGGGGGCTAGCGTCATTGACGGACCGCAGCTGTTCTCTCCGGAAACGAGCAGGAGGTCTGTGCGTGTGTTTGTGTGTGTTTTCTTGGGAAAGTGTGGGGGGACCAGCAAGTTTTGTGGCGTCAGACGCTACTTGCCATCTGAGAAATACAGCTTGACCGTGTAAAGTACCCTTGGTGCAAAGTTACTTCCAGGTAGTGCATCAGCAAAGCCGCAGAGCGGGACCCGGCCGATACCCTGCATTTTCACTTTGCCCGTGGACTAGCGTCATTGACGGACCGCAGCTGATTTCTCCGGAAGCAAGCAGGAGGCATGTGCGTGTGTGTGTGTGTTTTCTTGGGATGGAGTGGGGGAACCTGCAAGTTTTGTGGAGACAGACGCTACTTGCCATCAGAGAAATACAGCTTGACCGTGTGAAGTACCCTCGGTGCAAAGTTACTTCCAGGTAGTGCATCAGCAAAGCCGCAGAGCAGGACCCGGCCGATACCCCGGATTTTCACTTTGCCCGGGGGCTAGCGTCATTGACGGACCGCAGCTGTTTTCTCCGGAAACAAGCAGGAGGCCTGTGCGTGTGTGTGTGTGTTTTCTTGGGATGGAGTGGGGGAACCTGCAAGTTTTGTGGAGACAGACGCTACTTGCCATCAGAGAAATACAGCTTGACCGTGTGAAGTACCCTTGGTGCAAAGTTACTTCCAGGTAGTGCATCAGCAAAGCCGCAGAGCGGGACCCGGCCGATACCCCGGATTTTCACTTTGCCCGGGGGCTAGCGTCATTGACGGACCGCAGCTGTTTTCTCCGGAAACAAGCAGAAGGTCTGTGTGTGTGTGTGTGTGTGTTTTCTTGGGAAAGTGTGGGGGGACCAGCAAGTTTTGTGGAGTCAGACGCTACTTGCCATCAGAGAAATACAGCTTGACCGTGTGAAGTACCCTTGGTGCAAAGTTACTTCCGGGTAGTGCATCAGCAAAGCCGCAGAGCGGGACCCGGCCGATACCCTGCATTTTCACTTTGCCCGTGGACTAGCGTCATTGACGGACCGCAGCTGATTTCTCCGGAAGCAAGCAGGAGGCATGTGCGTGTGTGTGTGTGTTTTCTTGGGATGGAGTGGGGGAACCTGCAAGTTTTGTGGAGACAGACGCTACTTGCCATCAGAGAAATACAGCTTGACCGTGTGAAGTACCCTCGGTGCAAAGTTACTTCCAGGTAGTGCATCAGCAAAGCCGCATAGCGGGACCCGACCGATACCCCGGATTTTCACTTTGCCCGGGGGCTAGCGTCATTGACGGACCGCAGCTGTTTTCTCCGGAAACAAGCAGGAGGTCTGTGTGTGTGTGTGTGTGTTTTCTTGGGAAAGTGTGGGGGGACCAGCAAATTTTGTGGCGTCAGACGCTACTTGCCATCTGAGAAATACAGCTTGACCGTGTAAAGTACCCTCGGTGCAAAGTTACTTCCAGGTAGTGCATCAGCAAAGCCGCAGAGCGGGACCCGGCCGATACCCCGGATTTTCACTTTGCCCGGGGGCTAGCGTCATTGACGGACCGCAGCTGTTTTCTCCGGAAACAAGCAGGAGGCCTGTGCGTGTGTGTGTGTGTTTTCTTGGGAAGAACTGGGGGGACCTGCAAGTTTTGTGGAGTCAGACGCTACCTGCCATCTGAGAAATACAGCTTGACCGTGTGAAGTACCCTCGGTGCAAAGTTACTTCCAGGTAGTGCATCAGCAAAGCCGCAGAGCGGGACCCGGCCGATACCCCGGATTTTCACTTTGCCCGGGGGCTAGCGTCATTGACGGACCGCAGCTGTTTTCTCCGGAAACAAGCAGGAGGTCTGTGTATGTGTGTGTGTGTGTGTGTTTTCTTGGGAAAGTGTGGGTGGACCAGCAAGTTTTGTGGCGTCAGACGCTACTTGCCATCTGAGAAATACAGGTTGACCGTGTAAAGTACCCTCGGTGCAAAGTTACTTCCAGGTAGTGCATCAGCAAAGCCGCAGAGCGGGACCCGGCCGTTACCCCGGATTTTCACTTTGCCCGGGGGCTAGCGTCATTCACGGACCGCAGCTGTTCTCTCCGGAAAAGAGCAGGAGGTCTGTGCTTGTGTTTGTGTGTGTTTTCTTGGGAAGGACTGGGGGGACCAGCAAGTTTTGTGGAGTCAGACGCTACCTGCCATCTGAGAAATACAGCTTGACCGTGTAAAGTACCCTCGGTGCAAAGTTACTTCCAGGTAGTGCATCAGCAAAGCCGCAGAGCGGGACCCGGCCGATACCCCGGATTTTCACTTTGCCCGGGGGCTAGCGTCATTGACGGACCGCAGCTGTTTTCTCCGGAAACAAGCAGGAGGTCTGTGTATGTGTGTGTGTGTGTGTTTTCTTGGGAAAGTGTGGGGGGACCAACAAGTTTTGTGGCGTCAGACGCTACTTGCCATCTGAGAAATACAGCTTGACCGTGTAAAGTACCCTCGGTGCAAAGTTACTTCCAGGTAGTGCATCAGCAAAGCCGCAGAGCGGGACCCGGCCGATACCCCGGATTTTCACTTTGCCCGTGGACTAGCGTCATTGACGGACCGCAGCTGTTTTCTCCGGAAACAAGCAGGAGTCCTGTGCGTGTGTGTGTGTGTTTTCTTGGGAAGGACTGGGGGGACCTGCAAGTTTTGTGGAGTCAGACGCTACCTGCCATCTGAGAAATACAGCTTGACCGTGTAAAGTACCCTCGGTGCAAAGTTACTTCCAGGTAGTGCATCAGCAAAGCCGCAGAGCGGGACCCGGCCGATACCCCGGATTTTCACTTTGCCCGGGGGCTAGCGTCATTGACGGACCGCAGCTGTCTTCTCCGGAAACAAGCAGGAGGCCTGTGAGTGTGTGTGTGTGTTTTCTTGGGAAGGACTGGGGGGACCTGCAAGTTTTGTGGAGTCAGACGCTACTTGCCATCAGAGAAATACAGCTTGACCGTGTGAAGTACCCTTGGTGCAAAGTTACTTCCAGGTAGTGCATCAGCAAAGCCGCAGAGCGGGACCCGGCCGGTACCCCGGATTTTCACTTTGCCCGGGGGCTAGCGTCATTGACGGACCGCAGCTGTTTTCTCCGGAAACAAGCAGGAGGTCTGTGTATGTGTGGGTGTGTGTGTTTTCTTGGGAAAGTGTGGGGGGACCAGCAAGTTTTGTGGCGTCAGACGCTACTTGCCATCTGAGAAATACAGCTTGACCGTGTAAAGTACCCTCGGTGCAAAGTTACTTCCAGGTAGTGCATCAGCAAAGCCGCAGAGCGGGACCCGGCCGATACCCTGCATTTTCACTTTGCCCGTGGACTAGCGTCATTGACGGACCGCAGCTGATTTCTCCGGAAACAAGCAGGAGGCATGTGCGTCTGTGTGTGTGTTTTCTTGGGATGGAGTGGGGGGACCTGCAAGTTTTGTGAAGACAGACGCTACTTGCCATCAGAGAAATACAGCTTGACCGTCTGAAGTACATTCGGTGCCAAGTTACTTCCAGGTAGTGAATCAGCAAAGCCGCAGAGCGGGACCCGGCCGGTACCCCGGATTTTCACTTTGCCCGGGGGCTAGCGTCATTGACGGACCGCAGCTGTTTTCTCCGGAAACAAGCAGGAGGTCTGTGTGTGTGTGTGTTTTCTTGGGAAGGAGTGGGGGGACCTGCAAGTTTTGTGGAGTCAGACGCTACATGCCATCAGAGAAATACAGCTTGACCGTGTGAAGTACCCTCGGTGCAAAGTTACTTCCAGGTAGTGCATCAGCAAAGCCGCAGAGCGGGACCCGGCCGATACCCCGGATTTTCACTTTGCCCGGGGGCTAGCGTCATTGACGGACGGCAGCTCTTTTCTCCGGAAACAAGCAGGAGGCCTGTACGTGTGTGTGTGTGTGTTTTCTTGGGAAAGAGTGGGGGGACCTGCAAGTTTTGTGGAGTCAGACGCTACTTGCCATCAGAGAAATACAGCTTGACCGTGTGAAGTACCCTTGGTGCAAAGTTACTTCCAGGTAGTGCATCAGCAAAGCCGCAGAGCGGGACCCGGCCGATACCCTGGATTTTCACTTTGCCCGGGGGCTAGCGTCATTGACGGATCGCAGCTGTTCTCTCCGGAAACAAGCAGGAGGTCCGTGCGTGTGTGTGTGTGTGTGTTTTCTTGGAAAAGAGTGGGGGGACCAGCAAGTTTTGTGGAGTCAGACGCTACTTGCCATCAGAGAAATACTGCTTGACCGTGTGAAGTACCCTCGGTGCAAAGTTACTTCCAGGTAGTGCATCAGCAAAGCCGCAGAGCGGGACCCGGCCAATACCCCGGATTTTCACTTTGCCCGGGGGCTAGCGTTATTGACGGACCGCAGCTGTTTTCTCCGGAAACAAGCAGGAGGCCTGTGCGTGTGTGTGTGTGTTTTCTTGGGAAGGAGTGGCGGGACCTGCAAGTTTTGTGGAGTCAGACGCTACATGCCAGCAGAGAAATACAGCTTGACCGTGTGAAGTACCCTCGGTGCAAAGTTACTTCCAGGTAGTGCATCAGCAAAGCCGCAGAGCGGGACCCGGCCGATACCCCGGATTTTCACTTTGCCCGGGGGCTAGCGTCATTGACGGACGGCAGCTGTTTTCTCCGGAAACAAGCAGGAGGCCTGTGTGTGTGTGTGTGTGTTTTCTTGGAAAAGAGTGGGGGGACCAGCAAGTTTTGTGGAGTCAGACGCTACTTGCCATCAGAGAAATACAGCTTGACCGTGTGAAGTACCCTCGGTGCAAAGTTACTTCCAGGTAGTGCATCAGCAAAGCCGCAGAGCGGGACCCGGCCGATACCCCGGATTTTCACTTTGCCCGGGGGCTAGCGTTATTGACGGACCGCAGCTGTTTTCTCCGGAAACAAGCAGGAGGCCTGTGCGTGTGTGTCTGTGTTTTCTTGAGAAGGAGTGGCGGGACCTGCAAGTTTTGTGGAGTCAGACGCTACATGCCAGCAGAGAAATACAGCTTGACCGTGTGAAGTACCCTCGGTGCAAAGTTACTTCCAGATAGTGCATCAGCAAAGCCGCAGAGCGGGACCCGGCCGATACCCCGGATTTTCACTTTGCCCGGGGGCTAGCGTCATTGACGGACGGCAGCTGTTTTCTCCGGAAACAAGCAGGAGGCCTGTACGTGTGTGTGTGTGTGTTTTCTTGGGAAAGAGTGGGGGGACCTGCAAGTTTTGTGGAGTCAGACGCTACCTGCCATCTGATAAATACAGCTTGACCGTGTAAAGTACCCTCGATGCAAAGTTACTTCCAGGTAGTGCATGAGCAAAGCCGCAGAGTGGGACCCGGCCGATACCCCGGATTTTCACTTTGCCCGGGGGCTAGCGTCATTGACGGACCGCAGCTGTTTTCTCCGGAAACAAGCAGGAGGCCTGTGCGTGTGTGTGTGTGTTTTCTTGGGAAGGACTGGGGGGACCTGCAAGTTTTGTGGAGTCAGACGCTACTTGCCATCAGAGAAATACAGCTTGACCGTGTGAAGTACCCTTGGTGCAAAGTTACTTCCAGGTAGTGCATCAGCAAAGCCGCAGAGCGGGACCCGGCCGATACCCTGGATTTTCACTTTGCCCGGGGGCTAGCGTCATTGACGGACCGCAGCTGTTCTCTCCGGAAACAAGCAGGAGGTCTGTGCGTGTGTGTGTGTGTTTTCTTGGGAAAGAGTGGGGGGGACCAGCAAGTTTTGTGGAGTCAGACGCTACTTGCCATCAGAGAAATACAGCTTGAACGTGTGAAGTACCCTCGGTGCAAAGTTACTTCCAGGTAGTGCATCAGCGAAGCCGCAGAGCGGAACCCGGCCGATACCCCGGATTTTCACTTTGCCCGGGGGCTAGCGTCATTGACGGACCGCAGCTGTTTTCTCCGGAAACAAGCAGGAGGCCTGTGCGTGTGTGTGTGTGTGTTTTCTTGGGAAGGACTGGGGGGACGTGCAAGTTTTGTGGAGTCAGACGCTACATGCCATCAGAGAAATACAGCTTGACCGTGTGAAGTACCCTCGGTGCAAAGTTACTTCCATGTAGTGCATCAGCAAAGCCGCAGAGCGGGACCCGGCCGATACCCCGGATTTTCACTTTGCCCGGGGGCTAGCGTCATTGAAGGACCGCAGCTGTTTTCTCCGGAAACAAGTAGGAGGCCTGTACGTGTGTGTGTGTGGGTTTTCTTGGGAAAGAGTGGGGGGACCAGCAAGTTTTGTGGAGTCAGACGCTACTTGCTATCAGAGAAATACAGCTTGACCGTGTGAAGTACCCTTGGTGCAAAGTTACTTCCAGGTAGTGCATCATCGAAGCCGCAGAGCGGAACCCGGCCGATACCCCGGATTATCACTTTGCCCGGAGGCTAGCGTCATTGACGGACCGCAGCTGTTTTCTCCGGAAACAAGCAGGAGGCCTGTGCGTGTGTTTGTGTGTGTGTGTTTTCTTGGGAAGGACTGGGGGGACGTGCTAGTTTTGTGGAGTCAGACGCTACATGCCATCAGAGAAATACAGCTTGACCGTGTGAAGTACCCTCGGTGCAAAGTTACTTCCAGGTAGTGCATCAGCGAAGCCGCAGAGCGGAACCCGGCCGATTCCCCGGATTTTCACTTTGCCCGGGGGCTAGCGTCATTGACGGACCGCAGCTGTTTTCTCCGGAAACAAGCAGGAGGCATGTGCGTGCGTGTGTGTGTGTGTGTGTGTGTGTTTTCTTGGGAAGGACTGGGGGGACGTGCAAGTTTTGTGGAGTCAGACGCTACATGCCATCAGAGAAATACAGCTTGACCGGGTGAAGTACCCTCGGTGCAAAGTTACTTCCAGGTAGTGCATCAGCAAAGCCGCAGAGCGGGACCCGGCCGATACCCCGGATTTTCACTTTGCCCGGGGGCTAGCGTCATTGACGGACCGCAGCTGTTTTCTCCGGAAACAAGTAGGAGGCCTGTACGTGTGTGTGTGTGTGTTTTCTTGGGAAAGAGTGGGGGGACCAGCAAGTTTTGTGGAGTCAGACGCTACTTGCTATCAGAGAAATACAGCTTGACCGTGTGAAGTACCCTCGGTGCAAAGTTGCTTCCAGGTAGTGCATCATCGAAGCCGCAGAGCGGAACCCGGCCGATACCCCGGATTTTCACTTTGCCCGGAGGCTAGCGTCATTGACGGACCACAGCTGTTTTCTCCGGAAACAAGCAGGAGGCCTGTGCGTGTGTTTGTGTGTGTGTGTTTTCTTGGGAAGGACTGGGGGGACGTGCTAGTTTTGTGGAGTCAGACGCTACATGCCATCAGAGAAATACAGCTAGACCGTGTGAAGTACCCTCGGTGCAAAGTTACTTCCAGGTAGTGCATCAGCGAAGCCGCAGAGCGGAACCCGGCCGATTCCCCGGATTTTCACTTTGCCCGGGGGCTAGCGTCATTGACGGGCAGCAGCTGTTTTCTCCGGAAACAAGCAGGAGGCATGTGCGTGCGTGTGTGTGTGTGTTTGTGTTTTCTTGGGAAAGATTGCGGGGACGTGCAAGTTTTGTGGAGTCAGACGCTACTTGCCATCAGGGAAATACAGCTTGACCGTGTGAAGTACCCTCGGTGCAAAGTTACTTCCAGGTAGTGCATCAGCAAAGCCGCAGAGCGGGACCCGGCCGATACCCCGGATTTTCACTTTGCCCGGGGGCTAGCGTCATTGACGGACCGCAGCTGTTTTCTCCGGAAACAAGTAGGAGGCCTGTACGTGTGTGTGTGTGTCTTTTCTTGGGAAGGACTGGGGGGACCTGCAAGTTTTGTGGAGTCAGACGCTACTTGCCATCAGGGAAATACAGCTTGACCGTGTGAAGTACCCTCGGTGCAAAGTTACTTCCAGGTAGTGCATCAGCGAAGCCGCAGAGCGGGACCCGGCCGATACCCCGGATTTTCACTTTGCCCGGGGGCTAGCGTCATTGATGGACCGCAGCTGTTTTCTCCGGAAACAAGTAGGAGGCCTGTACGTGTGTGTGTGTGTCTTTTCTTGGGAAGGACTGGGGGGACCTGCAAGTTTTGTGGAGTCAGACGCTACTTGCCATCAGGGAAATACAGCTTGACCGTGTGAAGTACCCTCGGTGCAAAGTTACTTCCAGGTAGTGCATCAGCGAAGCCGCAGAGCGGAACCCGGCCGATACCCCGGATTTTCACTTTGCCCGGGGGCTAGCGTCATTGTCGGACCGCAGCTGTTTTCTCCGGAAACAAGCAGGAGGCCTGTGCGTGTGTGTGTGTGTGTGTTTTCTTGGGAAGGACTGGGGGGACGTGCAAGTTTTGTGGAGTCAGACGCTACATGCCATCAGAGAAATACAGCTTGACCGTGTGAAGTACCCTCGGTGCAAAGTTACTTCCAGGTAGTGCATCAGCAAAGCCGCAGAGCGGGACCCGGCCGATACCCCGGATTTTCACTTTGCCCGGGGGCTAGCGTCATTGAAGGACCGCAGCTGTTTTCTCCGGAAACAAGTAGGAGGCCTGTACGTGTGTGTGTGTGTGTTTTCTTGGGAAAGAGTGGGGGGACCTGCAAGTTTTGTGGAGTCAGACGCTACTTGCCATCAGAGAAATACAGCTTGACCGTGTGAAGTACCCTTGGTGCAAAGTTGCTTCCAGGTAGTGCATCAGCAAAGCCGCAGAGCGGGACCCGGCCGATACCCTGGATTTTCACTTTGCCCGGGGGCTAGCGTCATTGACGGACCGCAGCTGTTCTCTCCGGAAACAAGCAGGAGGTCCGTGCGTGTGTGTGTGTGTGTGTTTTCTTGGGAAAGAGTGGGGGGACCAGCAAGTTTTGTGGAGTCAGACGCTACTTGCTATCAGAGAAATACAGCTTGACCGTGTGAAGTACCCTCGGTGCAAAGTTGCTTCCAGGTAGTGCATCATCGAAGCCGCAGAGCGGAACCCGGCCGATACCCCGGATTTTCACTTTGCCCGGAGGCTAGCGTCATTGACGGACCGCAGCTGTTTTCTCCGGAAACAAGCAGGAGGCCTGTGCGTGTGTTTGTGTGTGTGTGTTTTCTTGGGAAGGACTGGGGGGACGTGCTAGTTTTGTGGAGTCAGACGCTACATGCCATCAGAGAAATACAGCTAAACCGTGTGAAGTACCCTCGGTGCAAAGTTACTTCCAGTTAGTGCATCAGCGAAGCCGCAGAGCGGAACCCGGCCGATTCCCCGGATTTTCACTTTGCCCGGGGGCTAGCGTCATTGACGGGCCGCAGCTGTTTTCTCCGGAAACAAGCAGGAGGCATGTGCGTGCGTGTGTGTGTGTGTTTGTGTTTTCTTGGGAAAGATTGCGGGGACGTGCAAGTTTTGTGGAGTCAGACGCTACTTGCCATCAGGGAAATACAGCTTGACCGTGTGAAGTACCCTCGGTGCAAAGTTACTTCCAGGTAGTGCATCAGCAAAGCCGCAGAGCGGGACCCGGCCGATACCCCGGATTTTCACTTTGCCCGGGGGCTAGCTTCATTGACGGACCGCAGCTGTTTTCTCCGGAAACAAGCAGGAGGCCTGTGCGTGTGTGTGTGTGTGTTTTCTTGGGAAGGACTGGGGGGACGTGCAAGTTTTGTGGAGTCAGACGCTACATGCCATCAGAGAAATACAGCTTGACCGTGTGAAGTACCCTCGGTGCAAAGTTACTTCCAGGTAGTGCATCAGCAAAGCCGCAGAGCGGGACCCGGCCGATACCCCGGATTTTCACTTTGCCCGGGGGCTAGCGTCATTGACGGACCGCAGCTGTTTTCTCCGGAAACAAGTAGGAGGCCTGTACGTGTGTGTGTGTGTGTTTTCTTGGGAAAGAGTGGGGGGACCAGCAAGTTTTGTGGAGTCAGACGCTACTTGCTATCAGAGAAATACAGCTTGACCGTGTGAAGTACCCTCGGTGCAAAGTTGCTTCCAGGTAGTGCATCATCGAAGCCGCAGAGCGGAACCCGGCCGATACCCCGGATTTTCACTTTGCCCGGAGGCTAGCGTCATTGACGGACCGCAGCTGTTTTCTCCGGAAACAAGCAGGAGGCCTGTGCGTGTGTTTGTGTGTGTGTGTTTTCTTGGGAAGGACTGGGGGGACGTGCTAGTTTTGTGGAGTCAGACGCTACATGCCATCAGAGAAATACAGCTAAACCGTGTGAAGTACCCTCGGTGCAAAGTTACTTCCAGTTAGTGCATCAGCGAAGCCGCAGAGCGGAACCCGGCCGATTCCCCGGATTTTCACTTTGCCCGGGGGCTAGCGTCATTGACGGGCCGCAGCTGTTTTCTCCGGAAACAAGCAGGAGGCATGTGCGTGCGTGTGTGTGTGTGTTTGTGTTTTCTTGGGAAAGATTGCGGGGACGTGCAAGTTTTGTGGAGTCAGACGCTACTTGCCATCAGGGAAATACAGCTTGACCGTGTGAAGTACCCTCGGTGCAAAGTTGCTTCCAGGTAGTGCATCATCGAAGCCGCAGAGCGGAACCCGGCCGATACTCCGGATTTTCACTTTGCCCGGAGGCTAGCGTCATTGACGGACCGCAGCTGTTTTCTCCGGAAACAAGCAGGAGGCCTGTGCGTGTGTTTGTGTGTGTGTGTTTTCTTGGGAAGGACTGGGGGGACGTGCTAGTTTTGTGGAGTCAGACGCTACATGCCATCAGAGAAATACAGCTAAACCGTGTGAAGTACCCTCGGTGCAAAGTTACTTCCAGTTAGTGCATCAGCGAAGCCGCAGAGCGGAACCCGGCCGATTCCCCGGATTTTCACTTTGCCCGGGGGCTAGCGTCATTGACGGGCCGCAGCTGTTTTCTCCGGAAACAAGCAGGAGGCATGTGCGTGCGTGTGTGTGTGTGTTTGTGTTTTCTTGGGAAAGATTGCGGGGACGTGCAAGTTTTGTGGAGTCAGACGCTACTTGCCATCAGGGAAATACAGCTTGACCGTGTGAAGTACCCTCGGTGCAAAGTTACTTCCAGGTAGTGCATCAGCAAAGCCGCAGAGCGGGACCCGGCCGATACCCCGGATTTTCACTTTGCCCGGGGGCTAGCGTCATTGACGGACCGCAGCTGTTTTCTCCGGAAACAAGCAGGAGGCATGTGCGTGCGTGTGTGTGTGTGTTTGTGTTTTCTTGGGAAAGATTGCGGGGACGTGCAAGTTTTGTGGAGTCAGACGCTACTTGCCATCAGGGAAATACAGCTTGACCGTGTGAAGTACCCTCGGTGCAAAGTTACTTCCAGGTAGTGCATCAGCAAAGCCGCAGAGCGGGACCCGGCCGATACCCCGGATTTTCACTTTGCCCTGGGGCTAGCGTCATTGACGGACCGCAGCTGTTCTCTCCGGAAACAAGCAGGAGGTCTGTGCGTGTGTGTGTGTGTGTGTGTGTTTTCTTGGGAAGGACTGGGGGGACCTGCAAGTTTTGTGGAGTAAGACGCTACTTGCCATCAGAGAAATACAGCTTGACCGTGTGAAGTACCCTTGGTGCAAAGTTACTTCCAGGTAGTGCATCAGCAAAGCCGCAGAGCGGGACCCGGCCGATACCCTGGATTTTCACTTTGCCCGGGGGCTAGCGTCATTGACGGACCGCAGCTGTTCTCTCCGGAAACAAGCAGGAGGTCCGTGCGTGTGTGTGTGTGTGTGTTTTCTTGGGAAAGAGTGGGGGGACCAGCAAGTTTTGTGGAGTCAGACGCTACTTGCCATCAGAGAAATACAGCTTGACCGTGTGAAGTACCCTCGGTGCAAAATTACTTCCAGGTAGTGCATCAGCAAAGCCGCAGAGCGGGACCCGGCCGATACCCCGGATTTTCACTTTGCCCGGGGGCTAGCGTCATTGACGGACCGCAGCTGTTTTCTCCGGAAACAAGCAGGAGGCCTGTGCGTGTGTGTGTTTGTTTTCTTGGGAAGGAATGGCGGGACCTGCAAGTTTTGTGGAGTCAGACGCTACATGCCATCAGAGAAATACAGCTTGACCGTGTGAAGTACCCTCGGTGCAAAGTTACTTCCAGGTAGTGCATCAGCAAAGCCACAGAGCGGGACCCGGCCGATACCCCGGATTTTCAGTTTGCCCGGGGGCTAGCATCATTGAGGGACCGCAGCTTTTTTCTCCGGAAACAAGCAGGAGGTCTGTGTGTGTGTGTGTGTGTGTGTTTTCTTGGGAAAGTGTGGTGGGACCAGCAAGTTTTGTCGCGTCAGACGCTACTTGCCATCTGAGATATACAGCTTGACCGTGTAAAGTACCCTCGGTGCAAAGTTACTTCCAGGTAGTGCATCAGCAAAGCCGCAGAGCAGGACCCGGCCGATACCCCGGATTTTCACTTTGCCCGGGGGCTAGCGTCATTGACGGACCGCAGCTGTTTTCTCCGGAAACAAGCAGGAGGTCTGCGTATGTGTGTGTGTGTTTTGTTGGGAAAGTTTGGGGGGACCAGCAAGTTTTGTGGCGTCAGACGCTACTTGCCATCTGAGAAACACAGCTTGACCGTGTGAAGTACCCTCGGTGCAAAGTTACTTCCAGGTAGTGCATCAGCAAAGCCGCAGAGCGGGACCCGGCCGATACCCCGGATTTTCACTTTGCCCGGGGGCTAGCGACATTGACGGACCGCAGCTGTTCTCTCCGGAAACAAGCAGGAGGTCTGTGCGTGTGTGTGTGTGTCTTTTCTTGTGAAAGAGTGGCGGGACCTGCAAGTTTTGTGGCGTCAGACGCTACTTGCCATCAGAGAAATACAGCTTGACCGTGTGAAGTACCCTCGGTGCAAAGTTACTTCCAGGTAGTGCATCAGCAAAGCCACAGAGCGGGACCCGGCCGATACCCCGGATTTTCACTTTGCCCGGGGGCTAGCGTCATTGAGGGACCGCAGCTGTTTTCTCCGGAAACAAGCAGGAGGTCTGTGTGTGTGTGTGTGTGTGTTTTCTTGGGAAAGTGTGGTGGTACCAGCAAGTTTTATGGCGTCAGACGCTACTTGCCATCTGAGATATACAGCTTGACCGTGTAAAGTACCCTCGGTGCAAAGTTACTTCCAGGTAGTGCATCAGCAAAGCCGCAGAGCGGGACCCGGCCGATACCCCGGATTTTCACTTTGCCCGGGGGCTAGCGTCATTGACGGACCGCAGCTGTTTTCTCCGGAAACAAGCAGGAGGTCTGCGTATGTGTGTGTATGTTTTCTTGGGAAAGTGTGGGGGGACCAGCAAGTTTTGTGGCGTCAGACGCTACTTGCCATCAGAGAAATACAGCTTGACCGTGTGAATTACCCTCGGTGCAAAGTTACTTCCAGGTAGTGCATCAGCGAAGCCGCAGAGCGGGACCAGGCCGATACCCCGGATTTTCACTTTGCCCGGGGGCTAGCGTCATTGACGGACCGCAGCTGTTTTCTCCGGAAACAAGCAGGAGGCCTGTGCGTGTGTGTGTGTGTGTTTTCATGGGAAGGACTGGGGGGACGTGCAAGTTTTGTGGAGTCAGACGCTACTTGCCATCAGAGAAATACAGCTTGACCGTGTGAAGTACCCTTGGTGCAAAGTTACTTCCAGGTAGTGCATCAGCAAAGCCGCAGAGCGGGACCCGGCCGATACCCCGGATTTTCAGTTTGCCCGGGGGCTAGCGTCATTCACGGACCGCAGCTGTTTTCTCCGGAAACAAGCAGGAGGTCTGTGCGTGTGTGTGTGTGTTTTCTTGGGAAAGAGTGGGGGGACCAGCAAGTTTTGTGGAGTCAGACGCTACTTGCCATCAGAGAACTACAGCTTGACCGTTTGAAGTACCCTCGGTGCAAAGTTACTTCCAGGTAGTGCATCAGCGAAGCCGCAGAGGGGAACCCGGCCGATACCCCGGATTTTCACTTTGCCCGGGGGCTAGCGTCATTGACGGACCGCAGCTGTTTTCTCCGGAAACAAGTAGGAGGCCTGTACGTGTGTGTGTGTGTGTTTTCTTGGGAAGGACTGGGGGGACCTGCAAGTTTTGTGGAGTCAGACGCTACTTGCCATCAGAGAAATACAGCTTGACCGTGTGAAGTACCCTCGGTGCAAAGTTACTTCCAGGTAGTGCATCATCGAAGCCGCAGAACGGAACCTGGCCGATACCCCGGATTTTCACTTTGCCCGGAGGCTAGCGTCATTGACGGACCGCAGCTGTTTTCTCCGGAAACAAGCAGGAGGCCTGTGCGTGTGTTTGTGTGTGTGTGTTTTCTTGGGAAGGACTGGGGGGACGTGCTAGTTTTGTGGAGTCAGACGCTACATGCCATCAGAGAAATACAGCTTGACCGTGTGAAGTACCCTCGGTGCAAAGTTACTTCCAGGTAGTGCATCAGCGAAGCCGCAGAGCGGAACCCGGCCGATTCCCCGGATTTTCACTTTGCCCGGGGGCTAGCGTCATTGACGGACCGCAGCTGTTTTCTCCGGAAACAAGCAGGAGGCATGTGCGTGCGTGTGTGTGTGTGTGTGTGTTTGTGTTTTCTTGGGAAAGATTGCGGGGACGTGCAAGTTTTGTGGAGTCAGACGCTACTTGCCATCAGGGAAATACAGCTTGACCGTGTGAAGTACCCTCGGTGCAAAGTTACTTCCAGGTAGTGCATCAGCAAAGCCGCAGAGTGGGACCCGGCCGATACCCCGGATTTTCACTTTGCCCGGGGGCTAGCGTCATTGACGGACCGCAGCTGTTCTCTCCGGAATCAAGCAGGAGGTCTGTGCGTGTGTGTGTGTGTTTTCTTGGGAAAGAGTGGGGGGACCAGCAAGTTTTGTGGAGTCAGACGCTACTTGCCATCAGAGAAATACAGCTTGACCGTGTGAAGTACCCTCGGTGCAAAGTTACTTCCAGGTAGTGCATCAGCGAAGCCGCAGAGCGGAACCCGGCCGATACCCCGGATTTTCACTTTGCCCGGGGGCTAGCGTCATTGACGGACCGCAGCTGTTTTCTCCGGAAACAAGCAGGAGGCCTGTGCGTGTGTGTGTGTGTGTTTTCTTGGGAAGGACTGGGGGGACGTGCAAGTTTTGTGGAGTCAGACGCTACATGCCATCAGAGAAATACAGCTTGACCGTGTGAAGTACCCTCGGTGCAAAGTTACTTCCAGGTAGTACATCAGCAAAGCCGCAGAGCGGGACCCGGCCGATACCCCGGATTTTCACTTTGCCCGGGGGCTAGCGTCATTGACGGACCGCAGCTGTTTTCTCCGGAAACAAGTAGGAGGCCTGTACGTGTGTGTGTGTGTGTTTTCTTGGGAAAGAGTGGGGGGACCAGCAAGTTTTGTGGAGTCAGACGCTACTTGCTATCAGAGAAATACAGCTTGACCGTGTGAAGTACCCTCGGTGCAAAGTTGTTTCCAGGTAGTGCATCATCGAAGCCGCAGAGCGGAACCCGGCCGATACCCCGGATTTTCACTTTGCCCGGAGGCTAGCGTCATTGACGGACCGCAGCTGTTTTCTCCGGAAACAAGCAGGAGGCCTGTGCGTGTGTTTGTGTGTGTGTGTTTTCTTGGGAAGGACTGGGGGGACGTGCTAGTTTTGTGGAGTCAGACGCTACATGCCATCAGAGAAATACAGCTTGACCGTGTGAAGTACCCTCGGTGCAAAGTTACTTCTAGGTAGTGCATCAGCGAAGCCTCAGAGCGGAACCCGGCCGATACCCCGGATTTTCACTTTGCCCGGGGGCTAGCGTCATTGACGGACCGCAGCTGTTTTCTCCGGAAACAAGCAGGAGGCCTGTGCGTGTGTGTGTGTGTGTGTTTTCTTGGGAAGGACTGGGGGGACCTGCAAGTTTTGTGGAGTCAGACGCTACTTGCCATCAGAGAAATACAGCTTGACCGTGTGAAGTACCCTTGGTGCAAAGTTACTTCCAGGTAGTGCATCAGCAAAGCCGCAGAGCGGGACCCGGCCGATACCCTGGATTTTCACTTTGCCCGGGGGCTAGCGTCATTGAAGGACCGCAGCTGTTCTCTCCGGAAACAAGCAGGAGGTCTGTGCGTGTGTGTGTGTGTTTTCTTGGGTAAGAGTGGGGGGACCAGCAAGTTTTGTGGAGTCAGACGCTACTTGCCATCAGAGAAATACAGCTTGACCGTGTGAAGTACCCTCGGTGCAAAGTTACTTCCAGGTAGTGCATCAGCGAAGCCGCAGAGGGGAACCCGGCCGATACCCCGGATTTTCACTTTGCCCGGGGGCTAGCGTCATTGACGGACCGCAGCTGTTTTCTCCGGAAACAAGTAGGAGGCCTGTACGTGTGTGTGTGTGTGTTTTCTTGGGAAGGACTGGGGGGACCTGCAAGTTTTGTGGAGTCAGACGCTACTTGCCATCAGAGAAATACAGCTTGACCGTGTGAAGTACCCTTGGTGCAAAGTTACTTCCAGGTAGTGCATCAGCAAAGCCGCAGAGCGGGACCCGGCCGATACCCTGGATTTTCACTTTGCCCGGGGGCTAGCGTCATTGACGGACCGCAGCTGTTCTCTCCGGAAACAAGCAGGAGGTCTGTGCGTGCGTGTGTGTGTTTTCTTGGGAAAGAGTGGGGGGACCAGCAAGTTTTGTGGAGTCAGACGCTACTTGCCATCAGAGAAATACAGCTTGACCGTGTGAAGTACCCTCGGTGCAAAGTTACTTCCAGGTAGTGCATCAGCGAAGCCGCAGAGCGGAACCCGGCCGATACCCCGGATTTTCACTTTACCCGGGAGCTAGCGTCATTGACGGACCGCAGCTGTTTTCTCCGGAAACAAGCAGGAGGCCTGTGCGTGTGTGTGTGTGTGTTTTCTTGGGAAGGACTGGGGGGACGTGCAAGTTTTGTGGAGTCAGACGCTACATGCCATCAGAGAAATACAACTTGACCGTGTGAAGTACCCTCGGTGCAAAGTTACTTCCAGGTAGTGCATCAGCAAAGCCGCAGAGCGGGACCCGGCCGATACCCCGGATTTTCACTTTGCCCGGGGGCTAGCGTCATTGACGGACCGCAGCTGTTCTCTCCGGAAACAAGCAGGAGGTCTGTGCGTGTGTGTGTGTTTCTTTTCTTGTGAAAGAGTGGGGGGACCAGCAAGTTTTGTGGAGTCAGACGCTACTTGCCATCAGAGAAATACAGCTTGACCGTGTGAATTACCCTCGGTGCAAAGTTACTTCCAGGTAGTGCATCAGCGAAGCCGCAGAGCGGGACCAGGCCGATACCCCGGATTTTCACTTTGCCCGGGGGCTAGCGTCATTGACGGACCGCAGCTGTTTTCTCCGGAAACAAGCAGGAGGCCTGTGCGTGTGTGTGTGTGTGTTTTCATGGGAAGGACTGGGGGGACGTGCAAGTTTTGTGGAGTCAGACGCTACTTGCCATCAGAGAAATACAGCTTGACCGTGTGAAGTACCCTTGGTGCAAAGTTACTTCCAGGTAGTGCATCAGCAAAGCCGCAGAGCGGGACCCGGCCGATACCCCGGATTTTCAGTTTGCCCGGGGGCTAGCGTCATTCACGGACCGCAGCTGTTTTCTCCGGAAACAAGCAGGAGGTCTGTGCGTGTGTGTGTGTGTTTTCTTGGGAAAGAGTGGGGGGACCAGCAAGTTTTGTGGAGTCAGACGGTACTTGCCATCAGAGAACTACAGCTTGACCGTTTGAAGTACCCTCGGTGCAAAGTTACTTCCAGGTAGTGCATCAGCGAAGCCGCAGAGGGGAACCCGGCCGATACCCCGGATTTTCACTTTGCCCGGGGGCTAGCGTCATTGACGGACCGCAGCTGTTTTCTCCGGAAACAAGTAGGAGGCCTGTACGTGTGTGTGTGTGTGTTTTCTTGGGAAGGACTGGGGGGACCTGCAAGTTTTGTGGAGTCAGACGCTACTTGCCATCAGAGAAATACAGCTTGACCGTGTGAAGTACCCTCGGTGCAAAGTTACTTCCAGGTAGTGCATCATCGAAGCCGCAGAACGGAACCTGGCCGATACCCCGGATTTTCACTTTGCCCGGAGGCTAGCGTCATTGACGGACCGCAGCTGTTTTCTCCGGAAACAAGCAGGAGGCCTGTGCGTGTGTTTGTGTGTGTGTGTTTTCTTGGGAAGGACTGGGGGGACGTGCTAGTTTTGTGGAGTCAGACGCTACATGCCATCAGAGAAATACAGCTTGACCGTGTGAAGTACCCTCGGTGCAAAGTTACTTCCAGGTAGTGCATCAGCGAAGCCGCAGAGCGGAACCCGGCCGATTCCCCGGATTTTCACTTTGCCCGGGGGCTAGCGTCATTGACGGACCGCAGCTGTTTTCTCCGGAAACAAGCAGGAGGCATGTGCGTGCGTGTGCGTGTGTGTGTGTGTGTGTGTTTGTGTTTTCTTGGGAAAGATTGCGGGGACGTGCAAGTTTTGTGGAGTCAGACGCTACTTGCCATCAGGGAAATACAGCTTGACCGTGTGAAGTACCCTCGGTGCAAAGTTACTTCCAGGTAGTGCATCAGCAAAGCCGCAGAGCGGGACCCGGCCGATACCCCGGATTTTCACTTTGCCCGGGGGCTAGCGTCATTGACGGACCGCAGCTGTTCTCTCCGGAATCAAGCAGGAGGTCTGTGCGTGTGTGTGTGTGTTTTCTTGGGAAAGAGTGGGGGGACCAGCAAGTTTTGTGGAGTCAGACGCTACTTGCCATCAGAGAAATACAGCTTGACCGTGTGAAGTACCCTCGGTGCAAAGTTACTTCCAGGTAGTGCATCAGCGAAGCCGCAGAGCGGAACCCGGCCGATACCCCGGATTTTCACTTTGCCCGGGGGCTAGCGTCATTGACGGACCGCAGCTGTTTTCTCCGGAAACAAGCAGGAGGCCTGTGCGTGTGTGTGTGTGTGTTTTCTTGGGAAGGACTGGGGGGACGTGCAAGTTTTGTGGAGTCAGACGCTACATGCCATCAGAGAAATACAGCTTGACCGTGTGAAGTACCCTCGGTGCAAAGTTACTTCCAGGTAGTACATCAGCAAAGCCGCAGAGCGGGACCCGGCCGATACCCCGGATTTTCACTTTGCCCGGGGGCTAGCGTCATTGACGGACCGCAGCTGTTTTCTCCGGAAACAAGTAGGAGGCCTGTACGTGTGTGTGTGTGTGTTTTCTTGGGAAAGAGTGGGGGGACCAGCAAGTTTTGTGGAGTCAGACGCTACTTGCTATCAGAGAAATACAGCTTGACCGTGTGAAGTACCCTCGGTGCAAAGTTGTTTCCAGGTAGTGCATCATCGAAGCCGCAGAGCGGAACCCGGCCGATACCCCGTATTTTCACTTTGCCCGGAGGCTAGCGTCATTGACGGACCGCAGCTGTTTTCTCAGGAAACAAGCAGGAGGCCTGTGCGTGTGTTTGTGTGTGTGTGTTTTCTTGGGAAGGACTGGGGGGACGTGCTAGTTTTGTGGAGTCAGACGCTACATGCCATCAGAGAAATACAGCTTGACCGTGTGAAGTACCCTCGGTGCAAAGTTACTTCCAGGTAGTGCATCAGCGAAGCCGCAGAGCGGAACCCGGCCGATTCCCCGGATTTTCACTTTGCCCGGGGGCTAGCGTCATTGACGGGCCGCAGCTGTTTTCTCCGGAAACAAGCAGGAGGCATGTGCGTGCGTGTGTGTGTGTGTGTGTGTGTTTGCGTTTTCTTGGGAAAGATTGCGGGGACGTGCAAGTTTTGTGGAGTCAGACGCTACTTGCCATCAGGGAAATACAGCTTGACCGTGTGAAGTACCCTCGGTGCAAAGTTACTTCCAGGTAGTGCATCAGCAAAGCCGCAGAGCGGGACCCGGCCGATACCCCGGATTTTCACTTTGCCCGGGGGCTAGCGTCATTAACGGACCGCAGCTGTTTTCTCCGGAAACAAGTAGGAGGCCTGTACGTGTGTGTGTGTGTCTTTTCTTGGGAAGGACTGGGGGGACCTGCAAGTTTTGTGGAGTCAGACGCTACTTGCCATCAGGGAAATACAGCTTGACCGTGTGAAGTACCCTCGGTGCAAAGTTACTTCCAGGTAGTGCATCAGCGAAGCCGCAGAGCGGGACCCGGCCGATACCCCGGATTTTCACTTTGCCCGGGGGCTAGCGTCATTGACGGACCGCAGCTGCTTTCTCCGGAAACAAGTAGGAGGCCTGTACGTGTGTGTGTGTGTGTTTTCTTGGGAAGGACTGGGGGGACGTGCAAGTTTTGTGGAGTCAGACGCTACATGCCATCAGAGAAATACAGCTTGACCGTGTGAAGTACCCTCGGTGCAAAGTTACTTCTAGGTAGTGCATCAGCGAAGCCTCAGAGCGGAACCCGGCCGATACCCCGGATTTTCACTTTGCCCGGGGGCTAGCGTCATTGACGGACCGCAGCTGTTTTCTCCGGAAACAAGCAGGAGGCCTGTGCGTGTGTGTGTGTGTGTGTTTTCTTGGGAAGGACTGGGGGGACCTGCAAGTTTTGTGGAGTCAGACGCTACTTGCCATCAGAGAAATACAGCTTGACCGTGTGAAGTACCCTTGGTGCAAAGTTACTTCCAGGTAGTGCATCAGCAAAGCCGCAGAGCGGGACCCGGCCGATACCCTGGATTTTCACTTTGCCCGGGGGCTAGCGTCATTGAAGGACCGCAGCTGTTCTCTCCGGAAACAAGCAGGAGGTCTGTGCGTGTGTGTGTGTGTTTTCTTGGGTAAGAGTGGGGGGATCAGCAAGTTTTGTGGAGTCAGACGCTACTTGCCATCAGAGAAATACAGCTTGACCGTGTGAAGTACCCTCGGTGCAAAGTTACTTCCAGGTAGTGCATCAGCGAAGCCGCAGAGGGGAACCCGGCCGATACCCCGGATTTTCACTTTGCCCGGGGGCTAGCGTCATTGACGGACCGCAGCTGTTTTCTCCGGAAACAAGTAGGAGGCCTGTACGTGTGTGTGTGTGTGTTTTCTTGGGAAGGACTGGGGGGACCTGCAAGTTTTGTGGAGTCAGACGCTACTTGCCATCAGAGAAATACAGCTTGACCGTGTGAAGTACCCTTGGTGCAAAGTTACTTCCAGGTAGTGCATCAGCAAAGCCGCAGAGCGGGACCCGGCCGATACCCTGGATTTTCACTTTGCCCGGGGGCTAGCGTCATTGACGGACCGCAGCTGTTCTCTCCGGAAACAAGCAGGAGGTCTGTGCGTGTGTGTGTGTGTTTTCTTGGGAAAGAGTGGGGGGACCAGCAAGTTTTGTGGAGTCAGACGCTACTTGCCATCAGAGAAATACAGCTTGACCGTGTGAAGTACCCTCGGTGCAAAGTTACTTCCAGGTAGTGCATCAGCGAAGCCGCAGAGCGGAACCCGGCCGATACCCCGGATTTTCACTTTACCCGGGAGCTAGCGTCATTGACGGACCGCAGCTGTTTTCTCCGGAAACAAGCAGGAGGCCTGTGCGTGTGTGTGTGTGTGTTTTCTTGGGAAGGACTGGGGGGACGTGCAAGTTTTGTGGAGTCAGACGCTACATGCCATCAGAGAAATACAACTTGACCGTGTGAAGTACCCTCGGTGCAAAGTTACTTCCAGGTAGTGCATCAGCAAAGCCGCAGAGCGGGACCCGGCCGATACCCCGGATTTTCACTTTGCCCGGGGGCTAGCGTCATTGACGGACCGCAGCTGTTTTCTCCGGAAACAAGTAGGAGGCCGGTACGTGTGTGTGTGTGTGTTTTCTTGGGAAAGAGTGGGGGGACCAGCAAGTTTTGTAAAGTCAGACGCTACTTGCTATCAGAGAAATACAGCTTGACCGTGTGAAGTACCCTCGGTGCAAAGTTACTTCCAGGTAGTGCATCATCGAAGCGGCAGAGCGGAACCCGGCCGATACCCCGGATTTTCACTTTGCCCGGAGGCTAGCGTCATTGACGGACCGCAGCTGTTTTCTCCGGAAACAAGCAGGAGGCCTGTGCGTGTGTTTGTGTCTGTGTGTTTTCTTGGGAAGGACTGGGGGGACGTGCTAGTTTTGTGGAGTCAGACGCTACATGCCATCAGAGAAATACAGCTTGACCGTGTGAAGTACCCTCGGTGCAAAGTTACTTCCAGGTAGTGCATCAGCAAAGCCGCAGAGCGGGACCCGGCCGATACCCCGGATTTTTACTTTGCCAGGAGGCTAGCGTCATTGACGAACCGCAGCTGTTTTCTCCGGAAACAAGCAGGAGGCCTGTGCGTGTGTGTGTGTGTTTTCTTGGGAAGGAGCGGGGGGACCTGCAAGTTTTGTGGAGTCAGACGCTACATGCCATCAGAGAAATATAGCTTGACCGTGTGAAGTACCCTCGGTGCAAAGTTATTTCCAGGTAGTGCATCAGCAATGCCGCAGAGCGGGACCCGGCCGATTCCCCGGATTTTCACTTTGCCCGGGGGCTAGCGTCATTGACGGACCGCAGCTGTTTTCTCCGGAAACAAGCAGGAGGCATGTGCGTGTGTGTGTGTGTGTGTTTGTGTTTTCTTGGGAAGGACTGGGGGGACGTGCTAGTTTTGTGGAGTCAGACGCTACATGCCATCAGAGAAATACAGCTTGACCGTGTGAAGTACCCTCGGTGCAAAGTTACTTCCAGGTAGTGCATCAGCAAAGCCGCAGAGCGGGACCCGGCCGATACCCTGGATTTTCACTTTGCCCGGGGGCTAGCGTCATTGACGGAGCGCAGCTGTTCTCTCCGGAAACAAGCAGGAGGTCTGTGCGTGTGTGTGTGTGTTTTCTTGGGAAAGAGTGGGGGGACCAGCAAGTTTTGTGGAGTCAGACGCTACTTGCTATCAGAGAAATACAGCTTGACCGTGTGAAGTACCCTCGGTGCAAAGTTACTTCCAGGTAGTGCATCATCGAAGCGGCAGAGCGGAACCCGGCCGATACCCCGGATTTTCACTTTGCCCGGAGGCTAGCGTCATTGACGGACCGCAGCTGTTTTCTCCGGAAACAAGCAGGAGGCCTGTGCGTGTGTTTGTGTGTGTGTGTTTTCTTGGGAAGGACTGGGGGGACGTGCTAGTTTTGTGGAGTCAGACGCTACATGCCATCAGAGAAATACAGCTTGACCGTGTGAAGTACCCTCGGTGCAAAGTTACTTCCAGGTAGTGCATCAGCAAAGCCGCAGAGCGGGACCCGGCCGATACCCCGGATTTTTACTTTGCCAGGGGGCTAGCGTCATTGACGAACCGCAGCTGTTTTCTCCGGAAACAAGCAGGAGGCCTGTGCGTGTGTGTGTGTGTTTTCTTGGGAAGGAGCGGGGGGACCTGCAAGTTTTGTGGAGTCAGACGCTACATGCCATCAGAGAAATATAGCTTGACCGTGTGAAGTACCCTCGGTGCAAAGTTATTTCCAGGTAGTGCATCAGCAATGCCGCAGAGCGGGACCCGGCCGATTCCCCGGATTTTCACTTTGCCCGGGGGCTAGCGTCATTGACGGACCGCAGCTGTTTTCTCCGGAAACAAGCAGGAGGCATGTGCGTGTGTGTGTGTGTTTTCTTGGGAAGGAGCGGGGGGACCTGCAAGTTTTGTGGAGTCAGACGCTACATGCCATCAGAGAAATATAGCTTGACCGTGTGAAGTACCCTCGGTGCAAAGTTATTTCCAGGTAGTGCATCAGCAATGCCGCAGAGCGGGACCCGGCCGATACCCCGGATTTTCACTTTGCCCGGGGGCTAGCGTCATTGACGGACCGCAGCTGTTTTCTCCGGAAACAAGCAGGAGGCCTGTGTGTGTGCGTTGGCATTTATGGTTGTGAGAAATGATAGATTGTGTGGGTAGGGAATGAGGTTATCTAACTGGGAGAAAGGGTAGGATAAGTTTTGTGGAGAGAGCAAAGATGCATTGTGTATCTGGAAAGAGAGAGTGAGAGTGAGAGTGAGAGTGAGAGTGAGAGTGAGAGTGAGAGTGAGAGTGAGAGTGAGAGTGAGAGTGAGAGTGAGAGTGAGAGTGAGAGTGAGAGTGAGAGGGAGAGGGAGAGGGAGAGTGAGAGTGAGAGTGAGAGTGAGAGTGAGAGTGAGAGTGAGAGTGAGAGTGAGAGTGAGAGTGAGAGTGAGAGTGAGAGTGAGAGTGAGAGAGAGAGAGAGAGAGAGAGAGAGAGAGAGAGAGAGAGAGAGAGAGAATAAATAAGAGATATCCGAACGTGATGCGCTTGCTCCTCGGAGAGGCTCAGTCAGCGATGATAAGTTGTGGATCCCTCCAGGTCCAGCCAGTAGACAGCAACATCCATCAGGAGACCATCAGGTGCTGTAGGACGAGGCATGGTGCAGCATGGTTCAGTAGGATGCAGCAAACACTTTCACTCGCGCACATATTATCACACGCGATCACTAAGCCGCGTCCCTACGCCGGAGTGGGGAGGGCGGCGTCAAGCCAGCATCGTAGTTACCAACGCGCGAAGCAAGCACTTTCACACGCGTACATAGTATTACGCGTATACTAGGCGGCATTCCTTCGCCGGAGTGGGGAGGGCGGCGTCACGCTCGCTCCGTAGTTACCAACGCGCGATAGCTACGCCGCGCCCCAGCGCCGGAGTGGGGAGAACAACGCTAGCAGGAGCTCCCGAAAACACGTCCGCTCACCTCGGCAGCCCGAAGCGGAATCGGTAGATAGGGACTGTGGGAATCTCGTTAATCCATTCATGCGCGTCACTAATTAGATGACGAGGCATTTGGCTATTTTTTTTTTTTTTTTTTTAATCTACATGTTCATAGACATTGTGCCTGATCCGAGTGGTAAACAGATTACCCAGGCATCCGGCCGTTGGCTTCCTCTTCACTCTTCTTCTATCCTTCTCCTTGTCTTGGCGATTCCGGTCCTCTTCTCCTGGCTGTGCTCCTTGATGTCCTCCTGTTGAAATTGTGGAAGATAGCGATCCCTCCAACTAGTACGCGGGTTGAGATCACCTTTAAGTCCCTTGATTTTATGACACCCAGCCCAAGTAGATCTGCCGCTGAGTCCTTACTCCAGAGTCCTCTTGCTGATAGAGTTGCTGACGTAAATTCCACTCTCTCTACCCCATATTTCTCCTTGATGACCAGTTTCAGATCTTCATACTTTTTACTTTTCTCCTTATGTACCTTTTTTAGATGGGCTTGCTCAGCTGCCACAATTCCGTCCACCACAATTGCTGTATTCTCGCGTTTGGCAATTATGTCTGGCTTTCTCAGACCTCCAGGCCCTTGTAGATGAGGCTCATAGTCGACTTCTAGTCCTTGCTCTTGAAGCGACTTCTCGATGTATTTAACAATCGCATCATGCCTATTAATCCTCATCTTATGCGTTCAGGGGCATGCGTTCTGGGGCAGTGCAGCACTGCCCCAGAACGCATGAGATGAGGATTAAAAGGATGATGCGATTGTTAAATAGGAAGTCTGAGAAAGCCAGACATAATTGCCAAACGCGAGAATATAGCAATTGTGGTGGACGGAATTGTGGCAGCTGAGCAAGCCGATCTAAAAAAGGTACATAAGGAGAAAAGTAAAAAGTATGAAGATCTGAAACTGGTCATCAAGGAGAAATATGGGGTAGAGAGAGTGGAATTTACGTCAGCAACTCTATCAGCAAGAGGACTCTGGAGTAAGGACTCAGCGGCAGATCTACTTAGGCTGGGTGTGATAAAATGTGCAGGACGTGATTGAGCGTCTCCTGATTATGGCATCCTGCTCTACAAAGCCGTTCTGTTGGCCTGCCTCTTGCTGTTCTACACCTTAGCGGTAGCGCATTAATCCTTAGTTTGCACAGACTGATGAAATCCTTTCCACTCAAAAAGTTTGTTCCTTCTCGAACCCACTGATGTTGCGATGGTACTGAGTCCGAGCTTTGCAGGGCTTTGCCATCTACTGCTCTATAGAGCATTTCAGCCATCCTTTTATCTACATCCTCCTTTTTCATAAGTTAGATATCGTTGTCCTTAAGCCTATTGAGGGTAATTTTGATCTCTCTGGACAAGTTGTAAAATTCTGGTAGGTCCGCTCTATAGTATGGTAGATTCTTCAGTCTCTTTAGCCGCTGCACCGGAATCATCCATCTAAGTGAGGGGATTCCAAGTCCACCATCCTTGACAGCCGCGTGAAAGTAGGCTGGTGGTGTATCGTTTGGGAGGTCTAGCCACTTCTTTACTCTAGTCCTTATTTTCTTGTCCATCTTGCGAAGTAGGCTAATATTTGCACTCCCTAGGACTAGTAGATGGTATAAACTTGGTATTTCGAGACACCTTAAGCCAAACAATCTCTGCTGAGGTCTCAGGGGCGCCTTAGTGAGTGTTTCCATTGATGTCATCAAGTTGAGGAGGGGGTTACCCGTCCATTTTCCTTCCGGCGAGAAGGGAATACCTAAATATTTCCATTCACTAAGAGAGTCATAGTTACTCCCGCCGTTTACCCGCGCTTGCTTGAATTTCTTCACGTTGACATTCAGAGCACTGGGCAGAAATCACATTGCGTCATCACCCGCGAGGGCCATCGCAATGCTTTGTTTTAATTAGACAGTCGGATTCCTCTAGTTCGTGCCAGTTCTGAGCTGAGCGTTGAATGGCGGCCGAAGAGAACGATCGGGACGGCGTAACCGCCCCAAAAGCCTCGCAGCAAGCAAGATACGCGGGAGGCCAAGGCACGGTACCGAGCTCGGATTCCGACCTTCCCGTGAAGAAGGCTCATTCACCTCGCCCAGGCCCGGCACGTCAGCCAGACCCACTTCCCGACCAAGCCCGACGCGCCCCGCTCCTCAGAGCCAACCCTTATTCCGAAGTTACGGATCCAATTTGCCGACTTCCCTTACCTACATTAGTCTATCGACTAGAGGCTCTTTACCTTGGAGACCTGCTGCGGATATGGGTACGAACCGGCGCGACACCTCCACGTGGCCCTCTCCTGGATTTTCAAGGTCCGAGGGGAAGATCCGGACACCGCCGCAACTGCGTTGCTCTTCGCGTTCCAAACCCTATCTCCCTGCTAGAGGTTTCCAGGGAACTCGAACGCTTATACAGAAAAGACAACGCTTCCCGGATCTCCCGACGGCGTCTCCGGGTCACTTTGGGTTACCCCGACGAACCTCTTACGAGGGCCCGAATTGTATGCGGTTCCGCTGCCGGGTTCCGGAATAGGAACCGGATTCCCTTTCGCCCGACGGGTGTGCACTTTAGTCATATACTTTAGAAACATACACCGTCATCGACATAGGATTTCTCCTAGGGCTTAGGATCGACTGACTCGTGTGCAACGGCTGTTCACACGAAACCCTTCTCCACGTCAGTCCTCCAGGGCCTTGCTGGAGTATTTGCTACTACCACCAAGATCTGCACCGACGGCGGTTCCAAGCAGGCTCACGCCCAGACCCTTCTGCGCACACCGCCGCGACCCTCCTACTCGTCAGGGCTTCATGACGACGAGCATCGCTGCTCGCCGCCCCACTTGCCGCTGACGGCCGAGTAGAGGCGCGACGCTTCAGTGCCATCCATTTTCAGGGCTAGTTGCTTCGTCAGGTGAGTTGTTACACACGCCTTAGCGGATTCCGACTTCCATGGCCACCGTCCTGCTGTCTTAAGCAACCAACGCCTTTCATGGTATCCCATAAGCGTCGACTTAGGCGCCTTAACTCGGCGTTTGGTTCATCCCACAGCGCCAGTTCTGCTTACCAAAATTGGCCCACTTGGCACTCTGATCCATTGCAATAATCTCGTGGCTTCAACGTTCAAGCAAGCCAGAGATCTCACCCATTTAAAGTTTGAGAATAGGTTGAGGTCGTTTCGGCCCCAAGGCCTCTAATCATTCGCTTTACCAGATGAGACTCGCTCAAGCGAGTGCCAGCTATCCTGAGGGAAAATTCGGAGGGAACCAGCTACTAGATGGTTCGATTAGTCTTTCGCCCCTATACCCAGTTCCGACGATCGATTTGCACGTCAGAATCGCTACGGACCTCCATCAGGGTTTCCCCTGACTTCGTTCTGACCAGGCATAGTTCACCATCTTTCGGGTCCCAACGTGTACGCTCTGGATGCGCCTCTGCTCGCAATGAGCACGAGACGCCCCGGGAATGCGGGCTCGCATCGTGACGAGAGCCATCCTCCCTCGGTTGACGCTAAGGCCGACCTTCACTTTCATTGCGCCTTTAGGCTTAACAAGTCCCAATGACTCGCGCACATGTTAGACTCCTTGGTTCGTGTTTCAAGACGGGTCCTGAAAGTACCCAAAGCAGTAGCGTCGCCGACCGGTAAATCCGTTCGAATGTAAGAGCCAGTCCGAGGACATCGTCGACTAACGCCCACGCCAAGCGCCCGGCAACGGCACTAGGTCCGTAAATCCGAGCGAGACGAGCCTGCCGACGAGCCAGAACGCACTTAATGCGGCCCAATACCGTTTTATAGCGATCTATACCGCCGGGCAGCCGGCCGGGCGACCGGTGGTCTGCCGCGTGCACGCGTAAACGCGACGCGACAGTCGACCAACCGGGCCGTAGGCCGGCACCCAACGGGTCGCGACGGCCTACTAGGGGAGAAGTGCACGCCGACGACGTCGGGCATACCGCAGCGAACGCGTGACGCGTAATTGAGATCACGGCCATCGCAATCCGCACGGAAGCCAACGTCGCTGACGATGAATCTCCCCATTCGATCTTTTGGGTTTCTCAGGTTTACCCCTGAACGGTTTCACGTACTCTTGAACTCTCTCTTCAAAATTCTTTTCAACTTTCCCTCACGGTACTTGTTCGCTATCGGTCTCGTGGTCATATTTAGCCTTAGATGGAGTTTACCACCAACTTAGAGCTGCACTCTCAAGCAACCCGACTCTAAGGAGAGGTCCTCCCACGGCGCGTCCCGGTCACTACGGGTATGGCACCCTCTACGGGTAAGTGGCCCCATTCATGATGGACTTGGACGCGGTCCGACGCCGCGGGTAGAATTTGATCCTCCCGAACTCCACATTTCCCGGCGGCAGAACCGAGGGATTCGGTGCTGGGCTAATTCCTGTTCGCTCGCC